>VWZD01004408.1:410972-993343 GCA_013396695.1 Sakesphorus luctuosus
TGCGCGCACAGTACGAGGCGCTGGCGGCCCGCAACCTGCAGGCGGCCGAGGACTGGTACCGCGCCCGCTGCGCCCGCCTGCACGAGCGGGCGGCCCGCAGCCAGGAGGCCGTGCGTGCCAGTCGCAGGGAGGCCGGCGAGTGCCGCCGCCAGCTTCAGGCGCGCCTGGTGGAGATGGAGAGCCTGCGCGGCGCCCACCAGTCCCTGGAGAGGCAGCTGCAGGAGCTGGAGGAGCGGCACAGCGCCGAGGCCGCCGGTCTGCAGGTGAGCCGGGCGGCGCCGGGAACCGTCACCGTCCCCTCCCCTGGCACCGGGCAGCGCCGCGCACTGTGCGGCACCGAGCATCCTCCTCCCGTGCAATCCGCGACAGTCGGCACTTCCATCCCAGCAGCCATCCCCCGTAATGTGTAGCACCGGGCATCATCATCCCACGCAACCCTCCGGCGCTGTGCCGTACCGGCACCTCCGACCCCGCACTCCCCAGCTCCTGGTGCAGTGCTGAGAATCTCCGCTGCCAGCGAAATCCTGCAGAGCATTTTCGTCCCCTGCATCAGCCCCTCCCGTAGTTCTGTGCAGCGTTGGACACCTCGGCCCAATGCGGTGCCTCCCCTGCCCGCCGCGCATGGCCCAGCAGCCCCACTATCCCGACCCGTGCTACCCGCAACACCCTCCAGCACGGCACGGCATGGCACCCACCCCTCTTGCCTTGCACGGCACCCACCCTGCAGGGGCAGTGCCCCCACAGTGCTGCGCAGTGCCAGGCAGCCTTGTAGCCTTCCTGCCACCCAGCATAGAGTCTTTCTGCCCTGCACACAGATCCTGCCCTACCACGGTGTTGTGTTGCCTGTTGCCTTCACCTTTTATCCATAGGCAAAAACAGAGACGGCAGGTTACTGGGAAACAGGAAAGGACATCCCCTTCCTGCAGGGGACATCCCCGCACATGGCAGCACTGTCTGGGGGCATTGCTCCATCCTGGCCCTTAAGGATGTTCCTGGCCCTTAAGGATCAGGTCCAAAATTGCTCATCCATCATTGTGGGGAATTCCTCGAAGCTGTCTGCCGAGGTTTGGCCCCTTGCCCTGTGGCCTGGCTCTTGGCATCTGCACTGCAGAAATTGGAGCTCTGCAAAGGTTAAGTCTGAATTTGCAGACAGATCCCAGCATTTTTTTATGTCTGTGGAAAGACTCACGTGGGACCCTGAGTGCTCCATATCTCTTATTCCATTACCGCAGTACTGCTGCATTTTCTTGCTACAGGGAAATGTTCATGATTCATAATAAAATAAATCCTGAAATTGTTCTATTACATGGCTATTAAATGATCTGTGGTTTCTAAATCAAGCTGTTTCCTTCTAAATACCGAAGCAGCTGCCTTAAATCATAGCCAAGTAATGCCTTGTCATTTCTAAGGCCAAATTTTCCCAGGCACTCAAGAATTTGTGACTTAGATCCAAGATGCTTGCAATCTTCCTGAATAGCTGAGGCAGTCTTCAACAATTATTGTGGAAATAGGCAATATACAATATTCTCTATAGTGGGCGAACAAATTACACACAGCAATCTCCTTAAATGGTTTTGATGCCATGTGAAAGGGGGATTCTAGGAGCAACCTATCAATTGGAGAAAAAAAATAATGCATCTGGATTAAACAGCACCATAACTGAAATTGCTTCAGCAACAGCATAGCAGTATTTTCCTTTATGACCCTTAGGATATGCTTTATGTGTAGCATTACTTAGGACTCTTCTGAACAATTTGCATGTGTAGCAGCTAAATAATTTCCCTGGCTGCGACCAGTGAAAAAGGATGCAAGTGTGTCTTTAGAGAAAATATTCCTATTGTCTGAGCTTTTAAAACATTCCTACAGACTTCTAAAGAAGTGCCTTATCTTTATGGTCAAATCTGAACCAACATGAGAGTGTTTTGGGTTGCAATGGTGTAAGAAGGGGTTTTTATTCAACCAGCTGATAGAACTGGTGTGTGGAAGAAAGGTGCAAACAGGACAAATACCCATTCCAAAAGGGCTTTTTGTTCATGTGGACTGCAGGCAGACAGCTGAAGGCATAGAGGGTTACAGCAGCAAGAGTGGAGCTGTTCCAGGGTGGGGTCACCCTGAGTTCTTCACTCCTGTCACGCATGGCTCAGTGTAGCAACAGCCTGTCTGCATCAGAGCAGAGGTTTCAATTTACAGCAGTGACATCCATGCATGTCCTGGGGCTTTTCAGTTCACACCCCAATGATCTGAGGCACAACTTCATGCAGCTCTCTTGCTGTGGAAGATGGTCAGGGCAACATGGGTCAAGGCAGAAACCCCAAGGCTGGATGTGCCCAGCTAATTTGACCTGTGAGATGCCCTGTGCTGCATTCAGGATGAGCTGTCACTGCTGAGACTGGGCTCGCTGGATCAGGGTCAGCACAGCTCCTTGGACAGCTCCACCTCTGTCTCTGTACTATGCACAAGGAAGGTTACACAGGACAGGAAGGAGGGGACACGATGGGAATGTGAATGAGGACAAGATGGGGATGATATGGCAGGACAAAGATTGTTTGCTGGAACAGAGGATCTGGAAGCCTGGCAGTGGGAGTGGGTGCAGGAAAGTGGAGGCTGGCAGTGGCCATTGCAGGGATTTGCAGGCGTGGCTACACCATAAGTTAAATGCAAACTGCTGACTCATTGCTGTTCCAAATCATGCTCCTCTGGTGGCACAGCAAGCAGCTGGCAGCAGGAAACCTTCTGATAGGGAAGAGAGGAGTGGGTTTCACTGCTTTCAGGCAGCTTCTTGGATACTTGGATGCATGTGGGAGAAAACCAATCTGCTTGTTTTCTGAGAAAAAAAACCAGAAGAGATTAGTCTCCTTTATTAGCAGGAAATCTGGCCTCAGAGTTCTCCACATCACAGGTAGAACTGGATATAATGGGCAAAAGGCAGGGCAAAGCTGATGGGAAGGATGCTAGAAGATTGTCCAGCTGAGCACCCCACCCTGGGGCTCTGAAGCATTTTCTGGGGAAGGTGTCAGACTGCCCCTCCTGGAGGGGTGTGCTGGCAGCACTATCCCTCCTTCCACCACCAGGACAGGCGTCCCAACCCTCCTTAACCCCATGGATGCAGATGACAGCCCTTCTCTGCTTCTGCAATGCTGGGTGCTCTCACTTGCCCTGTTGAGCCACTGCCTCTGTTTAAGCCCAAAATTTCCCTTCCCTTTGTAGCAGCCTGCTTTGTCCCCCACAGGACTGGGGGTGCCACCACCATGCACTATGTGCCTGCCTCACAGACTCTGCTGCAGAAGGGAAACTATATAAATTCATCAGTCTAAAGCCTCCCCCACTATACACACTCACAAGCCATGCCCAGTGCTCTGCCTGCTTCTTCAACCCTGTTAGCACGAGATTTCATGGTCCCAAGCTGCTGGTGGGATGTACCATCATGGACCAACTGTCCATTGCAACTTCCCTGTCTTTGCAATGGGCAGGGCAGAAAACCTGTGGGAGAAGTCCCCTGTTCCGAAACACAGCCCTGAGTGCCCTTGCCTTTTCAGGACACCATTGGGCAGCTGGAGGATGACCTGCGAAACACCAAAAATGAGATGGCTCGACACTTGAGGGAGTACCAAGACCTGCTTAACGTCAAGATGGCCCTTGATATTGAAATAGCTGCCTACAGGTAAGGTTGCTCTATTCCTGCTCTGCCTGGCCACCTCCTAAGCCTAATGCCCTCAACCCCACTAGGCTGAGATATTTTCAAGGGCTCAGAAAATACCTGAGTAGGTACTCAAGGAGCACCACAGTTGTGTTGCTCATCTTTGCTGCCTGGCCTTGCTGTGCTCCTGCCTGGGAAGCAGCCATGGCTCCATGTCATGTCTTGATCCAGCAGCTGTGAACTGTGTCACCCAGCCACCCCAGAAGCAGTGTTTTTTAATGGACAAATAGGGTTGGAAACTTCTGTCTTTTGCAAAGTCAAACTAGATGCAAAAGGCTGAGTCCCTGTAGTTTGGGTATTTGTTTCCCTGGCATTTCTAGAAGTTGCTCTCATGCACCCCATATTGCAAGTGCTCCAGAAATCATTGACCAAAACTTGATTTTCAACTGGTTTCAGTGCAACCAGTGTGACCTGGGGTGATGGTCTGGAGTACCTGGACTTTCCTGCAGGGCACAACTTGCCCTCAAGTTTTGCAGATGTTTCACACCCCAAGACTAACCTCTACTCTTGTAATGTGCTTGCAGGAAGCTGCTGGAGGGAGAGGAGACCCTCTTCAACATGGGAAGCGTTGGCCTTCCAGCACTCAATTCCCTTCCCAGCCCCACTTACTCCTTCCAGCCAAGAAGCTTTAGTTCCTCTACTCTGTCTTTCAAGGAGGAGGAACAAGGAGAGGTTATTAAAGTGACCTCTAAAATATCATCCAGCAGGGCTGAGGTGATTGAGGGGACCATAACCTCTGTCAAGAAGAGAGGGAGGTTAAACCTGCATGGAGGAATCATTGCAAATGCAAAAATGTAACCACTGGGACCCTGTTTGTATGCATTTGAGGGGGAACAGTCTCCACTCGGCCTTTAAATTGCTCCTCTGGGCACGAAGCCACACTGGACTTGTGGGAAGCCCCCTTAGAAACACATAACCCCCCAGGAACACCAACCCAGGGATGGCTTCCTTGCAGTCCTGCCACACAGAGGCCGAGCTTGGCACATTGCTCCCTTTTAAATGGGGTGGAGGCACAGCAGGACAGGTAGATAAATGCATGTTGGTCGTTGTTGTGGTAGCACATGGATTTGTAGCACCTTCCCTCCCTCCTCCTGTGGCAGGTGAGGGGGAGCTGGCTGGGCCTGCTGCTGAGCCAGCTCTGGGGAGGGCAGGGGAACAACTCAACATGTTTACTATCACTAGTTTTAAGGCTACAGATCTTCATCATTATACAAATCCATGTACAGATAAATTCTTCCCCACTCCTCAAGCTGTAGCCATCCACTTTTAATGCCAGAAGCACAGAAATAGCCATACTGGACTGTAATCACACTTGAGGTCTGGTCTGAGTATGTTTTGAACTATGAGTGTTAATTTTTTTTTTTGTCCTGACTACTCTTGTTTTCTGGCAGTATTAGTCCAGTCAGGCACACGGTGTTTATAAGCAGCAGGCAGAGGGCAGGGAACCAGTACATTGGAGGTGAAGGCACCACCATGCCACAGCGTGCAGCACCTTGTCTGGTATCACTGGCTCCAAGATAGCAAGGTCTGAAGGCCCCTTGTTTGGCTGCACAGTCTTCACATGAAAACCCTGTGCCCAGATTAGCATCATGCCCCAGCCGGCACTGGGAAACTGCAGGATTTGAAACACCAGCCCACAAAGCATCCTTGTCTCCACTCTAACTGTTTCAGTGTGTGCCAAATTTGATATAGGATTTAATGACCATAGGTTTCCTTCAATGCCTTAAATTGCCAGCGATCGCTTTTGCAAGAGCCAGAGACTCCGCGTGTGCATGTGTTGCGTGTTAGTGCCCTGGCAAGGTTATCATCACGAGACCTCACTGCCCTTGTGGCGGTGCCAGAGTAGTTCCTGGAACCAGCAAATTGTTTGCTCGCACTCTTTTCTCTTCTATTGTAAGGCACAAGTTAATAATTAAAAAAAAAAAGCTGTGTAGATCAAACTGAGCTGTTCTGTCATCTTTGCTGCTGCTTCACCTCAGGAACATAGGTCAGTGTCTGGCCCACAAGCTGGTTCAGTGCCCAGTGGTCCCTCTGGGCCTCTCCAAAGAGCTTGGTGTTGGGGTGCAGCTGCCAGTCCCTGCTGCTGGGGCTGCAAGGTGAGCCTGGTCCCACTGGTGGCAGTGGGGCATGTCTGGGGCTCACCCCAGGTGCTTGTCACAGTGGCCCTGCTTTGTAGAAGAGTTCATGGCCAGTTGGCCAAAGGATCAAGGTCTGTCATGGCTGAGCGCACCCTCATTTGCCCCGAAAATAGACTCTGAGGCTTTAACTTGCATCACACTCCTGACAGCTCAGTCCCAAAGTACCCATTCATTTCCTCTCCATCCTGCCTGTGTGCTCAGGGGTTACGAACAGTCTCTTGCTTTGCATGCACAAGTCAAGATAAAGCAATTTGCACAACAGCAGGTGGAAGAAGGGAGGATGCACACACTGCCCAAGCAAACCCAGCACAGGTGTCCACAGAGCTGCTGTGACCAGCATTGACTTATATTGGGAAGATGCTCATGCTCTGCTTGAGATGTGTCTGTAGAGCAGAGGCAGCTTCCCACTGAGTGGCCTTGCCAGCAGCAGACTGTCCTATTGCCTTCCCATTCCAGCTTTGTTGCACCAGAGCCCCAGGGACACAGCGTGACAGTCACAGCTTCTCCACTAGTGCTGCAGGCCAGGAGCAGCACGGCCGTGTCCTTTGATCCTGTCATACCGATAACCTCAGGCACTGTGCACTGGCAGGATTACTCACCGTGAGGTGACACAGCCCCAGGGAGGGCAGCCCTGTGGGTGGGTGAAGCAAGGGGTACCTTTTGGAGACAGGGGAGGGGGCTCGGGCATGGCTGGAGCAGTGCGGGCCACCAGTATCCCCCAGCAAAACAGCAGGCACAGCTTGGGGGAGCCAGCACCAAGTCCAAGGTGCTGGCACAAAAAGCAAGGACCAAGAAACCTCCAAGTATCTCCTGGCTCAGCCATCAGTTAGGAAATGCAAACACACAGCATTTCCCCCAAGCCACAGGGGAAATAAAAAGCACATGTGACTGTGCAGCTAATGTAATATATTCTGAACTTCAAACACTCTCCACTGCTGCTGCTTTCTGTCCCTTGAGTGTGATCAGCCTGACCTGTCCTTTGTTCCCAGCACAAGTCTCTGTCAGGATTCCTTCTTGCTGGATGCTAGCAATGAAGCTGGGAATTTTACTTTGGCGATACCAATGTGAAGCAGTTGCAGAGGAAGGTGAAGGAGCTGCAGGGAGGCCAAGAGCTATTTTGAAAAACAGCTGCATTGCAAGGGTCAGCTCAGATATTTCCCGCATTTCTGGAGCTCTGCAGTGTTTTGGTGCTGCCTCATGGTGTTAAGCTCCAGAAGTGGTAGAAGAAAAACAGACAGGAAAAGGACTTGGACATTTAGAATACACAAACCAGGATTAAGCTGGAGTTTAGATTACCTTATGGTTTCAACGTGCCTCTGCTGGGGTCTGTCCTGGTGATGTTACAGGATTGGAGGTGCCAAGTTTTATTTCCTCTGGTAATAGTGAGTAACTGACCAACCCCACAAATGCTCTTCCAGGACCAAGGGCAAGGAAAGCCCTTGCAGAAGGGACAGATACCACTTTCCTGAGGGACACAAGCCAACCACAGGTACTGTGCAAGGGAACACCTCTCCAAGGGGGACAGGGTTGTCCCCAGCTTTGCAGCAGCCTCCCAGCTACCTGTGTCCATCTTTGGACACAATGCCTGTGATGTGGGACGCTGACATCCCAGTGGGGATCCCCCTGGGGACACCTCACTCTGGGCATTTCCCAGGGCTCTGCCCATTTTGGCTGCAGGATCAGAGAAGGGACTGCTTAATGCCCAACTAAGGCATCCTAAGCCCCATCTATCCAGCTTCTGAGAGCCTCAGGTGGCTGCTGCTATTGAGTGAGCGTGAAGCTCTTCAATGAACATGTGGTGATGTGTGGCTCCTTCTTACCCGAACGGAGGTTTATGTCCACACTCTCCTTAACTTTAGGAGAACAATGACAGCAGAGAGGAACAGGTCCAGCTCAACACGTTGCCAATGCTGACCTATATCTTTGCCCAGGCCTACTTTTCCACTGCCACCTTCTTCAGAGTGACTCCTTTCACCTGCCTGCTGATTTGCACCAGAAGGCTTCTACAGTGGACTGTAAGCTGGAACAGGGGCAATAAATCCTTTGTGGTTCCATCTTTCTTACTGGGTTAAACACACAGGCTGCTAGAGGAAAGGAGTCACTGCAGATGCTGAAAGATTTGTACCTGTGTATATATATTGATCTCTCAGATAAAAGGCAGATGTGGGCACACACTGCTCCTTCAGCTCAGGAAGCAGCAGAGAGCAGCCACTTCTCCATGATGTTGCGTTGCCTTCATCTTTTTGCTCCACACAGATTCAAACTCCCACTCACAGGGCTGGCCTTTTGCTGGATGGAGATGCTGGCCCACGCAGCTGTGCTTTGAGGCTTCTCAGCTCTGATAGTTTTGTTGTCACATAGGTGAGATGGGGCATACTGCTGCTGCTCCCATGTTAGAAGAGCCTTGTTCCCATCATGATCCTGGAATCAAGGGTCCTTTGGCTCCACTGCAGGTTCCTGCAACAACCACCTCTGCAGTGCTGAGATGTATAGCTTAAAAATAGAGAGAGTAGCTGCACATGGAGAAGTTTTGCTAATGACGCTTATCCAGATGCTGGAAGTCATGAAAAAGTAAGCCAAAGAAAAAGCAGCTGAAGAAAAAAACCCCCTAAACATTTTCCATTGGCTGGAATACAAAAATCTCCTTTTTCAGACTAGAGAAGAATCCTGTTATTCAGCAAGAAGGAATCAATAGGCAATTCAGAGCAAAGTCTCTTCTGGAACCTTTGGCAGGATCCAGCCAACTCTCTTTTTGCCAGCTCTTAGCACAGAGATCGCCTTAAGGAGAACTTCTTCCCCCAGAGAGTGACCAACTCAGACCCCCAGTGCCAGCAGCCAGACAGATGCATCTGAATGATCAAATGTCCACATTGGTGGCGTCTGACACTTTGAAGGAGAGCTTATATCAAAAAAGTGTAAGCCATGCCAGCTTCTTCAAGCAAGTCTTTGCAGGAATATGGGAATAATCACTTGGCAAACGCAGCTGAACCAGAAGAGCTGCAGAGCTGGGGTCTGCAACTCTGGAGCTGGGGCGATGCACTCCTACAGCTTGTGCAGGGGTCTTCATCCAAAACCCAGCTAAACCAGAGGGGAACGGCAACTCTGTGACAAGCAATTGTATCCTTGTTAAAGCAAGATATGACTGATGTATTGCAGACACTGTGCTGGCCAGAAGCGATCGCTCTGTTAGAGCTTGGCTGGGACTGTAACACAAAGGAGGAACAGTGTTCATGCTAAACATAGACATACCTGCTCACATACAAGGGAAATATCCAGAAAACTTCAGAGTGCAATTCCACAGCCCCAGGCACACATTCACTTGCTGAAGGGAGCAAAGCTCTGGAGGTGCCATGAGCATCAGTTCTGAAACAACAGAGGCCCAAAGTCCATTCCTATCGCAGCAGGGCCAGCTCAGCAACTTTGGCTTTGAAACAAGAGGCAGCTGCTGCCTGCCTGCATCCAAGAGAGCACAGGAGACACAAGCTCTTGGCAGCCCAATGTCCAGAGTTGTCTTTTAAAAGCTCTGACAAACATGTAGTCATTCTCTGAGATGACGCACATGCAGACCCGAGTGTGGTCTGTAAGAACAAGTAGTTTGGAGATGTCATTTGGAAAAGCTGAGGTCAGACTGAAAAATGCAGTTTGCACTGAGGCTTAAAAGACTATCAAGTTTAAGCAAATTTTCAATGGAAATGCAAAAAAGCCCATCCAAGCCTCAGACACAAGGCACCTCATTAGCAAATTCCTACTCTGGCAATGAGGCCTGAGAGATGTATGAGTAAGAATGCCTGGAGTAAGCCAGAATGTTCAGCAAGACACAACACCTAGGCTAGATTGCTAAGGAAGGAAGGACTATAGGATCATAGGATCATGCTGTGACTGCATGTCCCCTTTACCCTCTAAATCCTTCCCCAGTCATTTTTATGGTCATGAGCTGAACTTCAGCCACATTTGAGAGCACTGAAAGTCTCAAAGATACCAAACTTCTCCAAGTTTCATGCTACCAGGTGCACAGGTGAAACACCCTCATTGATTGAGAAGCTGAGCTTCCCTTACCAGACACCGTTAATGTTTCCCTTGGAAGAAAACAGACATTTTAAGATTTCATTTCCAAACAAACCATTTTACCACACTAATAGAAAATACAAGCTCTCTTTTCAACTTTGGAAAATATTTCTTTTGCAGATCACTGCTGCTTTGACACAAATACATTGTTGTTATACTAAATCCAAACCTGGTAATTATGGTGATACAGCTCCAGTAAGAATTTCGTAGCCATTCAGTATTGCATTTCATTGCAGATGGGATTACCATTTATCTCTCAAAACCAATACAATTTGACCTATCCAGGGATTAAGCCTGTATCTATGGTAAGTTTCTGAAACTTAAGCAAATGTAAACATCCAGTGGTTCATTCAGCAAGGATGTCTTAAAAATGACATGGTAAAATACAACTTACGGTCACGTTACTTCATTTTCTGCTGAACTAGTTAGGATTACAGGAAAAACAAGAGGTAGCAAAATCAAATGAAAAGCAGAAGTGAAGAGAATGTGCCATTTGCAACATTCTCTACATCTCTCAGCATCTGTATCACAGCAGAACAAGTACATTTTAAAGTACCTTAATATACAGTGTGGCCCCTGGTGCACTCTATTGAGCATGTAGCATATTAGAAGATTCATGGGGACAATGTGACCATCTCCCTTGAAAAGCAAGAAATGTAATACATAAAAGCTTCTTTGTCTCTTTAACAGTCTCTCAATTGCTAGAGTGAATCCCAACCCCCTCCATTCATTAGTATGGAGCAGAAACCTCCTCCATTCATTTGTATGGAGCAAAAATGTCATAATAATAATACTCCAGGCTAAAGAAAAGTAAAACCAGAAATGCCAGGGATGTAATTTTGTTAGTCACTGTTAAAAGTGTATTAACATAAATCATTGCACATAAATGCCTGATGATTGTCTGAAAAGAAATTCAACACAGACTAGTATTAGACAAGCTTGAGTGGTTTTTCAATAAAACTCATTGATTGTTCCACATCTGTGGGAAGAAGTGTTAAGAGCTCTCCTGGCTCATGTGTGCCACAGTCTGGTGGCAATGCAGACCCAGGCTGGGCGCGCTGTCGTGTTCAGGACATAAATGACAGTTATCTCAGGCCATTGCAGGTCCCCTGTTTAGAGGGCTCAGCTGCACATTTCACCAGTCTCTCAAAACTTACCTTCTAATTACACTAAATTGGTATTGAATGCCAAGAAAACAGGCAGAAAGTAACCAATACGACTCAATGATCAGGACTTGAAATGCAGCTTGATTCTGCATTTATAAGAACTCCTGAAAATGAAGTTCACCATTTCTTCTTCCTGGGAATTAGCAGATCTGTAAAGGAACTCGGAATTATGCTGCATTTACAAGTAGTATTTAATTAGGATCTGTGTAAGCCATTATATTGCTAAACAGGTAACAAAAAATAAACCCAGAACTATTTCATCAAATGAAGAAACAATAGTGTCTGTAAAATAATGAATGAGTCCAAGCACACCCTCCCTCACTTCCAGAGCACGAGCCTGGCTCATCTCCCACGAGGACAGAGATGCCATCCCATAGATGGCCTTTTGTTACAGAATGTCTTCTATCATCAGGACCAAAAGTGACTGGAGGGAAGCCAAGGTTAAAAGGAGACCAAGAGAAATAAAACAGCAGCAGGAGAGCTGAAAGGAGATTGGCACATTTTAAAGCAAGCAGACTGATTATGCAGGAAGCCACAGGTCAGCCTTGGTAATAGCTAAAGGTCACCCCCACTGCAATGTGCCCCAGGGGCACTGCAGCACTGCAGAGCAGGTAACACATCAGTGCCTTCAGGTGAAATAAAATGGGATGTTCAGCCAGGAAAATTGTGCTAAAACTATGCTTCTGAAGGCAGGTGAGCAAGAAAGAGAGAGAAATGGACAAAAGGGAAATAAGAGGTCACTAAGCATTCATGTCAAAATAACAGGGGCAACAGTCCTTCAATCCTTCTCATTAAACCACCAAAAGAATGAAGTGAGAGCTGGCCTTCTACATTTTAGTTGGCATGTGATTTACCCTACAGAAGAAATGTTTGAAGATATCTAGAAGCCTCTTTTTATTAAAAAAAAAGCAGAAAAAAATCCAGAAACTGACATCAGTGCCAGTGGCAGCACAGTCCTCTTGGGGCTATGCAAGGCAGCTGCATCCTACAGTGACATTAATTTGAATTAACTACCAGCTTCTATATAGCTGTTAAACTCTGCAAATGAGCCCTTCAGTAGACATGAAGTTCAAGTCCTGAGTAGGTGTGAATTTACAATGTAAAATGTGATTATACTGATAACTTTTTTTGAAGCATAGAGCTATACATAGAAAACAACTCCCTGAGTGATAATTAAACAGGAAGAGGCAAGTATGGAGTATTTGAGCCAAATGCCTTGATCCAAGGCAGAGAAAGTTCCAGTTCACAGGGGACTTGATAACAACAGCCATAAACATGAAAGAAAATAACTGAGAAGTGGATTTCATAAAAAAGATGTTCCCATTGATGAAAGAAGGGGTCATCTAACTACAGAGGATGATTTCTCCAGTATTTGTGTTGAAAAAAATCATCTTCACATCCTTGCTGAGCTATTTCTCACCAAAATACTCATTAAAAGGAGAGCCCCACAGATTTCATGTTACTCCAGCTAACAATGTCACACTTAGCTCCACTGGAGATTCTGGTATTGAATTACCCTTCAACATTCAACCTCCTAATGGAAATTTGTCATTCATCCAGCACATCCAGCAGTTTCACTATCATCTACTATACTTTTGGGGCTAACATAGAGAACATGGCATAGAAACATGAGAATTCAATTTTAAATTGGCTAAAATAAAGTTTATTTTACTGTTACAATATATAATCTTTTATTAACACAACTCACAAAGTGTTTACAAAATAATCTCATTTTCTGCTGCATTTTAAACACTACTTTTATACAAACTTTAAGGGTAAAATAGGAGTTTGTAGCTAAAACGTTTTTTGTTACATTTTTTAGAAGTATCACAAGAATTACTTCAAACAAGACTTTTTTTTTCTTGGTGCCATCTTCACAGACAAAACTGTATGTTTACTGCAAAGACCTGCAGGAGGATTCATGAAAGCTTTCTTTAGACAAAGGATGCCAGTCCTCCTAGTCTGACAGCTGGCAATGCATGTGAGCTAATATTTGAGCCACATGCAGGAGGGCCAATTGTGTCCTGGGGTGCATCAGGAAGAATGCAGCCAGCAGGTCAAGGGAGATGATACTTGCCCTCTACTCAGCCCTAGTGAGCCCACATCTACAGTGCTGTGCCCAGTTCCAGGCTCTTCAAGACAGGAAAGACAAGGAACTGCTGGAGAGGGTCCAGCAGAGGCCACGGAGATGATGAGGGGTCTGGAGCATCTCTTTTATGTGGGAGCTGGGCCTGTTTGGTCTGGAGAAGACTGAGAGGCGATTGAATTAATGCATGTAAATACCTCAAAGGTGGGTGGCAGGAGGATGGTGCCAGGCTCTTTCAGTGGTGCCCAGTGACAGGACAAGGAGCAACGGCCACAAACTAGAATACAAGAAGTTCCACCTCAACATGAGCAATCACAGAATATGTCGAGTTGGAAGGCACTCATTAGGATCAGAGAGTCCAACTCTCAGCCCTGCACAGGACACCACAAAAGTCACACCATGTGCCTGAGAGCATTGTCCAAATGCTTCTTGAACTCTGCCAGGCTTGGTGCTGTGACCACTTCCCTGGGGAGCCTCTTCCAGTGCCCAACCACCCTCTGGGTGAAAAGTCTTTTCCTTACATCCAAATTAAACTTTCCTGACAGCTTCATGCTGTTTCCTTGAGTCCTGCCACTGGTCCATGAGTGAAGAGATCAGTCCCTGTCCCTCTGCTTCCCCTTTCAAGGATGTTGAAGACCCCAGTGAGGTCTCTCCTCGCTCTCCTACAGGATGAACAAACCAAGTGCTCTCCTCATAAGGTTTCCCCTCCAGGTGCCTCACCATCCTCGTGGCCCTCCCTTGGATCCTCTCTAATGGCTTAATGTCTATTGCAGTGAGCAAAACTGCCACAATATTCAAGATGAGGCCGACCCAGTGCAGAGCAGAGCGGGACAGTCCCCTCCCTTGACTGGCTGGCGATGCTGTGCCTGATGCCCCCCAGGACATGGTTGGCCCTCCTGGCTGCCAGGGCACTGCTGGCTCATATTCAACTTCCCATCAACCAGGACCCCCAGGTCCTTTCTTCAGTGCTGCTCTCCAGTCTCTCATTCGCCAGTCTGTACACACAGCCAGGGTTGTTCTTATCCCAGGTGCAGAATCTGCACTTGCCCATGTTAAACTTTATATGGTTAGTAACTATCCATCTCTCTAATTTGTCAAGGTCTCTCTGCAGAGCCTCTCTGCCCTCAGGGGAGTTGACAGCTCCTCTCTATTTAGTGTCATTAGGAAACTTACTTAGTATTCCTTCAAGATCAGCTTTGATGGACCCCAGCACCTGCAAAAACATGTTCCCAAGGGACCTTCCCTGCTAGTTCCCTGAGCAGCCTAAAGTCTGCTCGTCTCATATCCAGAGTTGAAATTTTGCTGGCACTTTTCCTCCTGTCAACAGATTTTAAACTCTATCACCTCATGGTCACTGTGGCCAAGATGGTCACCAATCTCCACTTTGCTCATGAGATCCTCTCTGTTGACAAGCAGCAGATCAGGGAGGCATCTTTCCAAATCAGCTCCCTTAGGACCTGTTCCATAAAGTTGTCATCCAGTTTAAGAATCTGGCCCAGGTTGTACCAGCTGTGTAATGCTCTCAGTTGATTTCTGGCAAGTCAAAGTCCTCCATAAGGACAAGGGCAGTTGATTGGGAAGTGTTCCTTAGTTCCTCAAAGGAATTCCTCCGTGTCATTGTCCTGGCTGGGAGGTCTATAGCAGACTCGCACAATGACATCCTCATTATTTGTTTGCCCCCTCATTCTTACTCAGAGGTTTTTGGCTGTGAGCTCCATACATTCTGACCCTTCCATTACATACTGTGATGTAAGAAATGGAGGGACACCCCTTGCCTCTTCTGCTCTGCCTAAACCTCACAAAAAGTCTGTAACCATCCAACAGGGCGCTCCAGTCACAGGACTCATCCCACCAGGTCTCACTTATGCCTTGGATATCCAATCTCTGGGACTGGGCAAAAGCTTTGAGCTTCCCTTTTTTGTTCCTCATGCTGTGAGCATTTGGTGTAGAAGCATTTCAGGTGTGGTATATCGTACCCAGTACTCTGTGAGGCAGATTGTTCCTTTCCTCAAATTATGGCACACCATTCCATCACTCATCACTGGCAGGTCTGGTTTTTGTCCCCTTTCAAGCTAATTTAAAGCTCTGTGTCATGGGTTTGGCTGATGGGCCTAAGTTTGGGCCTGGGAATTCAGATTTGGGCCTGAAATTGTCAGCTGCCTTCAGCTGGGCTGGGCTAGCGAGCAGCTGACTTCTTCTAGCTAATGATGTTGTATTTCATACCATCTTACATCATCTCAATAGGAGTAAATTCTAGTGTGTGGGTGTGGCTTAGTTTTTTAGTTTCACCATGTCTGAGGTGCAGGGAAGAGGTGCTATGCCTTGTCTGCTGTCTTAGGCCTCACTCCTGCTTTGGCTGCTGCTCCTTGCATTTTGTTTGGTTTCAGGGAAGTAGAAACATTTTGATGTTACTCTTTCTGTTTCTTACTGAATGCCTTTTAGAGTGCTTATGGATCTAGAGTAATACACTTTGTATTAATTGAGGAGTGGAAAGTTATTTCTTGTTATATATAACTTGTGTGTGTGTTATATTGTAGTTTTCTTTTGATTTTCTCTTTTCTGTATAAATACATGTAGTTAGTTTCAGAAGAAACCTGGTTTGGTTTTTTTTCCCCTCTCCTTCTTCTTCCCTTTTCCCTTTGGCTGGTTGGGGGGGGAGGAGGACTCTTTTCTCTGTTCTTGGGCAGTTGGCATTTTGCCAGCTCAACCCAAGACACTCTGTCAATAAGTCTCAGTAGCTCCTGTGCTAGAACTCTTTTCCCCTCTGAGAAAGGTGCATCCCATCAGGTGTTGAATAGATCATTCCATGGTCAAAAAGCCCAAAATTTTTCTGATTACACCTACCTCAGAGCCATGCATTGACCTGATGGGTCTGCCTATTTCTATCAATATTATTCCTTCCTACTGAAAGCATCAGGGAAATTACTACCTGTGCCCCTGATCCCACTACCAATCGTCCCAAAGCCCTGAAGTCTCTTTTGATTGCCCTCATAATTCTCTTTGTTATTTCATCGCTGCCAGCTTAACAAACAATAGTGGATAGTAATCAGAAGGCCTTACTAGACTGAAGAGTTTTTCAGTAATGTCCCTTATCCAAGCTCCTGGGAGACAGCAGACTTCCCTGTGAGTTGGGTCTGGTCTGCATATCAGGCTCTTTGTTCCCCTTAGAAGGGAGTCTCCCATCACAACTACCAAGTACCCTTCTTTCCTCCTAACAGAGGTGGTTGTGATGCAGGTATAGACGGTGTTGCTTTAGGAGGCCCTTCAGTCCCAGAAGAACCTTCACCCACCTCATCAGTTGTCTGGTCTTGTAGTTCCAGGGGCTCATACCTGTTGTAGAAGGCATCAGTCCTACTTGTTAAGTTTTCACAAGGAGGAACAACCTTCCTTCTGGTAGGTGCACTGACCTGCTTCCAGCCTTCATTTTCAACAGACCCTTGACTAAGTACCTGAGTCCACCTGCTTCTCCCCTGCAGTGGAGGTTTGAGACTTCCCTACACTGACTATAGGGAAGGGAGGGAGCCTGGTGCCTCATTGTAGCTTTCATGAATCCCCACACCAATGACCATCAAGACCATTAACACACAGAGCTCTCTGGTCCTTAATGCTGCACAAGAAAACATGGAAATCTTAAACAGAAGAAAAACTGAAGTATTAGAGTTGTCACAAAACCTAGTATTTTAATATGTTAAAGTTACCTAAAATCCTCTGTGAATCTGGTAGTAACAGGCAAGTATTACATTACTCAACCCTGGTGTCCACTACAATGCACTAAAACACGTTAGAAACAGTGGAAAAAGTGACCATTTTCACAGCTGCTAGAGAGGTATGTGCTAAAGTGAATGGATTGATGCTCCTGACAAGTCAAGCCAGCTGACAGACTTTACATGATCACAGAATCAGGCTGACAGTGATTACTTTATATACAGCAAGCAGGTAGAAAGAGGTGCTACTTTTTTTTTCCCATGCATAGTTTAACCAGCTTACAGCCAGCCCATCTCCATTAAGACTAGAGATGCATGATCCACCATTTGGTATGAGCCAAACTACCAGCAAATATAGTTCCAGTGCAAACAAAATTGTCTTTCTCCAAGAAAAACAACTAAATTTAATGCTACTTCTCAAAAAAACAATGCTTATGCTGCATCATTTTCTACCTATTTTGGTCTGCATTTCTGAAGTTTCCTTCCTCTCCCCAAATCACATCTGAAGACAGATGATCACAGTACACTTTTTTTTAGGCAAAATGACTGTCTTCTCCCCAAAATACCCTATACTGCTCACTGAAGATCATCCCTGAGAGCACTGTTCTAGCTAGACACTTAGAAAGCAAGAGATACCTCAGAGCTTAGAGGGAAAAAAAAGGCTGTTAACCCTGTGAAATCTTGTGGTTTTAGAAAGTGAAAAAAATGCAGCTACTCTGAGCATTTAAATTCCCTGAGCTGAGTGAAATTTGAAGACAGTAATTTGTAACATGAAGCATAGCAACATCTACAGCTGTACTTACAGAAGCTGCAATTTTTTACAGTGGTGAAGTCAGATGTTACATTACAAGCACAGAGCAGTTAGTGGTGGTTGCTTTAACTTGCTTCCTGCCACAGGAAATGCAATGGCTTCTTTGGTGAGAAACAGCAGTGAAGAAGCTCCATGACTTCAGATTCTTTTGCCTTCTGATATTCCACCAATCTTTAAGTTAGTGGGGATACCACCAGGCCATAGTGCAGTACAAGTAAACCATCCTAGAGAGAAGAGAAAGAAACTGGATCATCCTACCACTTCACCATCTCTGTGAGGCACTTCCATCCCCACCTGGTAGGACATTCCTGCACGACAAGACCCCAGGTACAATCACACCATTTTTATACCCTGTCCCTTGGGGCGGTCCCATGGCGTAGTGGAGAGCACTCCGGTCTCCGACTCCCAAGGTCGCGAGTTCGAGTCTCAGTATGGGCGGCCCCGGCAGTTCAATGCCTCCCTGCCATCCGATCCTGTGAGATCTCGGATGCGAAGCAGGGTCAGCCCCAGTTAGTACCGGGTGCTGTAGATAGCCCTAAGGAGACTTCACTGTCACTGTCCAAGCTTGCTCGGCCATGGCAAATGAACCTTAGGACTTAAACCGTGGGGCCAGTTCTGCGCACACTGTGCCTCACCTAAAACATCCACTGCGCAGGCTGGAAGGGCACACGTGTGGGGTGAGCCCTTCCCAAATCTTCGTTCGTGAAGATTGGCCATTATTATATACCCTGTCCCTTGCATATGGAGAATGCAAGTTTTGAAATATCAAGGCAAAAAATCACATTCCTCTTTCCTCTTTGAGATAGAGAAGGGTGTTAAAGTAGAACCTGGTACTTTGCTTTTATCTTAAAGTTATAATGGAATTATCTTCATGCAATAGGCTCCCGCTTACAAGTCATGCTGCTTTCCACAGGATACTGTGGAGCAGAAAATAAAAAGCAATCCATTAAGTAGTTCTGGAAGTGCTGCCAGAATAGTCCAGACTACTACTACATACATTTATTGAGTAATAAACACATTGGATTAAAAAACTCCAAATGACAAACCATTAGTTTATTATGTTTCTCCTCTTCAGAGACTGCTCCACATAGTTAAAAAACCTTTTACCTGTGAAACAGGACACTTCTGACCCATAAGTCTTACTTATGCCACTTAATTCACACCCAGCTGGTGAAAGGCCTAGCACTCAGCCTGCTTCCAATGGGAATGTGACTTATTGCATTAGACGTATTCATATGGACAGACTTTAAAAGTTTCCTTTTGAAGAGAGAACTACATTAATCATAACTGACATTTTAGAACTTCTACCATACTTTGCTTCAGATGTTTTTGGCTATTAACATGCAGGATGGAAGAGAACATATGTTCCAGAGAAGCTACACAGCTCTGTGTGAGAGCATATACCAGTATATTAAAAATAATCTTTAATTAAAAGTTAATTACCCCAAAGAAAGTAACAAGACTGTCACTATTTTACAGGTTCTGTATCATAACACAGTATCAGGAAAAAGGGCTGTGTTAGTCTAACCAAAGTGTTTTGGAAGAACATATGTATTTTTTTAACTATGTTTTGTTATCTGTGTAAAAATGGTTTTGACTAGTTGTGAGACTCAACTACTCATGAAAAAATAATCTTTGAGCCATTTTGTACTGGATTAAATTTAAGATTAAACAACTGATCACCAACAGCTCCCGAGCACTTTCCTCATGCATTTCACTTTGTCTAAAGGATGTTTATGATGACAACTGAGGTCTAGTGTAGTGTAGATGTCCATTAGCCTCAACTTCAAGGGACAGGAATTAACCCCCTACTGCATTCCTGTGTTATTAGTGCCAGCTCACTAACTTTCCTTCATCTTTTCATCCTGTTTTTAACCAGAAATCCATTGCCAACTCCTAAAAGAAGGAGACAGGAGCTTTTTAACTCACTTACTGAATGTCTAGTAAAAAGTGGGATGGCTGTGTTGCAATATCAAGATAGAACCCTGATTGTGCTTACTTTTTGTTACACAGAGCAAGTCCTGTGAGGTTACTTAGGAATGTCTTGGCACACAGGTCGTTCCACCTTCCCAACGGTATTTTACTCCTTGTGCCCATTTGCTACTTCAGTAAAGAAAGTAAGACACATCCAAGCTTTATTTTTTGGAGAACTGTGGCCAAAACCAGTTTTTCCTCTATGGAAGTTTCTTAAAGAAATATTTGTACAAGAAGAAAATGCTACAATGTATTCTCTGATGAATGAGTTTTCAAATGGTAAAATTGGCAGAAGGACATTTAAAGAAATTATCTATGTACACAGGAAACATCCCTGTTAAACCAAAGGCCAAACAAACCCACTGCAATTCCTCTGGAACAGAGAGAAGCTGAGAGCTACCACAGTACTGGCAGTTCTTACTCTGTAATTATTCACTTCTAAAGTATCACACATTTCTATATATGTCCAGCTGCTTTCTCTAGACCGTGTTCTTAGAAGGAAGCCCAAAGAGAGAATGAGCTCTCACTGCTTATTACAAATCCCAAGCCAGGTTAACACACACAGGCCCAAAAGAAAAGAAAAGCTTTCAGTGTTTTTTGCCACACATTTGTGACCCTGACCTAAAAAAATTGAAAAGGATCCCACCTGTTACACCCAACTATAAACTTTAGAGTGGAACTGACAGACTGAAACATCAGAGTATATACCCACTTCAATGTTACAAGAGCAGCAGCAAAAAAAAGGTGTTCCACTTTCCAAATTCAATAATCCCATGGCAAAGAGTGAAACACTTCCCTAACAAATGTGTGCTAGAAGGTCACAGTAATTAAATTAGAGCACAGCTCTTGCTGCCTAGCTCAGGAGACCAAAAAATAGCACAATAGCATTGGGTTACAGAAAGGTGAGGGCCACAAAGAGACCATTAGAATCTGGCAAACCTCTGTGCCAAGGGCCAAGGACATCACAGAAGCTCCTCCTTTTAGCTTTTCCCACGTGATGCAGAACTCTGAGCAGGCCCACTTTCAGACAAATGAAAATAATCAGCAGTTTGGGTCATGTTGCATTTGTGCAGCAGTGGGGAGGAAGGTAATACAAGGAAGAAGTTATATTCCTGTATAGTTAATAACAAGCCTCCTTCCTCAGCTACTTGATCAAACTCTTAATTACAGACAGATCTCAATGCTTGGCAACAAAATCGAGTCTTTATAAATTTCTGTGTCTTTGATCACTTCTTGCAGTAAATTCTACAGCTTTTACACTGCTTTAAAAATAAAGCAAAATTGCAGCTTTTTATATAAATTCTCTGCAGCATTTTTTTATGGTTTTTGCCCTAAACAAAGCTAGAAATCCCACTTCCAGCTAATTAGGAAGATTCAACCAACCACCCAGTTTCAGAAATGTCAAAATGTCTTAAGATCTACAAGATTAACCAAGATTTATTCCTGATTCTTTTTTAGCCTTTTATCAACTACTCAAAACCTAACATGTTAATTGCTTACATTGAACCACTAAAACTAGTTGCCTATTTACACCAATTAAAACAACCTGAACAGGTTACTGTGGGGCCAGTGTCAGGAAGACTTATTTTATCATTAGATCACAGTTGATCTTCCCACACTTGTTGGGCAGGCACACACATACTCAGAACAGCTAAAATCCTCCTAGTTGCAGCTACAAGAGACTTTCATTTACTGAGGGTCTAAGGCATCACTCCACAGTGCTGGTCAGTGAGAAAAAAAAGAAATACAACACCCAAGAACTTCACAAGACTGTGCTAACATTCCTGAGCATTTAAGAGCCATTCAGGAGCAGTAAAAGCCACTAAAATAAAACCATAGTGATTATGGTCTAGAAGAATAAATCCCACACAACGTATCTTATGCTGCATTGCAAATGCAACCAAAGAATGCATGTTAAAATTAATTTCTTTGGGAAGGAGAAACGTACCTGCATTTTTAAAATCATTTTTCCCAGGAAAAAGAGTAACTGCTGACACAAATGAACTTGCAAGTGACAAACAGCAGTTATTTTTCTCCTCTAACAGTGGCTGTACTCATCTAAACAGAAAAGCCCAGTGTTTATTCCTCTAAATGACTTTGTGTTGCAGAAGTAGCTACTGCAGCTATTTTATTCACAAGAAGCATCTACAATGAACATCAGAAACTTGTAAATGACAACAGCAGTTCTGAAGAGTGTCTCAGCTTCCTGGTGAGAGCTGTTAGGGATGTTCCAAACACTGATTTGGAAAGGCTGGAAAGTTACAAAGGCACAAAATGCCCTTGGAGCTTAATGTAAAATTCATCAAATATTCCTCTGCAGTTGTTGCCTCACTGGCCAGGACAACTGTGCCTCTTACTGAATTTCAGGTCCTGGTGAAAAGGAGACATCATTTTTAGACTCAACCTATCACTTTGTTGTTTTTCCTGAATAATTATCTAAAAATATTTTCCAAGGGTTTTTTTAATCCTAGAAATGCATCCCTGTGACTTCTGAAAAATGTTAGACTAAAGAACATGAAAAAGTCATGATTATTTCAATATCCAAAAATAAGCAACTGTGGTTTATTTGCAACATTTCTACTGTAACTATTTGGTATCCTAAGAGGTTTTCTAACAAATGAAGAAAAATTAAGGATGAACCTGATCTTTCAAATTTCCTGTTGGAAATAACTATGAAAGCACAGGACTTAAAAAACCCCCTCAAATACATTTTTTCTGTTTGTTTGCCTGATAGAGGAGTCTTGAGGGAATTAACTGCTAGCATACTAATTTTGTAATAACTGAGACTTGAAACTCCACTGGAGAATGTAACCCAAGACAACTGTTCTCTTTGTGGAGCTGCTGACTGATACTTCATCACTAAACATCAATCAGGCAGACCCAATTCTGACAACAAATGAAAGATATTAAACTTCAACCAGACAGATCCATTTCTGACAAGACATGAAACTCATGCAATATTCCCTAAAGTGCTCCCCAAGAGCATTTTCCATACATTAAAAGCTTTCATGCTAAGATCAAGTCTAAAACCATATACATGACTCTACCACTGGATTGAAAAGCCTGAAGCTCTTAGTAGAGATCACTTCCATCACTAAGTGCTCATTACTGGATTTACTTACAATGCACTCATTACATTAGAAACAAGTTTGTTACCAGTACCTGCTCCCTCTCAGTTTCTATTCCCTGCTCCCCAAAGTGGATTAGGTTGCATTTTCATTTTTTCTTCATGTAGAAACAGCTAAGACATCAAGTATGGCATTTAGTCCCTTTGACTGCAGAAACAGCACCAGCCTCACAGACTTTTAATGAGCCAAACACTGCACTACATGAGCCAAATCTTTCTGCCCTGACTGTGGGACCCCTGCTAGTTACTCAAATCATCTACAGGTGATGTAAAGTCCGAGATACCTCAAGATCAGGTTTCCACTTCTTGCCCCTGACACAGAAGCCCTCCTGTACAATGAGAGGGCTCAGCAAGAGATTTAAAAGGTTTGTGAATATGTATGCACAAACAAGTGCAGAGAAACAATTTTGTAGCTATTTTAGCCCTTCTGCTATCTGCTTAGATTGGTATTTTATGTGGAAAGCAAACTAAATCCTATTTCTTCCCACTGTATTAAACATTACCTTTGCAGACTTCCAAGTTTAGATTAATATACAGTTTACAATATCATGACTTTACATCTCTATACTACTATGCACTTCATTGTTTTTTCAGCACTTCTAAAATGATTCTTCCCATTATAAAGACACTTGAACAAGTTCACAAAGAGTTAAAAATGTTTTCTTATTTGCAACCCAGCAACACTAAAGACAGTAAGTTATCAACAAGGAAGAGTTGGCTATTCACTCATGCTGTGAGCAGAACCAGCACAACAAGCATCAAGCCTATTAACTGTATTCATTACCCCCTATCTTTGGTTTGTGTTTTTATGAGGTTCTCCCCTGACTTGGTCACAAGGGTAGCCTTACTTAGGATTTGTCCCCAATTTCTTGCAGAGATCCAATTGCCAGGGAGGGAAAAAAGTGAACATTAATTGAAAGAATGGCTGATAGAAGCCATTCATCAAAAGGCAACGTGCTTTGGGGGAAAAAAGAAACCCAAACCAACAACCTTATATGCAGAACATCATGAAACTGTCAAGAACACTCTCAGCACATGGTACCCTTCTCAACTCTACTGAAAAAACAAACATAAACCTGGAACAAAGCCTCAGCTGCCACACTTACCTGCACTGCACTCTCTCCTATGACTTGACGAATTTCCCTCAGGGTCTGGTAGTGCTCTAGCAGGTGATCACCACAGATTATGTCCACCTGTGAAAGAACACAAATGAGGTCAAGTTCAACTACCTCTGTAGCAGCAAAACCATATCTAAGCTCTTTTGATTAGCAGAGTTCAATTCTAGCATGTTAGACACTAAAGTAATTTTTACCTTTGATGTCCAAATGTATTTAGCATGCACAGCACAACTGCACTGCCCTAATGCCTCTCACCCCATGGCCCTGACTTCGGGCTCATTGCTGGAACAGAGAGGACAGTTTATTGTTTCACTCACAGTTTGGTGCACCCACTGAAAGAAGCTGTTTAGTAATAGCTGTGATGAATTTAATGGCAATTTAGATCATGTATAAAGTGATCCCATAAGCATCTGGAATCATTCCTGGGTTGCAAAAGATAGAAAGCTGTTTGTGCCACTCACAGAAAGTGAGCCATTGCTACCCTCATTCTTGTCTTGAGTGAGAAAGCACGTGACTAAGTTTGCTTAATAGGCTGTTTGGAAAAAGTGTCTTAATCTCAGTGCATGCCCCTGTCAGAAGGTACATCACACACCCAGTCAGTATTTGTGGGCACCCTCAGCAGTTCTGTGCATTGTCCCCCACTGCAGCTGAACTATGGCAATGGTGCCTGCAATTCTGGGTGAGGCACTTTCATTAAGTAACTGCCTACAAAAACAGTAATTTTGGGGAAAAAAGAAACCATAATGACGTGTTCTGAATTCCTCACCTTCACTATTATGAAAAATATGTTTCTTTATAAAGTTACTATAATAATGCAAATCCAGTCTCTAACATTCCAAATTAGAGTAGCTACACAGCCCTGTTTCTCTCTCAATTGCTTAAATTTTCCTTATGAGCAATTTCTAGACATGGAAATGAGAGTGCTCTTGTTTGTGAATTGACAAAACCTCAGTTGAAGGTACAGCATTGACAATGAGCTGTCCCACAGATTTCTGCAAGGAAATTGTCCAAGCTCTGCCCCTGCAGCAGTCAGGGAGCACACTGCAATATCATGACGTATTCTCTTGCACAGCCACTTCCCAGTGCAGGATGCACTTTGTGCTGCAGCCATTCAATTCCCCTGGATTTATGTTCTGCATGCTGACCTACTATCTCTCTCTTGTTCTTCATGAAGAGATTTGGCAAAACTTATGCCTCATGGTGGGAGATTGCATTGTTCCTAGACTCAGGAACACAGGAATTCTACTCCTCAGAGGCTCAAAAAGGGCTAATTTACTTCACCATCTGTATCATGAGGACAATGTAGAACTCTCTCTCTTCATGTTACATTGATTCTTAATGTGCAGAAGATGTAAACTGCTTAGCAACATTTCTGCTTTGAGCTCCTGGGAGGAAAGCAGCAAGTAAAAACTAATCTGCACATAACAAATTACCACTGATCCATAGATACACAAATGCATATATTTAACATCAACATTTGATGTATTTAACACAGCATCTGAAAGAAATCTATTTCTTTTTGAACACTGGCTATAATTATTTGTGCTATCTTTTCATTTATTTTACCCTCTACAGTTATTACTGCAGGAAGACAGACGTGTCTGCTTTGCTTTCCAGTGATACATGAGTTTAATTACTTTTGCTTTAAAAGCTTACTTTTATAATTTTTACACTATAAGGCACTGAAAACTCAATCCTGCTCCCACTGAAACAAATATATGTACATATTCTAAAGAAATAGAAAATTCAATCTGTTTGACCAAGCTCTGCAAACAGTCTTAGTTGCTGACAAAACAGAATTAGAAGCTTGTTTGAAAGCACCCTGCTGTTGTACCTGCTGCTCCAGTTTCAAATGGCAGTCATTAAAAGTCAGTGTCTAATAATAAATTGAGAAGTTTTTCACATTTACTGTACTAGAGTGCTCTGTATCCCAAATCTCCTAATTCCAGCACCAAATCCCTGAAATTCTGCCTGCTGATTGTTATGGTAGAATTCATTCTAAAAGGACAGAAGTATGAAATATAAAAATCCCAGCTCAGTGTGAAAATCAGTTGTGGAATGTGTGTCCATGTGCAGGAATTAATACACTGCATTACCAAAGAGGCAACACCATCACAAGTGCTACAGATTTACTAAAATTTCAGCTCAGTGGTGAAATTGAAATCAGCTGGTACTGATCACTTGTGAGTAATAAATGGACCTTGACCCTTTTGCTACAGGGAAGCATGAAGGTGTAGCTGCTGAATACTCAGTCACTTCTGTTAAAGTTCCTATTAAAGTAGGTTTTCCATTAAGCCATTTCTTTTCTTTAGGTGGCATGTCTGCTATTAGAGCTATTTCTCTAAAACCCATGATAACAGACAACTATAAATTCTTAATCACTAAGTAAGACAAAAATAAAAGTAGGAAGAGTTCATGTAAGGGACACCTCATATAAGCTTCATCCCAAGGGAGAATTTGGCCCAGAAAACAGCAGACCTCAATCAATAGTTTCTATGCCAACACACACCATCCAGGGAAACACAAGGAAAACACAAAGTTTTAGAGACTGACATGAGTATTTGGGGTAGCTATTCCAAAAGCTGCTATTTACTTTTCAGAAGCACTGGGTACCTCTATTCCAGCGTTAAGACTGGCATGAAGAAACTGCATCAACAACTACACTGTATGAGCACAGAGTTCCTTTCTTCCAGTCTTTCCCCAGGCTGCAGTTCACACATCCACTTCCAGGAATGCACATCTGGTTATGGAACATTTCTGTGTCATAAACTACATTAATTCTTTTGGACCAGCCAAGCCACAAGTCTTTCAGCATCTCATCCTTACAGAATGCATACAAGAAGGGATAATGGTGCTGCAGGAGAACCTCAAAGGAAATCGCACTTTAAAGAAAAGCTTCTGCAGCAGATGTTGAAGACAATCTAATAGATTCCAAACACCAGAGTCTGTATACAGCTCACATTAAATGTTACCTACTTAGCTATTACTAGCAATTCCAGTTTCTCAAAAGTTATTTCCACCCTTCTCCCAACAAATTTCAGCAAGAATACTCAAGAAAGACCTTGTAATTAGAAGTGTACATAAACACATACAGAAAAGTAATCGTTGCCCAAAGCACAGAGATCAAAACAAAGCATCAGAAAGAGTAAACTACAGTCTGCCAGCTCAAGCAGTAGATAAAAATAAATTAAGCCTTAACCTTCAGATAAACTCGGAAATTTGAATCATAATCCATTTGCAAACTCAAATTCAGAAGTCTGAAAATAACTTGAAGCCTCATACTAGGAAAAAAACCCCCAACAGCAGTGGCTTCAAAACTGCTTTTTAGACTTTTATATATACTGTCACACATGAGTCATTTGTCTTATTTCACATTTTCATTAACCTCAATCCAATGCACTTGTGCAGGTCAATGAAGGGCAAGAATCAGCTCACACTGCACAGGAACAAATTCAGCCAGAGAGGCCCAAGCACAGTCAGTAGTTCAGGAAAATGGCAACACATCGATCACTTGGGCACTGAATCAGCTCTAACAGGGAACCAGTAAAACACTCCCAAATAGTCCTTTTGCAGATTGTCAAACTAAGCTTGATAGTCAGCAGGAAATGGCTGCATTCACAAAACAACCACACCTGGTGTCCCTACCTTTGCTTTCAACAATGAAACCAAAAATACAATTGATACACAGAGGAGAGAAAGGAGGAAATACTCTGTGCCTTTCTCACAGTTGTTTCTTTTCAAGTCCTGGGTAAGGCACAATTTAACTCTGTTGGAAAAAGTTTTCTGTAGATAAGTGTAGGACAAAATGCTGCAAATGCAGTGCATTTTAGCTCAGCATGCCTGAAACACATGTTACTGACAGAAATTTCCCAGCTTCCCAAGGGAATCCAGTTCTTGGACTCCATCCCAAGCTGAGCACACCAAACTCAATACATTTTACAGAAAACCAGATAATTTTAGCTAATAAAGAGGGAGTTAGAAATCAAGAATAAAGAAGTAATATTAAAAAGAAGAGCTTGCTGTCCAAAGTTAGTATCTATTTCTTCTGTAACATACTTTGGGGAACCACTGTAGTCTTCCACTCTCTTCCAAATTTCTACACCAGACTAAAACAGCAGCCAAGCATCCTCTACATTTATATTCTTTGCACATATGGCTTAAAGTCTATTTCTCTAAATTCTTCTGCCAGTGCTAGTTTAGAATCAGGTTCTCTCTAATTTTGTTTTACAGTTTCTGTTTTATTAGCCACCCTGGGAAGCTGCAGTGAGACATAATTCATTAGGCTTATTAATCTTCACTGACATATCTGACATCTCTTTCACTTCCTCCATGTTCTTTCATGTTCACCAACAAACCACCAGCTTCAGCTCTGTGCACTACACCAAAAAGGTAACAGCTCAGCTCATACATCACTTTGATCTTAAGTCCCCCTATGACAAAGAAATGATCAATCAGTATAGAAAAAAATAACCTCCAGCTTAATTTCCCTAATTCCCCAATCTTTTAAAAATAAGCTTGGATATCTTCAAGAAAACAGTCAATGATTTGTGGCATAAAAATAAACTACAAGTTTCCAGGGACCAAAAAATATTTGATGCAAAAAATGGGAGCAGATCAATTGAGATGGGGGAGAAAAGGCAGCCAAAGCATCTGTTCATAGAAGAAAACAGACTTAAAATGTCATCCAAACAGGCAGGGCTTGCACAGAGAAGACCAAAAGATTAGAACGGTCCAACGACTGTGCTTTACTCCAGAATGGCAAACTAGATATTAGCAGAGGTGAAAGTCTATGAAATCATCAGCTTTTGAGATGTAGTAACATTACCCATTAATAAGGGACCAAACTCTCTGTCAAAGTCCAAACAGAAAGTAACTAATAGGGGAAAAACTCTCAAGTTCTCTCTATCAGATGATCTCAAGACTGCACAATCTGAAAGACATCAAAACATGGGCCCAGCTTTATTTTGAAAGACGGGAACCTACAATTTCCACGACAGATGCTCAGTGTTCCTGAAAACTGAGGTAATCATAAAAAATCCAAACAAACAAAACAATTCATTCTCCTCAAATATAAACCACAACTCAATTAATTCAATAAGTTTCTCTAGCTTCATTTTGAGGATACTTTTATTTGTTCAGAATATCAAGTCACTACCACCTCAAAGGTAGAGAGACTCTCACCGCGAGGAAACCAGCAAATGAGAATACATTACTTCCTCAGCCTGATGATTAATTTATATCTGATTTGCTTAGTCCCCACTGAAAAGGTAAGCAGCATGAATAAGCACTCACTGCTGAGGCACAAAGCCATGCTGTGCTGTCTCAGACAGTTACTGCTGTATGAAAACAGCCTTAACCCCAAACCCTGCATTTAAGTTCCACCATTTGCCTGTTCACATCAGTATCAGCTTGATTTTCCAATAACTGACAGCTTTAAGAATTATTTAGACATTACAGAACTCCAGCACTTTCTCAAGAGAATGGTTGCTGAAATACACTGAAAAACTAGCTTTGACATGCAGTTCTTCTTGAAATGGTTGAGAAATATGAAGCTCAATTCCTTTGTATCTTTGAATTCTTACTTGGAGGGAAGTGTCTGCGTTTGCATTCATACCTTTCATTTCAACACATCCATCCCCAGCATCATTCTGTCTGAGCCTGGTTTGCATTCAGTTACATTTTACTGTTATTCATCTCTTATCTGTCTCTGTCTTCACATGCTCCCACATTCCCATACTTTCCTGTCCTGTTTCCCCTTTGAAACAGCAGTATCTCTTGGGTTTGAATTTCATTAGCTGAAATCTTTCATGGCACTTTAAAAACTCTATCCAATTAATGAAGTGTTATGAAAATGTAAACAGGCTGGAAATGAGCTAGGAGAGCTGTTCCTCGTAGACCACAAAATTTCAAACTATTAGTTTTTTAATTCTTCCTGCATTAAAAAAGTAACATTACTTTTAGAATCCAAAGAACACCAGAAAAGTCTGTCCAAAGTACACGCATTACACTGATCAGAGGGAATTTGCAAGTGCCACTACAAGTCCACACCTGACAAGCAGGGTCCAGATCCATTTTTCTTCTGAGGAATTTCTCCACATGGCCAATTGTTGCCTCCCCAGAAACACGCACAAACTTCTTTTCCAAAGGCTGCAAAGAATAAGTAAAGATTTTAAGACAACGTACATTTTCAGCCCTAAACCCTTGTAAAGTCCAAACTCAAGTGACAGCACAATAACCAAGGGAGACAGTTCAAAATTTTGGACCCTTCTCTGATCTGCTTGCAGATTACCTCATAGGGAAGGAAATTATTATGTATTAAGACTCCACATTCAAACTTTCTTCTGTTGAAAACATTTAAAATATAACCAGTTACTGACTTCAGTCCTATTTAATTTTAAGAACTTCTCCCCCCACAAGCATTTACTCACCTGAAACACAAGAAAATCTCCTAAAGTTTTCTTATTTTCCCCAAGTCAGGCTTGTATACCAAACACAATTCAGATACTGAAACTCCATCATTTTATGATGCAAGGACCTTAGGTCCTTTAGCATCCTAGAAGTAGCCTGGCTCACGCTGGAATCAGCTTAATAGTCCATGAAATTCCAGAATCATTTAAAATACATATGCAGAACACAAGGGCAAGACTGGTCTGAAATCTTCCTGCATCATTTTAAATACTTTCACAGACAGGACTGCAACAACAAGGCATTTGTTATGCCAGCCTCAAAAATTTTAGTGGGCTTCTCTTCTATGGATTAAATTTTAAACAGCTGACTGGTGATATGGAAGACTACATGAAGAGGCACAAAGACAGAGCAGATGACTGCATTCAGTGTGATAAATGGATTACTTTTTGTGTCAATTGATTGGATTTTTATGTTGACTTCAGAACAGCTGTGATTTACTACCCAGTGTCATTGTATTCTTTCAAAACAAAAGCAGGGCCTGAGGGTCATGGGCTATCCTTGAATTCAATCATGCATTTAAATAGGTGATAACTGTGGTTTGGGAACAATAGTTTGATTTACTCATATGCAAGAGCTAGAAATTACAGTCAGCTCGGAGTCCTGCTGCAGCCAGCTTGATGATGCTGAATCTGGGCTTGCTGCATCTATAAATCACAGTTTACGGCCATGGACCTGGTAACCTGTTCCCTACTCTCACATCCCCACTTTAAAAAGGACGGCTGAAAACCTTTCATATATGAAGTTTAACATCCAGTTCTCTTAAGGGAACTTCTCTTATGGGTGGGGCATCACAACTGCCCTGAGTTTCATGTGGCCCAAACAAACCAGATAAAGAGCAAACCAGAAAGAAGGACAAGTGTGAGACAGAAAGGATAGGAGGTGATACAAGGGCAGGAACATGGAAAATACTGTGAAATGTAAGTGTCAAAAGAAGAAAAAATGCTGGATAGGCAAGCTGTTATATAATAACAGGTATGAAAGTACACACTGCAATCCAAGATTGGTTATTACTATCATGATGAAAGTTCAGGCTGCACCCAGTGTAAGAAAACCAAACTAAATTAAATACATTCAGGGGTTACTTATTTCTGAAGTAAATAAACCATAAGAGAAAAATTCAAATCACATCCATACCTTAAAATTCCCTGTGCCTTCATTAGCTCTGTGAAAAAAACACGATAAAAGTAAACACAGATAATATTGCTAAGGTTAACATTTATTAATATTCTCAAACTCTTTGTAACAGTAAATTATTGATTTATGAGTCTTGCATATCCAGTATCTTTCCCAGTTCAAGGTCTTCCTTTCATTAAACTGCAATACATGAAATAATATTAGACTAGATTTACATATCTTTTTCCCCTATCCTTTATTCTTCTGCTCCATTTTTCTTATAAATTCTTATGACTTCAAGGTTTGTCTACATGGAATTGAAGTAAAAACCAACACAGCCTAAAGCCATCTTTAAACACAACATTAATTTACATAGCATATTAATGCTGCTTAAATATCCATACTTTGTGGCCCTTGAAATTTGGACTTTTAACAGACAGTACTCAAAAAGTTACTCACAGAACACACCCAACCACCTAAGAGGGTCCCTGGACAGTTGTTGGCCTTCCAGATTATTTCTATGACAATGCTATCTAGGAACTCAGGAAAGCAGGCTGTGTTTCTCTGGAATGTGAAATACACACAAAGGTGGCAAATGACCGAATTCCCAGCTGGTTTTCACTGAGGTTCACTGATCCTGAACCTGTGATCCACCACTGATGATCTACACTCCACACCTCCTTCTTGTAGCGCACTATATCAATCTCTCACTTAATTAAACCCAATCCACAACATTTCATTATTCTTGCACTGCATTAGTTGGTAGGGAAGCACTGCATGCTCCTCGTGCCCCTCTGCCACCTACCAACCAGCACAGCAGCACCTGGTCCTGTCCCTGGGACCCCTCACACCACCTGCAGACCGTGACTGCGAGACACAGTCACAGCACCGAGACCTGGGACTAATCACACCATGTGTTTTACATCACATCCATTAAAAGGAAAAAAAGCCTTTACAAGTAAAATTAAAAAGGTATTTAAATAAAGTTTTGAGTATAAAACACATAATGGTCACAGGCTGAACAGCCATTTGTCTTTGCTCACTCTCCTGTTCAACACATGGCTTTTGGCTTTCCTTATCCTGCTGTCACTGCAGAATACTTTTCCTGGTCTCATTTCTTCAAGACATGAATGTATCTATGTATCTCCATGCCATCCCACTCAGCAGAATGGCAGTATAATTGCTAGCTTAAAAAGAGTACCCTGAGACAGACTGTATTGAAAGTTCACCAAGGACTGCAAGTGCCCAATTTGGGGCATCCAAGATTGGAATTGCCTGCAGAACACTTGACACTACAGTTTCAGTAATGACTCTGCTTTCAGCTGTGTTTGTGAGCATTCAGCTGCAAGTCAGGCATGAGAAAATGAATGGAAATTGTCGGATATGTGGATTCAGAGTATTAAAAATTTTATATTATTTGAAAGCAGCTGAGTGCTTGCTTGACATTATAACAACAATTGTTTGTTAGGCCATAAGTTGAACTCTACTTGAACTACCCAGCTCTACTGGTGTAAGTCAAAGATGGGTTACAGCAAAAACTGCAGCTAAAAACCTGAACATCAACAGGAGTTAGAATAGACAAAGGTAGCAGCCAAAATACTAACTAAAAATTATAGCTGAGTGGAGCCCCTAAATTTTGGTATACGAACAGTAACAACCATATTACGACACAGACCACAGAACTGACCAAAACAGACCGAAGAGGATGTGAAGATGATCGCACAGCAACCACTGAGTAACCAAACAGTGAACCAGTGAAGAGTGAGAAGACCCCAGACCGTAAAATTCCTTGGTTGGCCTCCCATAAAGGATGGGGAGTTGAGATCCTAAGGATGTAGCTGCCCAGGGATTTCATTGCAGTCCCTCTTGTGAGGCACCAGCTTGAGCTACCAGATAACTGATTTGTGCCAGTAAACCTCTCTAATGGAGCTGAGAGCCAGGTGTCAAAACTGTAACACTCAAGGATATTCTATAGCACATTCAAGCATTGTTCCCTAGAGGTTTAGCTTTAAGACCTTCTCTTTTTTTCTTGCAGTCCCACTCCACATCCATTTAAAGAAATAAAGAAGACACACGATGGGCAACACAAAAACAAAGCCAACAAAACAGAAAACTACATGCCACCACCCACCTGATCAAAATTTACCCACAAAGGAAACTTGTACTCTGTGAATAAAGTGAGACACAGTGGAGAAACTGGACGTAACATAAAAAGACGTCTACAAAGTGTGAGAATGAACCAAGATAAGCTTTGCTGACAGAACTTCTCAGTCTCTGAGGGCTTAATTTTATGTCATTTGTATAATAGTTTGCTATCATTCCATATTGGAGGTCTGTGCATCTTTTGTTCAGACAAAGTCAGGCCAAAAGGAGGCACAGTCTGGGTAGAGTTAAGAGTTACACTCCCCACAAGCCAGTCCAAGCACACTCAGCATTAACGGCACTGCCACCTACAGGGATGAGGGACTGGAACAGACAAGGATTCCACCGTTGAATTTACCGAGACTGCACCACTTTGTCAAAAAACAAAATACATGTAAGTTTTAAAACTACACTTTCTGGGAACCTATTTTCATAGGAAGACACATTTTGAATATTTAATTATGTGCATTCTCTAGCTATGCATATTTGGCTGTCACTACTGCACTGTAAATTAAAGTCAACTCCCCACTGCTATTTGAGATGGAAGAAATGCACATTTAATGAAAACCAAAGGCCAGTTAATGGTCCAACACACACAAGCAGCATGTCAGCCAGCCACTCTTGCATTTGCCCACAACTCACCCAATAAACTCAAGGAGTATGGAGATGTCAAGCTCTGGTGGAATACGGAACACGGAGCCCAGAACCTTCCTTGGCCTTCCTCTGCTCGCTGGAACGGGCTGTGGGACAGCTAAAATATTCAAATAGCCAAAATGCAAAGGTAACTTGAAATAAAGGCAGCACAAGATGGTAACATGCACCAAGCAAAACAGAAAAGCTCATTAGGAAAAAAAGCCCATACAATTCATCCTAATTTTTTATTACTAAATCAGCTCTTCCTACATTCTGTGCTGTGTATCTGAACCAGCATTTTAGTAGTTTTCAGCAAGGCCCTTCTCCTGTTTCTTTGATAGTAAGACACAAAATAATCCTTCATCTTTGAGCAGACTTTGAAATTCTTATTTTTACTCCTTTGTAATGTCTATTATTTATAAAGGTCCATAAAATAAAATTAATGCACATTTTATACATATTTCCTGGTCGTAGACAAAATATATTGTTTAAAAAATCCAACCATTATTTAGGCTTAAGTATTGCCAATTCTATCTATTTTTGTAACCTGAGATCTGTGACAAGTTATAGTAACCAGATAACCAAGAATTCTGTATTTCCAATACTACAGATCTCCTTCAGTTGTGAGCTAGTATTTTAAGGATAATCCTTAAGAATAAATTATACAGTAAGTATTTCCTTAACAGTGTCCCATAAAGTGATGTCAGCTCACCTGGTTTGGGCACTTCTAATCCTCTTTCTTTATAGAAGTCATGCATTTGTTTTTTCTCTCCTGAAAAAAACCCCCACAATACACAGATTGAAATGTTATTTCAGATGCTGAGAATATCCATATAAATTCCAATAGTCAGAGCAGTAAAAACTCTCTAATTTCCCACCGACCTTCACCATCACTAGTTATGATGCTGAGACACTTGAGATACCCAGACTAAAATTTTGTTTGTCAAAACTGGGAAAAAAACAGAGCAACTGGCCATAAATTATACTGAAATAACTGCAAAAACTAGTACCCCTCTGCTGTCATATTTTTATACTGTCTATAGTCCCTACATATCCACTAGATCATATATTTCATTCAGTCTATCTGGGTGGTCTGCAGAGTCAGTGGCTCCCAAAGCTGAAGGTAAATCAGACAAGACAGTGAACAAATTTAAAATCAGACAAATAAATATGGCAGTGAGGAAAGAACAAAAGCATTTGAGAGAATCAGTCTCAGCAACTTGTTACAACTGATCCAAGTGAATTTGCTATGAATTTGCTATGATATACTTCTACAAAAGTAAGAGGCAAGACTATGAAATATTATGTGGATGCTTATCTGAATACAGAGACATCTGAGTTCCATGAGATGGGGTACACACACTGCTACCCTTAACAGCATTTAGCAGCTAGAAAGATGCCAGTTGTCACAGTTGATTCATTAATATTTATAATGGAACATTACAAACTATTTTAAAGATTCCAGAGTAGAAACAGGACTTTCAATTACTCTGTTTCCTGTTTGGTATCTTCAATCTTTATATGGTAATAAAGACAGGGACTTACTTTCCTCGAGATTGACAACTAATTTATAGACTATGTCTTGCAGTTGACGGTCTGGTCTATGAAATAGAAAAAAAAAAAGAGAAAAGTAAATATTTGTTGCAATATAAAGTGGTTTCATTAAATTGTAAGAAAGATACAAAATACACCACTGAAATGTGAGGTACATAAAGAGAAGAGTGCCAGATCAGCAACTCCACATCTCTCAAAATACACATCCTGACAGCAGAGCTCACAGAAGCCATGGAAAGTTTAAAGCGCCGTCCTTTGTAGGGGTGACTGTGAGTGCTGCCCTTAAGGAAAGCAGTTTAGAGTTCTCCCTTAAGGAGAAGAGAGCTCTAAACTGCTTTCCTTAAGAGAAGCACTCACAGTCACCCCTACAATCCTTCACGAACAGCTCAGGAAATTAAAACTCAATTTTCAGAGTTAATAAGCATACCATGCCAACAAAAGCTTCATCTTTGTATGATGCAGTTTGTACCACCTGTAACACTGAGCAAACACATAAAAAAACCCAGGATGGAGAGGAACAAACTCTAGAAGTGGATACAAACCAGATAAAACAGCAAATTGAGGGGTTTTAATCTTAATTATTGAGATGAAACTTCTATAAACAAAGCACACAATGTGTTTCTTGTAGTATCTCCTTCATTTGAAATACGAAAGCATTACAAGTCTGCAAATTGAAACATTTACAATCAAGCAGCAAATCTATAAAAATTATTACCTGATATTATAAAGGGGCTGTGTCTGATGCACAACAATATTGCATTTTGGACATCTGTTGCTATAGTAGAAGTGTCTCACAATGCAGCTTTTACAAACTGTAAAGAAAAGAAACCCCATGGGAGTCACATGTCCATTATTCAGTGCCATCTGTTTAGGCAAGAGGAACAATTATACCCAGACCCTCCAAATAAAACTTGTCAAAAGACAAACACAAGCAAGTTATTGACCACTCCTAATCCAACTGATGCAAAGGTGGGTGTTCAATGTTGTAATTGTGTTATCTAGAACATGAGTAGAACTAAGACAACAGAATTTTGACTGTTGAAAAGCACCCTACAGTTGCAGTAGAAACAAGGTAAGAAATTGTAACTCTGCCATTTTCACTGTATTTTACATGTACTTTAAAAAATTGGAAGGAAAGCTAACAAGTGAAAATATCTAGAATAAATAACCCATCAAATCAGCTTCCTACCAGCCTAAACACAACAAACTTTCCCACGAAATTTACCAGGAAACTTCTAAGAGATGACCACAGTTGCACTTGCAACATTATGTCATCCTTACTAACAGTTGCAGTTGAGGTTTTTCCTAAATTATAAACTGTGCTGAATATTATGTGCTGTATAACAAACTAGCAAGCAGTGCCCCAGAAAAGGTTAAAAAAAGGTGAAAAAAAGAAAAAAGTTTTCCCTCTTTGTCGTGTGAGTGGCTGTGATTTCTAGGAAGTCAGGATTCCTGGATTCAGGGAGGAACATGGGTGTGGCTGTAAAAGTCAGCTTCACAGAAAGGGGTTGATTAGTTTTAAGAGAAATAGTTGTTGGCAATGGAAAAGTTCTTAGCACTAGGGTTGAGGGGGTGAATAACAAGACAAGAACATTGAAACCAGTATTTTTATTATCCATCTATTTCCATTCATGACATTATAGACAAACTGTCCCATAGATGCAGACCACAATTTCTCTATCAGAATCAGCACTTCCACACAGGTGCATAAGGAATTTTGCTGAATTTTTTTGTTGAATTTCATTGAATTTTTTTTAATTCACATCAACAACCATTTAGGAAACTCTCTAGTCCATTATTAGCAGAGCTACTCAACTTTCTTCTCTCAGTTATACACTCAAAAGTCCTGGAGCCTACTTAAAAAAATCATTAAGAAAGTGTATGTAGTACCTCTATTTTTATCTTATTTGGGTTTTTTCTTTTCCTATATCATCTTCCTTCTTAACCTGGAAAGCTGACTACATGATTGACAGATTTCATGATTTTCTGATGCTTAAAGTATTCACAAGTACATGACCCTCACGGAACAGAACAAACACAACACGCATTCCCTTCAAACAGAACTAAATTTATGAACCCACAACATGTCAACACTGATTTTGCTTGAATTTGCAGCTAAACTCTTAGACAGACAATACTGATACTTACAGGTGTGCAGACATTCTGTAATAGTTGTAGCATCAATAAAGTAACCCTTGCAGATGGAACACAGGATGTAAGGGGTCAGCTCTGAGAGGTTTATCATACGCTACAAACAAAGACAGTTTGTGAGAGTCTGAATACACAGGCTAAGCCAGGAAACTTCCTGACTGCAGCTTCCCAAATACCCTTAAACTATGAGAAAAACTTGGGATGGATAGGCTATAGGAATGGCTTTTCCTAAGAGGTCAATCACCCCTCAAATACAGATCTTTTCTAAAGACTTTAATCTAGTTAACCTTTTTGAGAATGCCAATCCAATTTGTTTCATGGATCATATCTAAAAAACCAAACTTTGAACAATAATTTTGGGAAAAGTTCTTTTGGATAAACTCTTTTAGCAAAACATCAAATAGTCAGCAAGCTTGAAGGGAATAGTGATAGCAAACAGTATCATCATTTGCAAATGTTCCTCAGGCGTGTTGGGGCCCCCAGGCAAGGTACATAATGAGTTTATACAAGAGACACCATCTCTTGTTTCTACACACAGTTATGGATTATACAAACACATATTGAAGCAAAGACTGAAATTTCATTGCTCTGAGTTCTGTTCATGAAATACACTCATCAGGAACGCACACAAATAACTCGAAGACAACTTTGCTGTCTGAGTAATGCTATTTCAAAAAACCCCAAGTTTTTTCAATTGCACCGATGGGAGATGCGCCTGAAGAAGGTGCCACATCAGGTTTGTCCGTTCGGTGTCCTCTGTCTCAAAGCCAGACCAAAAGACTCTTTCTCTCAAACCCGCCACCATTCATTTCACCCCCGCCCACCGCCCCCTCAGCCACGCCGAGAGCTCCCAAGGGCTTCTTTTAAATGAGGCAGACAAAGTGAACTCGGGTAATAATAAAAGAAAATTAAAATAAATAATAATTTATAACCCCTCCCCAAATCCCATTACCCCACGCGGGGCACGTCGGCGGCGGGGCCTGGCGAGCCCGGGAACTCTCCGCCCCTTTTACCTCCCGGTCGTCGTCCGAGTCGTGCTCCCCGTCGTCCGTCCCGAACCGAGCCCCGCCGTCCCCCTCCAGCTCCTCTTCCTCCTCCTCGTCGTCTTCGTCCTCGTCATCCTCCTCATCGCCGCTGGACTCCGAGCGGCTCCGCTGGAACTCGCAGGGGACGGAGCGCGACCCCGAGCAGCTGGGGGCCCCCTCCATGTCCTGGTCCTCATCGGCCGGGCCCGCTCCCATTCCCGCTCCCTCTGCAGCTCCATCCCCGCCCGGCAGCCCCGAGACCCCGTTCCCGGCGTCCTCCTCCATGTCCACGGGCCGCGACCGGCGCTGGTCGGTGGGGCGCCCGGGGCGCGTGCGCGGGGGCGCCGCGGGGCACGCTGGGGAATGTAGTTCTGGCGGGCACGGGGCGGTGCCACGCGCGGGTGTGGGTCTGTAGCCCGCGGGTTCCTTGGGTTTGGTTATTGATCTTCAAGTGTCTCGCTGATGACGCGGTCGCAAACGTTTAATTTGTCATAAAGGAATGTCAAACACAAGATACCAGCTTCATTCGAAATGAGGTTTTAATTCTATAACATTGATGGAATGGCTTGTGTTGGAAGGGACCTTGAGGATCCCCCAGTTCTGACTCCCTGCCATGGGCAGAGACACCTCCCACTGTCCCAGGCTGCTCCAAGCCCCATCCAGCCTGGCCTTGGACACTTCCAGGGATGGGGCATCCACAGCCTGTCTGGACAGCCTGTGCCAGTGCCTCACCACCCTCACGGGAAATAACTTCTTCCTAGTATCTAACCTAAGCCTGCCTTCAGTCAGTTTAAAGCCTTTTCCTGTCACCACTCTCCAGCTTTCTCGGAGTCCCTTCAGGCACTGGAAGGTGCTCGAAGGTCTCCTCGGAGCCTTCCATGGCTGAACACCGCCAGCTCTCTCGCCCCTTCGACGAGTACAAAAGAACCTCTATTTAACAAACAAGAATAGAAGAAGCAATATTAGAAATACCTGGAAAACCAAGCGGCCCAGCCGTAATTAACTTAATTCGGAGCACGGCCTCTAAGGACACAGAAGGCACATTGTCCCAAGGCCATCCTTGGTCTCCTCCAGGGAGCCCCGCGATGCCCCGCAGCGTCTCCGCAGCCCCTTCCCAATCCCAATTCCAGCCCCAATCCCAGCGCCGCTCCCGCTGTACCTCATGCTGCTGCCGGAAAGCGCTCCCGACAGCGTCGCAAAACGAAGCCGCCAGTGCCCGTGCAGGCAGCGGCGGCACTGCCCGTCCTTTGCCCTCACTGTCGCAAGAGCGACCGCGCCTGGCGGCGGCGCAAGATGGCNCGACGGGCCCGGCCGCCTCCCCGGCGGCGCTGGACCGGCAGACCCTCGTGGCCGTGCTGCAGTTCCTGCGGCGCAGCAACCTCCGCGAGTCCGAGGAGATCCTGCGCCGCGAAGCCCGCCTGCTCGGCGACGATCTGGGCGGCGCCGCCCTCAGCCCCAGCAGCGCGGGGCTCCTGGGGGGCTCCGGCAGCGAGGCGGACTCCGGAGAGGCGCTGCTCGGCCGCGGCACCGGCGCTGCCGTCGGAGCCAGCGTCGCCACTGCCGCGACTTCCAGCCCCGGGGTGGCCGCAGTGGCTGCTGTGCCGGCGGGGAAAGGTCAGTGCCTTCTCCCGGCGGGACCCCGGGAAGGGTTGTCCGTGTGTCTCTCGCAGCCTCAGGGTTTCTCCGCGATGCTGCAGCACGAGGGTCGGTGTCAGGTCGTGCCTTTGAGTGTCTACCCTGGCCTTTTGGGAGATTGGGAGGTCCCTGGATGTATCTATTCCCATGCAGACCGTGGAGAAGTCCGATTCTCATGGAGCAAGGGACCAAGGATAGGGTGCCCGCCGTGCTTGAAGGGAGCACTGTCGAAGGGAGTGGTGCTTCCCGTTGACTTGTTCCCCATCTCGACTAACAGAGTAGCAGGAGATCTATGTAGGTTTCCGTTGTAGGCAGCAGGAATGGTCCAAGGTTTGGCCGCAGGGATGAGAACGGAGGTCTGATGTACAGGCTGCGTTTTGATGGAGGCATAGGATACTTGCAGATGAGGGTTTCTTAATTTCTGGATGGAGTTGTTGGGTTCTTGAGATGTCCTTTAGATAATTAATTTTTAAGTGTTGTTAATGAAGGTGTTCTGTGAGGCAGCTTTACAGAACAGTATAATGAAATTTCAGATAGTCTTAGTTCCAGTGAATGTACAATAGCATAAAATCAGCTTGTTCCTGCCATCACCTGATAGCATTGCTTTTGTATAAAAGACAAAACAATGAAAGTGTGTAATGACTGCTGTATAGAACAGAGCTGTCAGAGTGTTAAAAGTGTCCCTGGTCTGTGACAGTTATGAGGTGCTCTTGGTGAATTGTTCACTTAATGAACTTAAGTTGCTTGTTTAGTGGAAGCAAAACAATTACAGTGGGTATATCTTACATTCTGCTCCTCGTTTGGTTTCTAGCCCCAGTGGTAAAGATAACTTACTCTGGTGATGTTTGTGACTGCTTCCTTTACACATTTAGTCCTAGCTGAATTAGGCACTAGGTTAGATACCTTACAGGTGTCTGTTGGCAGGAAAAGCCCAAAAAGCTGCTGGAGGTGCTGAGAGAATTGGGTTGTAAAGTGCCACCACCCTCTCACATGTGTCCTCTAGACCTGGTGCCGAACAGGCACACGGCGTGTTTTGCTCACCTGACCAGTGTGTTGTGGCCACTGTTTCTCCACTGTCTCTTCCAGGCTGTCTGACAAACTCTTGTTTGCTGGTGCTTTTGCAGTGGGAGGCGCTGTGGTTGTGGAGGATCAGCCGGACGTGAGTGCGGTGCTGTCAGCCTACAACCAGCAAGGTGACCCCACGCTGTATGAGGAGTACTACAGTGGGCTGAAACACTTCATTGAGTGTTCCTTGGACTGCCATCGAGCAGAGCTGTCTCAGCTGTTTTATCCTCTCTTTGTGCACATGTACTTGGAATTGGTCTACAATCAACATGAGAGTGAGGCAAAGTCTTTTTTTGAAAGGTAATTAATTTACATTTGTGCCTTTGTGTTATTTTTGTGTTTGCTGCTTTGGTTGAACCTGTGAGCTACAGCAGCATAGTAGCATAGTGATTGGGGGGACTTATGCTTATTAATTGATAATGTTATTAATTGATATACCTATCATAGAATTTGCTTAGTAGTTATTATAAAATTCACTGTATAACATACAGCAAAAATCACAAGGTGCAGACTTGTCCTTGAAGATGCCATATCAAGAGGCCCCAGAGCCTCTTAGACTAATTAAAACAGCCAAGATACCCTAAGAAATAATAAATATGTATAACTTTCTTGCATATAAACAAGTTGTTAACTCGACCAGGTGTGCATTTTTTGGAGGAACTATCCCCCATGCACCCAGGCCTGGAATAAACATACTTCTCTATAACCTTACTGGATATAGAGTCTTCTTTCCACAAAACAATTGGTGTATGTACATATGTACATACTATTTTTCTTATCTAAAGTTGAAGAGATTTGAAATCTGAAGTAACAGTGCCATAATTTGCAGTAACTGTTCTTAAATTCTTTTCCAGTCTCCTGCAGAAAGGTGTTCAAACTACATGCTTTTGAACTGTCCATTGGCAGATTTTGAACCATATTTATGGTGTGCTGATGGGCTCCTTGCAGCAAAAGTATCAATTAAGAGATGCTGCATCTTTAGGGAAAGATTGTGGGGTCATTTTTTAGCACTGGAAAATTGCTCTGAGATGCCAAAGTAATGTACACCATAAGTATTTACTAATGTCATAGTGTGTACATTGGAATTCTTCAAATGAGATTAAAGAAATTAATTTATGGTTAATCTATGATTGTGCACTTGCTATATTTCTTTTGTTTATCAATAGAGAAGAAAATGAAATTAAGATTTTTTTTTATATTCAGACCAATGATGAAATACTTCAGTCAAAAAAGAATGACATTGTCTCCCTCCAGATGGTCAGCAAAAATGGTTCTGGAGTGGTAAATAGTTAAAATGTCCTTTGCCACAACTATTTTGTAGCACGTTAAGTAAAAATGGAAAACTCTAGACCCATGTTAGCTATGAGATAATGCAAGTGGAAGTGAGAAACCTGCAGACTGTCAAATGTACCTATTCATATAATAAATCAGACATAAATGCATCTAAGTAGTCTTGTGTAATAAAAAATGCCCTGTACTTAATGATACCACCAATTAAGGTTTCATTTCTGGAAGTAAACAGGTTAGTGTAACTGTGCACTTCAGGCAAGAACCCTTTTGGTGTATGAAATTCTGTGAGGTTCCACTTGTGTGTTCTCTTCATCTTGTTTTTTACCTGCTGAATGCTTTTACTATGCACTGTAAGTCACTGGTGTACCTTCCCCAGAATGAAATTCATTTCATCAGAAAAATAATCCCATGTGTAGTCAACAGCTTTTAAATGGTTCTTACGTATTTGTTCTTATATGTAAGCAAATATGCACTTAGGAGATAAGGTTTTCACAATAAACCTTCCACCAAATTGTTCCAACAGGTTTCATGGGGATCAGGAGTGCTATTACCAGGATGACCTGCGGGTGCTGTCCAGCTTAACCAAAAAGGAGCACATGAAAGGGAACGAGACCATGCTCGACTTCCGAACAAGCAAGTTTGTGCTGCGTATTTCCCGTGACTCTTACCAGCTCTTGAAGAGGCATCTTCAGGAAAAGCAGAACAATCAGATCTGGAACATTGTTCAGGAGCACCTTTACATTGATATCTTTGATGGAATGCCTCGCAGCAAACAGCAGATAGATGCCATGGTTGGGAGCTTGGCTGGGGAGGCAAAACGAGAGGCTAATAAAGCAAAGGTGGGAGGCAAAGATTATAATTTTATTATTAAACAAGTTATATTAACAAATAAATAATTAAACAAATTTTGTGATTTTATAATTAAACGAATTTCTCTAGTTTTTTAGGGCAATACTCTAGACTGGCAATTGTAACTTGAGATCTTAAAAGACAGCACGAACAGAACAGAGGAAGAGAACTGTACAAATAGTTGTTGACAGGAGTAGAGAGTTCAAGATGTGTTGCTATTTTGTGGAAGAAACTGCTGAACCCTTTTGAGACACAACCTTGTATTCAGCCCATGAAAATAAATTTAAACCAATTCATTAATTACTCTGGAGTTTTAAAATGGACACAACTGTATGGCTTCCTCTTTTGTACAACACATGTAATTTTTACTTGCTACCAGTTGTTATTGCAAGGGCTGTTTGTGTAGTACCACAGTACTGTATGAATAAATTAGGTAAGGTGTAGGGATTCCACTTTAGGGAAGGGCTAAGAGATGGTGGGAGAATTTACAGTTGTCCAGATCAGTGGCTGACCAGAAGGACACGTGCTACATTTGTTATGGGCTAAGCAGTGTCGTATGCAGTAATAATTAAACAGAGCAGTTTAAAAGGGACAGCTCTATTGTTTGGGCTATTACCTTGAAAAGTTTCGTTTTCATTATGAACAGCAATTACTGTTTTGTCTTTTGTGTTTTATTGGCTTGTAGGTTTTCTTTGGCTTACTAAAAGAACCAGAGTTTGATGTGCCTTTGGATGATGAAGATGAAGAAGGAGAAAATGAGGAAGGAAAGCCAAAGAAGAAAAAACCTAAAAAAGATAATGTAGGGTCAAAAAGTAAAAAACAGGACCCTAATGCTCCTCCCCAAAACAGGTACCAAGGGAATGATGTGTAGAGAAGCCTTTGAAATCCAATCTTGTCATGCCAAATTTGCATTGCTGTTAATGTGGGATTTTTAGTGTTTTGGCTACTTTGGCTTGTACAGAGCTTTAGCCATAAGATGGAAACCTTAATGGAAACCTTAGCATATAACCCTCTGTTGCTGCCCTTCAAGTCAATCTTGATAAAGTTGTACTTAGTTACCCATCAATCTTTCCAGGTTATAGTCAATTATTAATTATCTTGTTCCTCTGCTGGTCTGAAATTCTTGAAGCTACTGGCTCGTGCTCTCATCAGTTATTCTTCTACATGGTCTTTATTTTTTCCAATTCTTATTTCATGTTTGAATGTTGAGGTATAGGGTTGGATGTGAAAGTTTCACTTTCTTTGGGGTAACAATAAGGAAGGTGCTTTTACTCCATAAAACCATGTGCTTCTTGTGTAGAATTCCTCTGCCTGAGCTGAAAGATTCTGACAAGCTGGATAAAGTAATGAATATGAAGGAAGCTGCAAGGCGTGTGCGTCTTGGCCCAGAGTGCCTGCCCTCCATCTGTTTCTACACATTCCTTAACGCTTACCAGGTGGGTGAAAGAAGAGTTTGGGTGATGTGGAAAAGGGAATCAAAATTATTAACATCACTCAATAAAGAAGACATAGTAGTGTTGGCAAGGGTCATTGGAGTGGAATAAGCATTGCAAAGTTTGTGTTCCAAAATGTTCAAAATTCTCTTTAAAGACCCCTTAAACTATAAAATTTGCATGGTCCTTCATTTTGCTTGGATTTTTCCATAATTTCTTCTCTTGTTTTTCCTGCAGGGCCCTAAGTGTATCCTACAGAATGCAGTAGATGTTTTGCACCAAATACTAGAAAGCAGTTACTATTTATTGCTACTGATTGTGCTTTGTACATAAAGCTTTATTTTTAATGGGGCAAAAATCTACATGTGGTTTTTTATCCTAGAATAATTCCCTCTATTTTCATAAAGAAGTTGAATTGCCTTCTTATTAGTTCTTGGGGTTTTGCAATATTTAAAATGCATCACGAGAGATTCAAACAATATAAATGGATATTTTGTGTCTAGGGTCTGACTGCAGTGGATATCACAGATGACTCCAGCATGATTGTAGGAGGCTTTGCTGACTCTACGGTCAGAGTGTGGTCTGTGACTCCAAAAAAGCTGCGTAGTGTGAAAACAGCAGCAGGTAAGACAGTAACATGAGCATGCATGACTTGTGAGTGCTGTGTTCTGCCTCAACAGTGAAGGATGTCTGTGGCAGGGGAGTTGTCTTCAGTGGTTAGATGCTTCACTTCATAGAAAAAAATATGTGTGCAGATGTATGATTACATCTTATGTACTACCATTAGAAAGATTTTTAAGGGAATGAGAAATCTGGTCATGTGCACCTGCTGTGGGGTGGTCAGTGCACAGAGCTTGGAACCGGCCATAACTAGTGTGGAAATAACCATCTTGCTTCCTAACTGGATGGTAACTACAGGGTGTAGTAGACAGTTGGGTTTAGGTGATATAGGGGAGAGACTAGAGCTACCCTGGGGGAAATGATAGGAGGGAGCTCTGAGAAGGATGGAGGAAAAGGTTCTGTAAAGAAATCAATAAATATACAGTGGAGGAACTGGACATCACACACAGACCAATGTGATTGAGTGAATGCCCATTTATTATACACCACACACAGTTTATATAGAGCTAAAGCTACACACCGTTGGCTAAGTTAAAATCTCACACCACCAGGCTACAAACTTTAATTAGTTATAATCCATATCTCACAAGTCCAGTGTTTATATTACTTATCCTGGCTGTTTTCACTCACCTGCTGAGTCCTGTGAGAGCCTACTGTGGGAATCCCTAGGGAGTAACCTCGTCCCTACCACCCAGCAGCAGCTGTGCTCCTTGCTGCTTCTTAGCTGATAGCTAAGTCTCACAGGGTTTGTGCAGGCTGGTTTCAGTCTTACAGGGTCTTATATATATCTGAATTGCTCACTTGTGATTTTTCTGTAGCAACAGTTCTGTAGCTTGAGACCTACACAAACTCATGGAAACCAGGCTGCTTTAATTCTGCTGTTTGTGTAACAACGTGTTGTGGTCAAAGCTGGATACCATGAGAACATTTCTGAATCTTGATATTCAACTGAGATGATGTCATGATGACATTTATCTTTGAACTTCTGACAGTTATGCTGATACATGAACTCTGAAATCTTGCAGATCTCAGTCTTATCGACAAAGAATCGGATGATGTCTTGGAAAGGATCATGGATGAGAAAACAGCAAGTGAGTTGAAGATTTTATATGGTCACAGTGGACCTGTCTATGGCACCAGCTTCAGTCCTGATAGGTAAAAAAAGTTTACAAGCTAACTAGTTTGCTTGTCTTCAGTTCTAATGACATGCTAAAGAATGAAATCTACTCTTAATTCAGCTTTTTCTGGGTTAAAGCAATTCTTGTTCATGCAGCTTATAAAAAACTGAAATAATGTTCAGGGTATTGGGCACTGTCAGCTATTACTAAAATCAGCTGGAGCTGAGCATACCAGCACCATTTTGGAGGTTCAGGACTTAGATGGCAAAATAGACCATCTATTTTGCAAACTGTACTTTAGGCTGGGTTTTACCTAACTGAGGTATAGAGAGGAAATATACTGCAGCATTTATTTAACTTAGAATATTGCAAAGCATAAAACCAGAATAAGTAGCACATCATTGCTTCTCATATTCTGTTGAGACTTTATTTTCAAAATGTATGAAATGGTATCTTTAAAATTACAGATTTCAAAGCATTACATGGTTATGGGAGTCTGGAGAGTAAAAACGAGGTGTAAATGTCTTGGGTTTTGGTTTTGCTTGTGTCTAGTCAGGAAACAACAATCAGAGAAACACAGCTGAGAAGTGAACTTTGTGTGGATCATGAAAACATAGTCTATAATTATTGAGAATGGAAACATGATTTGATTTCTATATAAGTAACACAGCATAGCAGTTTACTAGTAGTTTTTTCATATAACTGGAATTCTGAGTAAAGACCAGCTTCATGGCATATTACTTTTTATTCTCTCCTCTCACTGTAAAGTGCCACCAGAATTAATTATCAGTGTCCAATCTTCTGTTTTGCATAAGGGCCCAGGACTAGATTCTGCTTGAATTGGTTATTGTTGTTTACCCCAGTGAAATGCTGATTTATGTGTGGCAGATGCTGCTCAGGGGTCAGTTTTATCATAGACATCTTGCAGTGTTTATGCAATGGTTATACAACCCCTGTGTGAGCTTGATATGTAACATAATATACTTTCCCCTGTGATAGGAACTACCTGTTGTCCTGTTCTGAGGATGGCACTGTCAGATTGTGGAGTCTCCAAACATTCACATGTTTGGTAGGATATAAAGGACACAACTATCCAGTATGGGATACACAGTTTTCTCCTTACGGTTATTACTTTGTGTCAGGGGGACACGACAGAGTGGCTCGGTAAGAAACTTGATGTGTTTTTTACTTCTCTGGATCAGTTTGTGGTGGATTACCCTGAAAGTGATTAGTTGGTATATTCTAGCCTACCCTGTTACTGAAAATAAATTTTATTTCGTGTCTATTAAAATACTGAACAAATCTTTTAATGTAGTTTTTCTATTTTTTTCAACACACATGACTGAAGAGATGATGTCCTCTTATGTGATCCCTCTGATTAGAAGTATTCTCTTCTAATTGTTTAACAGAACATTCTTTATTTCTCCATTCTGAGAAGTATATTTTTCCAAAAAAAAGATCCTGCTAATTTAATAAACTGACCTGTATGAAATCACTCCATAATTACTTTTATTCCTCATTGTGCAATATGTGGCAGAATGATGGAACAGTTTGGGTTGGAAGGGACCTTGAAAGGCCATCTAGCCCAAACCCCCTGCAGTAAGCAGGGACATCTTCAACTACACCAGGTTACTCAGAGCCCTGTCCAACCTGACCTTGAATGTTTCCATGGATGGGGCATCCACCACCTCTCTGGGCAACCTGTGCCATTGTTTCACCACCCTCATTGTAAACAATTTCATCCTTTATCATCTAAAGTTACCCTTCTTTAAAACTATTACCCTTGTCCTGTTACAACAGGTCCTGATAAAAACTCTGGTCCCATCTTTCTTATAAACCCCCTTTAAGAACTGGAAGGCCAGAATAGGGTTTCCCCCGAGCCAACTCTTCTCTAGGCTGAACAGCCCCAACTCTCAGCCTTTCCTCACAGAAGTGCTCCAGCCCTCTGAGCATGTTTGTGGCCTCCTCTGGAGCTGCTCCAACAGGTACAGGCACTGAACTTGTTTAGGGTTCTTTTTACTAATAAAGCTTTTCTTTTCAGTCTGTGGGCAACAGATCACTACCAGCCACTGCGGATATTTGCGGGCCATCTTGCTGATGTCACGTGTACCCGATTTCATCCAAACTCCAACTATATTGCCACAGGCTCAGCAGACAGGACTATACGGCTCTGGGATGTTTTGAATGGGAATTGTGTAAGAATATTCACTGGACATAAGGTAAAGGCACATCATTCCCATTGTAAAAGTGATTTTATTTCTGTCATGAGATTCTAAACAGTACTGTTTTGAACAAACACAGCTTGATTCACTGACTGAATGTTGAATGTGCTTAATTAACTTGTTTGGTTGCCCCCCAATGTCTGTTTTAGGGACCAATTCATTCGTTGGCATTTTCTCCTAATGGAAGATTCCTAGCTACTGGAGCAACAGATGGTAGAGTTCTGCTGTGGGATATTGGACATGGCTTGATGGTTGGTGAATTGAAGGGGCACACTGACACTATCTACGCCCTCAGATTTAGTAGAGATGGAGAGATTTTAGCATCAGGTAAATTTCACCAGAAACATTGAAGTTTCTGTTGTGTTCTGTAAGTCTGAACAGGAATTATGTAATTGGTTCCTTAAACTGGGAAAGAAAACGAAAAATCACGTGCTTAGCTAAAGCAGCAACTTAAAACTGCTGATACAAGGTGAATACTTCACTGAAGTGTGACCCCTCACTCTTCCATGAACTGGAAGAAAGGTGTTAGCACTTACGTGACAGTGAAGGTTGGGAATCTATATGGTGTTGGGACTGGAATCTGAAGGGATAACCCTAGGGCAGACAAAAAGTGGCTGGACTAGAGAAGTGCAGGATACTGGAATGGGATGGGATTGGAAATGCAGAAGGACTAAAGAAAGAGGAAGGAATAGAAAGGAATATGCGTTATCCCCACCCTTACTATTTATTCATGGTAGATTTTTGATATATAAATGGGTATATAATACTAATGAACAAACCTGTGAGCAGCAGAACTTGTGAAGCCTGCTTGATTTTCTTTCCTGTTCACATGGATTCTTTGGTGTCTAATATACTAGAGCTCCTTTGCCAGCTTTCCCTTTCAAACCAAAACAGAAGGCATAAAGTTTTTTCTCTAGTGAACTGCTTTCTTAAAATATGTAGTTATTTAATGCATTTGAAACTTACTCTAATCTGTCAACTGCTTTAAATTAGTCAACAAGGTCAAGTTAGTACCAGAAGAAATGACAGACAGACAAGAATTACATGAGGGTAATTTCCTCATGAAACCAGGCTAGGAATATTCTAAATTTGTTTAGTAATATGTCCTAAATGCAGTGCAGTAAGAATCCTCAGGGAGCTGCTGCTGCAGGAGCGAAAGCTTACAGAAAGGGTACAGGTTTGATCCAGCCTGCTTAGTGGTTAGTCCAGTTAAACTACCAGTGCTCCAGTGAAAGCACACACCACTGAGCCTGCAAAATTCCACTGTATCCCCTCTTCCATACAAAGAAACTCTTATTATGTGACTTAAAATCATACTCTTCTCCCACCGTTGGCATTGAGCTCACAGGATGCTCCTGCTTTTTCAGTGCTGGGTGGTATGAGCCAAACCCCAGGTGTTTTGAGAGAGCAGTTATTTGTGCTTTGTCTACAGGGCATCCAGGTTAGGGTACAAGAAAGCTGAAATCCTGATAACTTATGTGCACATTCAATATGTTGGAGGCTTGCTATAGTCCTTTGCTTTCTGGGCTTTCGTTTCTGTTAACTTTCTCCCCAGCAACCTTTTTTATATACCATTTTATTAATAAAATACTTTAAACTGTTATGGTTATTTTTTTTTCTTTTTAGGTTCAATGGATAACACAGTTCGTCTGTGGGATGCTGTGAAGGCATTTGAAGATTTAGAAACTGATGACTTTACTACAGCCACTGGACACATAAACTTGCCTGAAAACTCACAGGACTTACTACTGGGTACATACATGACCAAATCAACCCCAGTTGTTCATCTCCATTTCACACGCAGGAACCTGCTGCTGGCTGCGGGAGCCTACAGTTCACAGTAAGCCGGGAAGCTGAGACTGACCGTGCCAAGGCATTGCAGTACTGACCTCAGGACGTGAGACAAGGAGGAATGTCTTGTTCAGAATGATCCCCATGAGTCTGTTGCAGGGAATATGAAACTGTAAATTCATGCAAGCAGCGTTTCTCAGTTGTTTCATATTTATCTGCAGTTTGAAAACGCTGGAGATTGACAAGACATCGTGGCTGTAAAAGAAGGAACTGTTCGTGGTGCTTTTGATATATATATATATGTGTATATACGAGATGAGCCATCTCCTCTGAGAGGTGGCACTGAGCTCTGCTGAAACCTGTGAAAAGTTACAGCCTTGATATGTGTTCTCAGATGACTTTTTTAAAGCACTTAATTTATGGTTAGCAAATGTTTCATCAGTCTCAAACAATGAAAAACTGTCCAGTTTCAGGAAAGAAGAATGTAGTTTGATTCACTATATCCTGTGCTGGGCTACAGGTGTGGTGAGAGGATCACAGCACCAACCAGGGCATTGACTGAGCTGGTCCGACAGACGCTTGTGGTCATGGAACTGCTGCAAACCCCCTGCTTGGGTTTTATCAGCCAAGTACCAAGTCCTGAAAATATTTCAAATTCCTGTGCTCTTTTCAGGTATCAGAAACACAGGTCTTTTTACTCTCTTTTCACAGGTAGCCAGTGCTGTCAGTGTGACAAGCGACCAGAAGTGCATTGTGAACTTTATTTACTTTCATACTTTATTGTATGAGAAAATAAAAAGGGGACAGAGGTACAACTGAAATACCCACTATTAAAAAGTGGACTTAAAACCTTTACTTTGTACGAGATCTAAAAAGAACTTTAAAAACATGCGTCCTCTCTGCATAAGGTTTAACAATGTAAAACTAGGCAAGGAATTGAAACAATGTAGCAGAGTGAAAGGATAAGTGTATGATCAGTTTGCTTTTGAAAGGCCAGCTTGTCTGCTAAAGTAACAGTTTCCACCCACAAAAACATTGTACCACAGTGAGTCCTCCCGGGCAACCAATAAAGCTCAGTGGTTTATTTCTAAAGAAGTAAAAGATGTAGAACACTGGGAAGTAGAGCATCTGGTGGAACAGAAGCCACCACCACTAAGGCCAGTCCCAGTGTGGTGTGAGTTTGGATTTGTTTTCGTTTTCAATGTTTTACAAGATGTATGCAGGGAAATCTGTTTTGCGTTCCTCATGACTTCCCAGTATGGGCTTGAACACTTGGAACACTGCTGGCTCTTTAGTGAAAAGAAAAACAAGACTTGGCATTTCTAAGGTCGAGTAAATGGAAAACTACCTCCCCTCTCATCTGTCTCTAATTCTTGGACTACAGGTATACTACAGGCATTATACATCAAAATAAAATGTGGAAGTCACTAGAACGCTCAGCTAGAAATTTTCTTTAAAGAAGAAAGATGAAAACTAATTTTTTTTTGTGTAATTGTACCTCAACAAAATTTCCTAGCTCAGTATGACCAGCTGGATTAAAGTACAATTATTTGACAGCTTAAAGAAAACACTGCCACATTCTGCCTTTGTATTTTGTACAGTTTTATACTTTTTATATTACAATAAATACTAAAACCACATAGCTTGTGTCTGTATGTTACAAGAAGATACATTGACACCATGGAGAATGTGGTAGACAAGCTTTAGTGTTGGGCAGGGAGGACGCTGCAACAGCTGTGGTGGGAACACCTCATTTAGCAAGAAGCTGCATGCAGGAAAAATCATCACTGGACTACCTCAGTCACTGTTTATGAACATGCAGAATTATGGGAGGTCAACATCAGCAGACTAAGCCATTTTCCTTGTGGCAGTTACCTATGCAAGAGAGGCCAGTAACAGAAATAGCTCAAACACAGTAATTTGATCAGTATTTCGGTGGGGGGTTTGCATCAAAACAAAACAGGTTCTGTGCAAAATACAGACAACTGAGGCAGAAGTTGTAATTTCCATTGTATTAATAACAGTGAAAAAGTCATGGTCTCCATGTCATCTACTAGCTTGGAATGCAACAAGTGGAAGCAACCATGTGACTGCAAACCATGCAAGCCCAGTTACCCACTGAGACATGTAAGTGTGGAGGTGCTTTGATCAGCTCTAAGCTCTGTGCCAGCATGATGGCCACGCTGCTGAGGTCCTTCCCAGGTTACTGCTGGGTGCTCACAACACTTTAGGATGTGTTCCAACAGCAGCAGAGTTAGGATAGTAATGACATGGATCAGCTGCTCTGTCACCACTAGAAATAAATATTTTTGACAGGAAGAAAAAAGAGAAGTGCCACACAAGCTTTTTCGCACATTTCGTATTTCCAATAAAACAATTATTTATATTTTATTAGCATAGCAGGTCATCAGCTTGTGTTACATTGACAGAGATTGGAGGTTCAGACATGCCAGCAACCTGCCAAGAGAAGAACAGAGATCAAACATAGCAAGTCTTGCCCGGCGGTAACTGAGAGTCCCTCTCCCCAGGCCGAAACAATTTTAGTTACGAGCAGACAGATTTCAGCACACTCAGAAAGAAGGGACTGATGTCCCCTTCACACACAACAATGCTCAAACTTATTGTTTTATACTGCCTTTGCAGCCTATGAGGACAGCCCATAGCTGGCATTTTGTCAATATGCCGTTTCAGTGGAAATTCTGTATTTGAAAGTGACTCTACAATTTTGTAACACTTGGTTGTTCTTTACAAGTCCAGTCATTTCTGCATGGGTCCTTCTACATGGGGTGCAACATACACAGTTCCATCCTACTGTGCTTCTTTGTTCAAAGGACAGTTTTAACAGACTGCATTAATCTCTATTTGGACTTCTAACACAGCCAAGAAAAGTCCTCTAGTACTACTTTGTTATTTCAATAACCAACACAGCAAGTTCTCCCTATTTTACAGCAAAAGGGCAGACCAGAGGCACCCAACAGTTGTGGGCAAACCTTGATGTACCTCACTGCAACATCCTTCCAATCCTCTTTCCTTGAGTACTCATCCTCCCTGCATCCCATCCCTAGTCCCACTTACCATGTCAGAAGAGCAAGATGAATACTGGCATGCCATACTTTCTGCATTCCCTTTAATAACTCACTTCATCCAGAACACCCCCAAATAAGTCACTGCTGTAGTTTATTTGAGGTTTAAAATGATAAATACGAAGTTCACATGTCTGTGTTTATCTCTCTCTCATTTTACTGTATTATCAGCAACTTGTCCTTCATCACTTCTTCCTGAGCTGGCATTAAAGTATTTTGGTCCTGGAAGAACATCAGCCACTTACCATTTACTTGTCTGCCACAGCAGGAGTTTTCTTCTTAGGCCTGAACTTGAAATAGAGGGCGATGAGTGCGACAGTTGTGTACGTTGCTATTACGTACTGGAAAACATAAAAGTTAAATTTAGTTTCAGTCTAAACCCCCAGCAAACACCCTTATACCAGACTACAAAACTTAATGTGCTTATACATACATTCCTCCTGCCTGTGATGGTATAGGAATTAAAGTATTTCTGAAATCCAGTGAACTGGTGTTGAGATCCCGAGTCATGGCCGGCCATGGCTGCTTGTCCTAACAAGCAATACAGGACAGTTAATTAATTTAAAGTCAGTTGGACAGGATGTTTAGGAAAATCAAACTGATCTCTCCATCAAGCTTCACAATTCCATTGTTATCTATTAAACTTGTTTTCAGGACATTCAGTAAGCAGTGGGCACACATAAGGAGCAGGCACATCCAGAGCACTGTTACCCTGAGGTACAAAACAGGTGACACGAGCAGATAAGTAAATGAGGGGTTCTGAAGGGAAGAACATTTATGATTTTCAAAGTTCATTCAACCAAATTTAAACATGAAAAAAAAAGTCAGGATGATGATTATAAAAGAGAAAATTCCTCAAAGCACTTATAAAGATGATACCTGCCAGTCCTGGCTACACAACCATCAAACTCAGGCCAATTTCTACCAACTGTTCTGGAATCTGCAACACCCAACGAAGATCAATCTTCACTAGTTCAGCTAAGAAACAGCTTCAGCCACATACTGAAACAATGACAAGATTCAGGGTAGACCACTACTTTATTTTGTGATGCAAAATGCTACTTTACAACTTTTACACCACAACAGAGTGCAAGTGTTGTTAACAAGAACTGCTCTGCTCTCAGTAGCACATTTCTATCTCATCTTACTTGCCCACCCCAATATTCACACACCTAGATAAAAGCATACCCTTTCTCCCCCAGTTACTTTTCAGATCACAGAATTACTTAAGCCAGCTGCAAAGGCTTGGAAGTGCTTTCACAGGAACACTAAAACCACGAAGTACATAAGAAGGGAAGACTTTTGTATTTTATCTGTGTCTGGACCAAAGTTTCAGATCTGCTTTAACAAGTTCATGAACACAAAAGCCTGATGTAGCTGCAGCATCAAACTTGCAGATTCACTGGCACGTTCAGGTTGGCATCTCTGCAGATTGCAGAGTCCTGTGCTCAAAGCAGGGGGAGCCACAGCAGGTCACCCAGGAACATGTCCAGTCAGGAATTCAGCATCTCCAGAGATGGACTCCAGAATTGCTAAAGGGAACCTGTTCCAGTGTTTGCTTACCCGTACAACAAGAGCAGGGAGTTCATTAAATGTTTATAGATACATTTTTGTCAAGAGGGTTTAATGTTTAGGACAAGCATTTGTTTATCTTCTGACTCACCCCAAGAGCACCACACACACGAGTTACCCACTAAACCCGGGGGGTGCTGCAGGTACCCCCGAGAGACACACAAGAAACTGCACAGACGATGCCGTGGTCCCCAAAACTGCCCTTATGTATCATCCCTTATCGAACACAATCCAGTAGTGTTATCTCTGGCCCATAACCAGGTAAGCGTAACTGGACTGACTACCCAAGAGCCAAAACCCGTAATAAATCAGCCCCCTAAAGGTTTGCCGCAACGACTTGGAAAGCCTTTGGAGAGGCAAAGTCATCTCTTCTCGTGCCTGATCCATGCAAAAGACTGGAAAAAGGGAGGCCGAGCCCTTCCGAGGGCGGGAATGCCCCACACCGGCCCTGCGTCCCAGAGGAGCGGGTGCCCTTGCCCGGCTGCCCTGACGCTCGCCCCGGGCCGGGGAAGGGACGTGGCGGCCCCCGGGACTCGGAGGGAACGACGGCGCAGCTGAAGGTCGCGAGTGCCGCGGGGAACCGCCACGGCGCCGAGGAGAGCCGCCCTCGGGTCCCGAACCNCGTCGATTGGCTGCGGCCCCCGCGAAGAGGGTTGTCCCCGCCCACTTCCCTGAGGAGCAGGGACGTCGCTTCCGTCCGCCCTATGCCCTCCGCCCTTTGCCCTCCGCCCCACGCGCAGGTTCCGCCCGGCGCTCCGCGTGCGCCTCCGCATCCCCATCCCGGTACCGATCCCGCTCCCTATCCCGGTACAGATCCCCATCCTGGTACCAATCCCGCTACCCATCTCGGTACCGATCCCCCTCCTCTGGCCCGGGGATTACCCCGGGAGCAGCCCAGGACAGGTAAGAGCGCGGTGGCGAAAAGCGCCGGGATGAGCTTTAGTTTCAAAGGTGTTTTATGTCTCTCTCAGACCCCTTGCAATGTGACAGCGTGCTGTGTCTGCGTTGATCTCTGTGGAAGTACAGTTGGCTTATAATAGCAATGATATAAGTAATTGTATAAGCATCATAATTAAAAACAGTTAAGTAATAAATAATAATAGCTGCTACTAATAGTAGTTACTATTGCTTACTAGTGGTAGTAACATGTGATTTATGACCTAATAAATAAGGTGTTTGCTGATTGAAACAGTGAGGTTAAACATCCATTAAATACACATCTATACATGCACTTGCAGCTTGCACAAAGAGGTGTCAGTTTATATAAACTTCATGAGTAGTATTGAAAAAGTAAAAATGCAGGCCAGGCTTATGCAGTGTTTTGCTCACAGCTTGCTCCTTGCTGGCTGAAACAGGTAACTTCAGCTTGTGCACTGAATATAATAAATATCAGTTTAGGAAACTTATGGTTAAAGCAGTTTTATTAATACATATTTGGTGCAGCCTTAAGAATTAATACTTTAATACTTTGGTAGAACTGGACAATAGTAAAAAGTGTTAGGGATGTGCATATTTACATGGACCATTGCAACATTTCAGTGCAGTCAAGTATTAAATACATTTGGACAAGAGTTTCTCTTTTGCCACTGACTGTAGAGCAGCCATCCAGAGTCCTTCTTAGTTTGGGGGTAGTTCACTCTTACATCTCTTCAGTCTTTGTCAGGAACAAGAGTAACAACTGCACATTTCATCTGTTTTGTCATTTGTCCCACAGCACTGCAAGCGTGGCATCCATGGAAGAAAACTTCCCTCGAGGGGGTGTCCAGAAAAAACCCACAGAGGGGAAAACACCCAAGCCGAAGTTAGAGCGGGACAATTTGTTTGATGTATGTTGTTTGCATGTTCTTGATTAACTTCTCAGAGCATTTCTGCTGTCAGAATTTGACCTACAATCCTTCCTGCTTGTTACTGCTGCAGTAAAAACCATAGAAGGCATGCCCAGAAACAGATGGCTGCGGACATCCGCATTTCTCCTGATCTCTTACAATACCCCTTATGTCTGATGGATGTTGAATGTGATGACAGAGAAATTTCAGTCAAAATTATTGATCTGGATTTAGCTTTTAAGATTTCCACAAGCATCTTATCCCAAAGTCCAATGTAGTGAGGTTGGTGTTATTAGATACAGGCTAAATTTGGTCTTTCTGTTAGTGGAGTGTGGCGTAGATAATTTGTTTCCATTCCTAAGGTTCACAGTTTTATAAATAATCATCCTCAGTCCAAAGAACATGCTTTGTAAGACTTGCATTTAGACATACAGCAGTTAGCAAGGTGGTTCTCTTTTTCCTCTAGTCCTAGTATTCTTTTCTGATTTCATTCATGGCAGCAGAGTTCTGCCTTAGTGCAAAATTTGTCTCTTTTTCCACTTTTATTTTTTCTCTCTCTGTTTCTCACCTACTTTAGGTTCACCATGAAGAAAAATCCCAGAAAAGAAAAAGGAGCCAAAAGGATCAAGGAAAGCAGAAAAAGTTCAAGGCAGACAAAACAACCACTGCTAAAGACAATGTTGTGAATATTGGACCACTCACAATTCAGGTTGGTGCATAAATGTTTGGTTTTGTGTGTATCTCTTTTCTGGGCTACATAAAAATGGCATTTTCTTCCTCCCTAAACCTGTAAAATGTATCAGTGATTGAGTACAAAATGGTGTTTACCACCCTGTTGTCACTGACTTGCCAAGATGTTCACAGTGTGCTTTTCTTCCTGCTTTCCCAGGCACTCTGTGAGGAGATGCTGCTCCTGGGGTGTATAAAGGAGGTCAGTGACTATGAGCTGGTCATCAGTTTGCCCAGTGGTCTCTCTGGATTTGTGCCGGTCACACAGATCAGCGATGCCTACAGCAAACTGCTGAGCAAGCAGGTGGCCCAGGGAGAACTCCCGGAGGTGAGACCTTGGACAGGGGCTGTGATTTGTACCTGGAGCTAAGGATTGTTAGTAACACCTCAGAACCAACCCTGAAGTCACCGGTCTCACAGCTGACTTGATTTTGACCACCTGCAGCCCTTAGCCTTGACTAAATAGTCCTTGAATATTGTGAACAGTCTGTTGAACATAAAGAGATTGTTGTTACCTCTCTGCTGCTGAGGCTAAATACTGATCCCTGGCTGTAGGCAACAATGGGAAGAAGTCGAGGAGGTGATTGGAAAATGATGTGAGGATGGAAGCGTTTCTCAGGGGCACAGGCAGGAACATGGACCTTGCAGTTTAGTTGTGTGTTGGCACAAGCCACGTGCTGCTGCGTGGTGCTAACATAGACTGATGTTTGGGAACCTGCTTTTCAAAGCTAACTTTGCAATTTCCTGATAATGGCTGATTGCTAGAAAGAAAGAGGGTGGAGTAATGTGTTACCCTGTCTCTCTGGTGTCAGTGGTCCATAGGTTTTCCCAAGGTTTGTTGTGGAAGTGGGATCTGCACTATGCCTTTAGTGGTGATGTTTTTCTCTGGTAAAGAGAGAGGTGAGACTGTGATCACTGTAACCTCTGGAGATGTTTCCTCAGCTGCAGTGTCCTGACTCCAGCCCAAACAGTGCTCATTTTTAAGCAAAGCCTATCAGTCTTGCTGACATAACATAGTGTCATCCTTGCCTCTCTGTTGAGATCCTGCTGTTTGTGGCATTTCTTGCTTTTTATTGTAGTGCTGACAGAGAAACAGGACTTTCATATGGGATTTTGTTTTCAAAAGCTACTTCAGTAGCAAATTCTGATCTTTTAATATTATTTAATATTGTAAAATTTGTATGTTTCTCTCTTGATCATCTTGCTGGGCAGGACTTGAATTCGCTCTCGGACATGTATTCTCCAGGGACACTGGTCAGGTGCATCGTGACCGGTATTGAGAAAACTGACGACGGACGTCGCAGTATCAAATTATCCATTGACCCCAAGAAGGTCAATAAGGGCCTCAATGCTTCAGCACTAGCGACAGGCATGGTACGTTTGCTGGGTCTGTCACAGCCTCTCTAGGCTCTTGCACAGCATGTGGAGGAATATTTCAGTTTGTCCTTGCATTGGATCAAAGCAGACTGTAGAGCTGCTCCTGCTATGGAGGAGACCTGTGGGGTGAGGGTGGTGTTGGTTCTTGGCTCTGGGTTGTCACTCGTGAAATCCATTCACCTGATTCTGTTTCAATATGGACAAGTTATTTAATGATTCCTTCCTCAGTAGGCTTCTTTGTAATTTTTGCACAGAGTAATATTTAACATGCCTTGCAGGGGTGCTTGGTTGTTCAGGTTTTGTGCTTCCAGCTGTATGACTGTAGGCATGTGCCTGCAATTAGAGCACCTGCTGTTTTTGAGCATCACAATTTTTTTTCTGCTGGTTTGTGAGCTCCATACCTGCATAGTTGGATAAGGGTAGACATGAGACCTCACTGCCAAATGAGCTGGGTAACAGGAATAATGTAGTGTTCTTTCTGCTGCTCTAGGAAACTCAGTTCTCTGTAAAAAACAAGTGAGTACTTGGGTAGGGAATCTCTTACGAGATGTGCATTATTTGAAGACTCAGCTGTTTTGTCGTATTGCTGAGTTGCAGTGCTTTTCTCCCAACAGCTGCTCTCTGGCTCTGTATCTAGCGTGGAAGACCATGGCTACCTCATAGATCTTGGAGTCCCTGGGACTCATGCTTTCCTGCCTCATGAAAAAGCCAAAAATTACATCAAAGCAGTCAAGAGAGGTAAGAAGTAGTGCAGGAGCATCTGCTGCAATTAAAATGGAGGTGGAGAATGAAGCTTGCTGCATCTTTAGTGTTAGTGCATCTTTGTGGGATTGGGTCAAGGCAGAGTCTTTGCAGGTTGCTGAAAAAAGCAGTTTTGTGTCTGGTCTGCAACAAGCCTTTGTGTTTCAGCCTGTTCTGACAGACTTACTGCTCGCCCTAAACTTCACTTAGATTGAGAATAGTTACTTAAAATAGAGGGAACTCTGAAAAAGCATTGATGAGAGCGGAATGGAGTCCCTGAGTGTTCCTGGTGGAGGTTTTATGCTATGACTTGTCTTTGTAGGGCCTGACTTGAAAATAGGGCAGAACCTGAACTGTGTCATCACGGAAGTGAAGAATGAGGGCAGAGTGGTCCGTTTGTCCATTGATCGGTCAGAGGTTGCTGCATCCCTTGCCACAGAGAAACAGAACTGGGCACTCTCTAACTTACTGCCAGGGCTGGTGGTGAAAGCTCGAGTGCTGAAGGTAAGCTCTGGTTTGGGTTTCTTTTGTGAAGTGGGTTTCTTTTGAGTCTTGTAGAAAGCAGAAGACAGGTGAAACAGAGATAGAAGTTTATGTCATGGAAAATTTCTGTTTGGGCTGAATTACTTAACAGTAACAGACATTATCTGCCAGACACTCCCTCTGCCACGTTCATCTGAGGTCTGATCTCTGTTCTGCTTGTTATTCCATGAGTATAAAGGCTTCGGCCTGAAGTTTGTGATGAAGCTTGAAGCAGAACAGGTTCCTCTTTGTGTTTCTCTGGCCTTTTGCTACGTCAAGTATTCAGCAGGATGGCAGTAGTCTTCAGAGTACACGCAGCATTATCAAAAACTAAAGGATTGTTTTTGCTACGCAGTGTACAAAGCAGCATTGTTGGCAGTTTTGTGTCTCTTTTGAAATGCCTGTTGATTAATACTGACAGTGCCTTTTCTGAAATGTGTGAATTGCTCTCTCTGCTGCATGAAAACTGAGCACAAAATGGTTTTTGGCACATTTTCCTTCCCCTTCCTAGGTGACCCCGTTTGGAATGAAACTGACATTTCTGTCTTACTTCACTGGCATTGTGGATTTCATGCACATGGACCCAGAGAAATCCATGAACTATTCTCCAGATCAAGTGGTAAGGAGGGTGGAGGATGGCTGGAGTTGGTATGTTGCTTACAGCATCTCTTACCCTCTCCAACATTTCTGTGGAATTATCTCTGAAATCTTACTACTGAGCTCTTTTTCCCATCTTTTACTTGAATTACATGGCTGCTTTAGAGCCGTTAAGAGCAAAGCCATTCCTAGGTTACTGGAAAGCCTGACAGACTTGCAAGGGACAGAAACATGTCTTGTGTGGTCATATTCCCCTCCCTGCATGGATAGCAGACTACTCTGTAAACAACAGACAAATGCAAAAGTCCCTGCTCAGGGATGGTGTTAGAGCTGAAGTGATGTCTTAGTGGTAATACTGGAAAAGGCTTGTACCTGGACAAAGAGTTCAGGTACCAAGCAGAATGTCTAAAGCATGAGTGATGTGCCTTTCTCCCATTTTGTTTACAAACCTGTGTTTAACGAGCACACCATCTTCTCCCAGGTGAAGGCTTGCATCCTCTCTGTGCACCCCAGCTCGAAGGCAGTGCGGCTCACGCTGCTGCCGGCCTTCCTGCACCCCGGGGGATCCCCCAACCAGCTCTCCACTGATCGCATGGGGGCCGTGGTGGAGGACGCCACAGCGAAAGCTTTCTACAAGCAGTTTGGTGCCCTCTTTGAGCTTGATGATGGCACTCTTGCATTTGCACGGGTAAGTACCAGGCTGGTGAGGCAAGGCCTCCATATCTATCTTAGCCTCCTGGGAAAGGAGGTGAAGAGGAGGGTTTATTTTCCACCTTTATGCTCTTTGTGAGACAATACAATCAAATTAAGATGATGTGGAAGATGATTGTCAAATCATATATCCCCTTGTTCAAGTTGAAATATAGGAGTGTTATTGTGGAAAAGCTGGTGAAATCCACTAAAAAAGAATGTTAGAGGAACAAATTTGTCAGATGCTACCACATCAACATAAGGTCTATATCAGTGCTTCCACTTTCCAAACACTAACTTGTCATTTCTTATTTTCTAGTTGAAGCATCTTTCAAAGAACAGAAAATCCTTTAAACCTGGGGCTTTTAAACCAGGATGCAAACACAAGTGTCGGATTATTGACTACAGCCTGATGGATGAGATGTCTGTTGTATCTCTGAAGCAGTAAGTATCATGGACTGTTCCAGAAAACTGGTTGAAGAGTGTGTTCAAGACTGAAAAATACTGCACTGCTTTGGTAGACTGGAATTTGCCATCTAGGGGATCTGTATCCTTTGTGTCAGGATTAGGGTTAGGGTTAGGCTTCTCTTTTGTGTTAGGATTAGGCTTTGGGTGTTTTTTTAATGTTAATGGTGCAGCATCATCGGCACCTGAGAGCCCAAGGCTGCCACCTTTTCTCTTGGCGCAAAGCTCAGTCCTTCCTTGGCACTAGTGGGGCTGGGAAATTGCCATTTTTCAGCCAAGAATTGAAGAGGGACGAAGATTCCTCTTCGAAAAGGAATGGAAGAGGAAAGGTGCCAGCCCACAAAGGGCTGGCCTAGTTCTCTCTATTCTGCCACACCCCCTCCTCTCTCCAGATTGTCCTGGCATCTTGCATATCTTCCCCATACTCTAGAGTGTTGGGGCACCATCTGTATAGTTGATGAGCTGAGGCACAAGGAGTCTAAATTACTTCTGCCAAGGTAAGTCGGAAGACCATGGCTGAACAGGAAATTGAATCTTGATCTTTCAGCTCTTTGGCTTCTCCCTCTTAGTATTTCCATCTGTGTGGCTTTAAGCAAAGCAGATGATGACTTCTTTCATGGGGCCATACCTGTGTGACTCTCATCTGGAATGGAGCTGGATGGACCTTTCTGCACTTTTATGTCCAGAGAGCTGTTTTGGGAGATAGGTTAGTTGGAGTAAAACACAGAACTTGAGCACTGGGTAGTGTGTTGAATAATCGATATTTGGACAAGTCTTATCCTTGATTTGTTTCAAGTTGACTGATTGGTCTTCCCTTTGTGTGTCTTTCCTAGTCAGATTATTGAAGCACGGTTTCTACTATACCAAGATATCCACACAGGGGATGTGGTGCAGGTGAGTTTCTGATGGACTTAGCAGTAACTGTGTGGCCATTAGACTGAGAGCAAAGATGTAGCTAATGTGTATTTCTTCTGCCTAATATGTATGTTCAAGTTATGATTCAGACTAGTGACATGAAGTGAGAGAAACCTCACCTTGCAGAACTTGATTAATGGAATGCAATATTTTTCCCCATTTTGTTCAGGTTTTTATTCATGATGTGACCAAGGCAATGAAATTTTAGCCATGATCAGTCATGTATTTATGGCCATGAATACATTTTTATAAAGACACGAGTGAAAGAAACTAAAACTTATCTTGCACTCAGAGTAAAAGTTCGTGTATGAACAGTCACAATCAGTTGATGGGCAGAAAGTTACGCAGTTACAATCATTCTCATTCATGTCTGTATTGGATATGTGTCTGGAAACAATTGTAGTTTGCCAGAGTCAATAAGGATTTTACAGAAATAGCACAAGCTTAAAGAGAAGAGGCTGTACAACCACCTTATGGAATATATAAAAGTTAATGGGTCAGATTGGTTGGGTGAAGTGTAAGTTGGTCTGAGATTACCTTTTTTTTGAGTGTGGTAGTGTTGTGGCTATCACCTACCTGTGCAGGGTCTGTTTTTCATGCTGAATTTACCAATTCTTTTCCCTATTTTGGGCTTTAGGGCAAAGTAGTTTCTCTGAAACCCATTGGGATGCAGGTGAAAGTGGCTGATGGGATTAAAGGACTTGTGCCATCCATCCATCTCGCTGATGTGATCCTAAAGCAGCCTGAGAAGAAATACAACATAGGAGATGAAGTCAAGTGTCGGGTGAGAGCTGCCAGACAGGATCTTCAGCTGCATTGCACTCTTTTGTTCTGACTTTTTGTCAGCTGGATTGATCAGACAAGGGCAGACATGCTTTTTGAACCTTTTTGTTCTCCATTCCTATAGGTGCTAGAGTGCAATCCTGCAGGGAAGAAGCTGATCCTTACTCTAAAGAAAAGTCTCATTCAATCAAAGCTTCCAGTTCTCACAAATTATGAAGATGCAAAACCAGGGCTGATCACACATGGCTTTGTGGTGTGTGCAAGGGAGTTTGGCTGCATTGTGAAATTCTACAATGATGTCAAAGGTCTGGCACCCAAGAATGAGCTGAGCTCAGAACCCATATCTTGTCCAGATAAAATCTTCTATGAAGGCCAGGTAATTAATGTACCTATGGTGTGCTGTGTGTTTGAATGCAAAATGGAAATCTGCAATTGAGTTGGCTCCAACATGGGTTTTTCCCTGAGGAACCAGCTACAGCAAGTGGTGTTTTCGTCTTTTTTTGCTTAGTTGTGCTCAATTTAAACGGATTAGTCTGTAAAAGGAGCAGCTCTTCTTCAAGTATCTCACAGACTTGCCTTTATTTCTAGGCTCTCTCTGTTCTGGTGTGCAGAAGGCAGCATGGCATGTGATGTAGAGACTACACTTGATTAAGTTATTTAGATCTCAGTAGAAGTTTGGGGTTCTAGGCTTCAGTTTCTTCTAAGGAAGTTAAAACTCTTACCTACAGAATCAAGGATGTTGTTTTCTGCTTCTGCATTATTCTGTTTTCCTGTTGGTTTCAAATCCCAGGCATCTGAAACCATGTTGATCACCAAGTTCTGACCTTTGTTGTGGGCAAGCTTGTAGAGATCTCAGCCCTTTTCATTATTTTTTCTGGTGCTTTAATTTGTCTTTAATCCTGCTGTTTGTTGGGTGGTTAAGGAAGAAGGTAATTTTCTAGTCAAGATTTCTGACTACAGATCTGGAGATCTGAATTTTATTCTCAACTCTGCAGAAGACCTACTACATACTTTTAACAAGTCATTTAATGATTGTGTACTTCCAGTTTGTGTCTGTGTGATCAGAAGTACTTTTGTCTCTGGTTGAACCTGTGAAGTTATAGTCACTGGCCTGATACGCTCAGGTGTGAGAGAAAAGTGTACTGTGTATGTATTTCTCTGTCTCATTCTGCAGGTTGTAGCACACTGAGGAGGAGGATCACCTCAATTAGACTTCTTTTTTTTTTTTCTTTTTTCTGCAGGTTGTTAAAGTAATGGTCTTGAAATGTGAGCCCCAGCAGGAAAGACTCTTGCTGTCCTTCAGGTTATCAAGCAAGTCTGGCCCTGAGGACAAAAGGGAATGTACTTCAAAGGAGAAACAGGAAGTGAAATATCAAATAGGAGAGGTATTGAATTCAGTAACTGATTTTTTTTTTACTTTTCCTACTCATTTTCCATATGATTTGGTACCACTTTGAACAACTTTACTTCAAGGAAAGCTTATGGTGGTCAGGAAATAGCATTAAATGTGTATTTTTTATTGTGTCTGACCTCCTGGATCAAAAAGGGTATCTCTGGTTTCAGAGATCAGGATAAAGGAGTCCCAGGACAGTCCTTCTGGATGTACCAATTAGTGCTCCTACCCTTAGGTGCAGTCCTCCGTTTTTTTCTGGATGTTGCTGATGTTCTCACTCCAAAAGCAGCTGCTTTTGCTCCCGGGAAAAAGTCAACTTCAGAGAAAATTTTTGAAACACTTCCTTGTTGTCTTTGCAAGGAACAGTTTCCAGCTCCCTACAGATACTTTTAATGCAGGAACAGGACAGTTCTAATCTTGATTGCATTATTCCTTTCACCCTTCAAATAAAAAGTCAAAACCAAGAGAATATTTCTTACTCTTTATTTCTCTGAGAACTGAGAATTAGGTTCTGTTTTACTGTCAGTGTTGGCATACTTTCTAGGCTCAGCCCTGTTGTGAGATTGTCTCATCTGTAGCTGGGAGGCAAGTCAAAGGCCCTGCAGCACAGCATTTGATACCTGGTGCATCAAAAGAGACGACTTTAACATTGCTTGGAATTTTTTATCACTGTATTGTTCTCTTTTCAGATAGTTGATGTGAAAGTCTTGAAGAAGAAAGATAATGGGTTAGAAGTTTCTATCTTCGAAGATGAAGACAATGTACTTGCCTGGATCCCTACGCTGCACCTCTCTGACTTTGTTGCTACCTCCAAGCTCCTGTGGCACTGTCTTCAAGAGGGAGATGTCCTGCCCAGAGTTATGTGCCTAAGTGACAAGCGGGAGCACATTGTATCCTTTGCCACCTGAACCAGTCAAAGTGGGCAGGAGGAGGTATCTGTCAGGAATTCAGAGAGCTTGCAATAAGCACAAGATACACTAGTTAGTGTATTGAAGTGGGAGTGCTTGTCAAGCTAGTGATACTTCAGAGTCATTATAAGTTGTATTAAAAGTGAGTCTCAGCTCCTGCTAGAATCCCTGCAGAGCCAGCACTTGGTTGTGAATTGACTTGACTTTCCCAGCCAGTTTCTGGAAGGTTAATCATATCACAACCTTAGCAAAAATTTTGCTGTTCTTATCCTAACATCAGAACTGAAATGTTAGGAAGGGGTATTTCTACAACTGTGAAGCATGTGTCTTTAATGCTGAGCAACTTAAGAGACATCATTTGCTAAATTTTTGTGTGGAGGGATCAAGGCAGAAATTGGAATTGCCACACTTAGGGCTCCTGTACTCCAGCTTGCAACAAGTGCTCTAGCACGGTGGCAGCACCTAGAGATTTGCTTGGCATCATGCTCTTTTCATTTATCTTTCTAATTTTCCCTAATTGGTTGTTCAGATCTTGAGCAGAAAGTCTGCAGTGATTTCTGCTGTACAGGAGGAGCAAGTTGTAAGAAGCTTCTCTGAAATCCAGCCTGGCATGCTGTTGACTGGTTATGTGAGGAATGTGATGCCCTTTGGAGTGTTCGTGGAGTTCCCTTTTGGTGTGACAGGACTGGCACCCAAAGTGGTAAGCAGTGCCTTTGCTTCACTAAGCAGCATATGTGGGATCAGGCTGCTTGAAACATGGCTTGTAGCAAAGGTGCAGTAACAAGAAGGGAGCAATTGAGTTGTAGACCCTGCACTTGCACAGCTTCTTCCTACAGGGTAAAAGGTTTGCATTTTAATTCACTTCCAAAGTGAAACACAGGGCTTTACTCAAGTGAGCTTAAGCTTCAACAAGGATTTAATGTGATTTCAAGAATTCATTTTAATTGATGGGATTTTGTTAGTCTGTGTTAATTTCTCGTAATACATTTTCACAAAGTCTTAACTCAAACCCTTCTGAACAGCCCTGGGGTTGAATTGATAGGTAGCAGCTGTGCTCTGTAACCTTTGCCCTTTGTTTCCTTTGCACAGAGCATGAGTGACAAGTTCGTGACAGACACCAAGGACCACTTTGTGGTGGGACAGACTGTGGTTGCGAAGGTGATGAGCACTGATGAGGAGAAGCAGCGTGTGCTCCTCAATCTGAAGGTGTCAGAGTGCAGCTCGGGTGATTCTGCTGCAGAGAGCTTTGCCCTCCTGAATCAATATTTCAAGGAGCTGAAAGAAATTAAAGACTTGTTGAGAAAAGGTAAAAGATTGCACATGTTCTCCTAAAAGGGGTCATGTCAAAAACTGCCCTGAGCCTTTGCTGGGATCTGCTTAACTAGAAAGTACAAGGCACTCCAGTGCTTGTGATAGCCCAAACCCAGTACTTACGTGAGGATGATTTGTTCAAATAGATTTGCCTACTTGTATTACAGGTCCTCCAGCAAAGGTTTTCTCACATGCTATTTTTCTAGTGTTACATACGCTGGATGTATTGCAGTTTATTTTTATCAAATTCTGACTTTGCCTTTTTAGATTCTTCTTATATTCAGTACTTATTAATGTTTTGTTTCCTATAAGTGTGAAGTGACAGATCTGTTTTGTGTTTTTAGTATCAATCTATTCTGCTTTCACCTTTTTCTATATGCAGTGCTGTGCACCAGTGTTTCTATGACTGGAAAATGTTGTCTCCGAAGTTTTCAGATCCTTATTGCCAAAAAAGTGTTTCTACTTTGACTGTTAGAATTGACTTTGTATTTCTGCAGATTCAGGAGCCTAAACTTTGTTTTCCCTCATGAAGGTGGATATAAATGCTTGTTTGTGCACCACTGAGTAAATGTGGAGGCTTGTCTTGGTTTTGCAAAGAAACAACGTAGGTAAAATTGACTTCCCACTTTGTCTTTCCTTTACTTAGGGGAGTCCAGCATGGCCCAAGGCCTCTGTGAGCTGGTGCCTGGGAAGGAGCTGCAGCTGGTCGTGCAGGATGTAAGAGAGGATGGCTCAGCACTGTTCAGTGGCAGCTGTGTCACAGGATTGACTGTAACTGCCACTCGCTACCATTTGGGAGGTGAGGGCTTTTCCTTTGCTTATGTTGGTTTTCAGTCTGTATTTTAACACCTCTGTCCTGAAATGAATTCTGCTGCTGAGGAACTAAAATAAGAGGAGTCTGATCAGAGTAGGGATGGCCTTGTAGAGTGGTTTAGTTTCCTAATGTCTTGCCAACCCATTTGTGGGATTTGGAAAATATAATATAAACCTACCTGTGCCTCAGTTAATCCTGCCTCCTGTTTTGGACATCTCGTAAAGTCAAGTTTGTGCCATGGGATCCTTAGTTAAACCATATGTTATGCAGACAAAGTAGTAATAAAAGCTCCAGCTTTCTTGGCTTTTTTCTTCTTGCTTTGTAAAGATACGCCTTGTATGCTCTATCTGAAATTGCTGTCAGTTTTTCTTGAAAAATCTGTGTGGCTTTAAAACAGGACTGTAATTTTGATATTTTTTGCAATTCAAAAATTAAAACAGAAAAGTGTCATATTGTGCAGACCCAAACAAGTACATGCTGAAGTAATGAATAAACCAGTGAAAGCAAAATAAACTGCTGACTTCAGCAGGAGGAATAACCCAGCAATTCTGTATTCAGAAGAGTTTTCTTTTTTCTTTTTTTTCTTTTCCCTTTTTTCCTTAGCAACAGATAGACTGATGATAATTTTGTGCAAATGTTGGGAAAATCTTTTTCAAAACCTATATTATCTTGAATTTGTTTTTAGACAGCCTTGGCTGCATTATGTAAGACATGTATCTTCACAAAATCAATGTAGTTTTTCCATGAAAACATCAGACTTTTTTCCAAATAAAAAGCTCTCTTATTGCCATTAATGTTGGAAAAATCTGGGGTTTTTAAAGGGACTTACTATACGTTTGGTGCTAAGTTGACTGTGTAACTCAGAAACCAGAGAAATTAAGCAGTCTTTGGTCTCCAGGAATTAAACCCTTCCTGTTTGTCATGTGCTGCGATCTCTGTTGCTCAGAATTCTTCTCTGCTATCAGGACATAATCTCCTTATTCTCTTTTATAGACAAAAATATAGTCCCTGGTAAGAAAACGAAGGCATTGGTTCTCCATGTGGATGCCCTCACATCCGAGGTGTATGTTTCTCTTCGGGAAGAACTGTTAAAGCAAAGACCCAAGCGAGTAGGTGTTCACTTTTTGGATCTCTGTGTTTATGTTTGTCTGGCAAACTCTGTGTGATTAATAAATTTTGAGAGGGCCTGTTTCCTCTTTTAGAATTGTGGGAGGTAGGGTGGAGGGAATCAGAGTCTTAGAAGGAGAAATCACTATCTCCATTTCTGTCTGGCAGCTCAGAGAGAACTCCCAGCACTCTGCTGTGGTGCAGCACATCGCAGAACAGTTTGCCCTCGTGTCTCTGCTGGAAACAGGGCAGCTGGTGGCTGTGCCCATCGCATCTCACTTCAATGACACCTTCCGCTTCGACTCGGAAAAGCTGAAGGTGGGACAAACAATCTCTGCAACCGTAAGAGCAGTGAAAGAGAATGACCACGGGGTCTTGTTAGCAGTACAAGGCCCAGCAAAGAAGAATTCTTTCGTGAGGGTCCGGAATGAATCTGAGACAGTATCAGAAGAGACACTTCCTGCTGTGAAACACTCGCTTTCCCCAGGGGATACAGTTACTGGTACCGTTAAGTCCATCAAACCAACCCATGTCACAGTTGCTATTGATGACAAGCTGACAGGTTCAATCCATGCATCCCGGATTCTGGATGAAGTGCCCATAGGCTCTTTTCCAACGTTTACTCTGAAAGCCGGACAGAAGGTGACTGCTCGAGTCATTGGAGTCAGAGATGTGAATACTCACAGGTGAGAAAACATGTACATGGTATCACTTCTGGGGGAGTGCAAGAGGTGAAACAGTTACTCAATTCAGATCATTAGGCCGTTCCCTTGGTCAGCAGATGCTGGTACAGCTACATTTGCTGGACTAGTTGAAGCCTAAGGAAATCTGCTATTATATTCTATCCCTGATCCAGGTTTCAGTGAATTAGCTTTCTGCCTATTTAGCAGTATTTATCTTCAGTATAGATTCCAAGGAAAAATGATGTCTAAACTCCAGCTAAATTTGCTGGAGTATTTTGGTTAGTTAAATTGCCACTGAAATAGTGCTGGGAAGAACTGGATCTGGAAGGCTCTGGTAGTTTTAGAGAGCTTGTGCCTGGATTTTTTACCCAGTGCAGAGGGATTAAATGTGGGTGACTGGGGCCTAGGGAGATCAGGAGAAACTCTGATCCTTTTCCTCTTCTTTAGATACCTGCCCATCACCCATCCACACTTCACACAGTCCATTCCAGAGCTCAGCATTAGACCAAGGTAAGTGTTGGCCTTTCTGTGTCTGCAGATGCTTCACAAACTTTGTATCTTTGGAGGTTCCTGCCTTGTACTTCCCGTTTGTGAAGGAGCTGGCCAGGAGCAGGGACCTTCACATGTATGCAGTGAAGCAAGGCCTCTTACTCTCTCTTCCACATTAACTTGGATCTGAGAGCTGTGTTAAACCTTACAGTGCTCTGCTAGTACATGCTTTCCTTTGAATGTCCTTTTGGCTTGAGGTTCTGAGAATCTGGACTTTGTCATGCCTCTTCATCTCAGAAAGGGAAGAATTAAATCCTTCCAGAACAATGCAGTTGGGAAGGGGATGAGTATGAACGTCAAAGATGTTGTCACAGTAGTACTGGTTCATCATAATCTCCTGGGTTTCTAATTTCCATCTTCATCATTAGAATCAAAGCTGTGTTACTGATGTCCTCTTTTTTTTTGCAAACAGTGACAAAGAAGGGAAAATCACAGCAATGCTGAACCTTAAAGAAGACAGTGCTGTCAAGAAACTTGGACTCTACAATATTGGACAGACAGTCACCTGTTTTGTAAAAAAGGTGAGGTCAGAGTTTTCTTAGGAAGTGTGCTGGGGGAGGTAGCAAGTGAGGGTGACCTCGAGGGCCTTATCTCAGACCTAAACACTGACACTATTAACTGTAAAAATGGCCCATGCCAAGTGCAGTGTCTTACATGGAAAGTAGGAAAAGAAAAAATCAAAATTTTCTGTACTTGGTGGAATCAAGCTGACTCATCCACTTTGATGTGTTTGTTTGTTGCCAGAGCAGTTGCTTCCCACCTTGCACTCAGGCAGAATTGCCTTGGAGTCTGTCACCAGCACAAAGTGCACTCATTGCTGATCCCCTGTGTGCACTTGTCTGTGACCCACAGCAGTATTATGCTTGTAAAAGTAGAATCCAAATCACCATTTTTGCTTGGTGCAAAAGCCAAGGCTGGACTAGTTCTTTCTAGCCTTAAAAATTTGTGACAAATTTCTGCCAGGGAGGGTTTTTTTTTCCAGAGGTATTATCCTGTCTTGTCTGGTTATTTGGTGTCTTAGTATAACATCCTCAAAAGTTGGCTGGAGGTAGAAGTTGCCCCTGACATTCGAGGAAGAGTTCCTCATCTGCTGCTGTCTCTGAACACCAAGGTAAGAGGCTGTTACAGGTAAGCTACACAGATTTATTTTTTTTCTGTGCACATGGCCACAAGTAATGACTGCAGATACTTGTGACATCCATGTGAACTCATAACCCAGTGCTCTGCCCATTAGTCATTGCTGCCTCTCACTGACAAGTGAGTACTGTGCCTGTAAGCCAGCTTGGCTTTGGGCAGCAGAGCCATTGAAGCATTGACTGAGCTCTCAGTCAATAGTGCACATGAAAGGTGTGTACACAAAGTGTGAAGGTTCATAGAAGAAACATCTGTCACAGTTGTGCAAAGCTCTTTTTCTGGAAATAAGTGGAAATATGTCTTTTCTTTCAGGTCTTAAAACATCCAGAAAAAAGCTTTAAAATTGGCCAGGCAATATCTGCTACAGTGACTGGAACAGATGCCACTGAAACAAACCTCTTCTTGTCACTCACAGGTATTGTGGAGCATTAACAGCAGGACCCCACCACATACAATGCTTTACTCAGAGATGGGCCCTCAGGTGAAGATGTTACACTCCAGACCCAAGCTGTACCTCTTTGTAGAACAGAACTAACCCCTGGGGCCCTGACCTAAATGTAATAGCGTGTAAGACAAGAGAGGCCAGACCTTTAGACTGCAGAATCAATTTCCTACTGTCTCAGACTGCAGCCCTTCTCTGAGCCCTTGTGAACATATTCCCTTCTGATCTCAGACATGAGATGGTACATTTAGCAACATCTGTTAGTTATTCTGGATCTTGGAATTGTGCAACAAGGAGACCTTGTTTGGGCTACCAAGGCAAACATTGCTGTGAATTGAGAAATTGCATAGACTGCACCTTGCTGAAAGGTGGTGGGTTTGATGTGTAACACAGGCAACTAAAATCAGCTTCACTAACTTACTACCTCTACTGCTTCATATTTTCATATTTTCCTTCACTTCTTCCAGGGATTCAGTCACTGGAGCAGGGCACCATCACTGTAGGCATGGTAACAAAGGTGACTCCACACGTTGGTTTGACCATTGCACTGCCAGGTGGGAGGACTGGCAAAGTCAGCATCTTTCACCTGAGTGATACTTACACAGAGAATCCTCTGGGTAACTTCAAAGTTGGCAAGATTGTCAGGTCAGTAATTCTCTTCCTTGTTCCCTCAGGCTTCAAGACTTAGAAATACCCTCTGGTGAGAGGCTTTTCACTGCCATGAGATGATGCCAGACTATAAGGTCAATCTATGTCTAGGAAGTAATGCTGACTTCCCTTATATGCATTTGGGTGAAAATCTTGTACTTCCATTTACAAAGAAGCCCCTTTTTAGCTGCCTTCTTAGACTGCTGCTCTCTTAGCCGAGGTGCTGATGGGAAGCCAGGTATCCCAGCTCTGCAGTGGTTCTGTGGGCTGTTTGGCAATTCAATTGCCTTTACATTTGTAATGCCCAAGTAATTGCATTTCCCTGCTTTACAGACTTTTTGGGAATGCTGGGAAGTGCAACAGGCCAAGTGATGCAGCTGTAACAATCTTTACCTCTTTCATATCAGCAATAGAGACTAGGTAAAGCAAGCAGATGTGTTTCAAAAAGCCCTTTGGCTGGTTTTATGAACTGTTGTGTCATGCTGGTTTGTTTTAGACTGTACATTCTCAAAGGAACAGAGTGCTTTCTTTCCTCTAGTAGAGCTTCATTCTACTAGTGAAAATACCTATTTCCTACCTGTGGCTTTTTTAATGGATAAAAAGGCTTTCTGTTTTCTCCCCTTACTCTCCCACACAGGTGTTACATCCTCTCCAATGAGAATGGCAAAATTCAGTTATCTATGCGGCAATCCCGGTATGTCATTCCTTTAGTCTGTTGGTCTCCCACTAGGGAAGAAAAGGAAAGTGAAATACAGTAACCATTGGTTTGGGCACTTCAGTGTAAACTGTTAAAAGGACATGGACTACTTCTTTTTTAAAGGATGATGCTTGTTCCTATTTCAGAATTCCTTTCATGTTTCAGCAAACAGGGAAGTGTCTGACACGTAATGTAGAGCTGCTCAAATGGGTTCAGATTTAATTTCTATTTATCACACTTGATAGGCCTGACTTACCTGGTTTGTTTGTTTATTTGGGAAGAAAGGGAAAGTTCTGCCATTGAATTTGCAACACAGATATGTTATGCTTCAGTGTTCAGCAGCATTTTAACAATTTTGACTACACAGCAGACTTAGCCCTTAATATCACTTAAAACTGAGCCTCTTGCTTTGTCTTCGTTGTGAAACAAAACTGCATACGTGGAATGAAGTATCTTAGAAATAAGTGAGGCAAAATCCAAGCAAATACTGTTCAGAATTTCAGACAGCATTTTACCTCCTCATTTTCTGAGTGTCAGAGGAAGCCAGGCTGATCTGTTTGGCTTTGTTTGCAGCAGCATGTGTATTCCCTAGTGCTGTGTACAGCTTGGCAGAGATGCAGGTAGTCCATTATTGCTTTGGGATAAACTGAAGGGTGTCTCTGATCCAGTAGGTTTTCCAGAGAGTAGTAGCTGTTGTTAATACTGATCTATTTTTGATACTCAGAGCAGTGTGGATTATTCAGACAAGTGCTTTAGTTGCTAACCTGTCTTCTCTTAGGCTAAATCCAAAGATCAACAGCAAAGTGGAAGATGTTGAAATAACCTGTATTAAGGACATTAAAAAAGGCCAGCTAGTGCGAGGCTATGTCAAATCAATCACTCCATCAGGTGTATTCTTTGGGTGAGTAGCCTGAGAAAATTATTTGGATAAGTGATTTGTCTTGGAGAACTTATTTTGAATGTGTGATTGTAGAATCTTGTTTTGGGGTGGTCTTTGGCATAATGTTATGTCACAAAATAAGTTTCCTCCTGAGAATGAAAATGATGTTGATTCTTTCTTGGGCCTCTGAAATTAAAGTAGGGAAAGTTTGTGTGACACCACATAGAACTGGTGGTGCCACAAATACAATCACCACATGTTTCTTCCTCCCTGCCCTCCACTGTGGTACACTTATTTTTGGTTTTCTTCCTCTTCTCAGCTTGTCCACTTCTCTTCTGGGCCGAATCCAGTTCCACAATGTTTCCCCTTACTTTGTACAGAAACACTCCTTATATGAAAAATACCTGCCTGAAGGAAAGCTGCTCACTGCTAAAGTGCTTGGGTAGGTCCAATGTTCTTTAAAAGGGACAATGAATTAATAGAATTAATGATGGAGGAGGAGAGGATGGAAAAGGGGAGGATAAATGACAGGAAGGTTTGAAAGAATTTCAGGTACTTGCAATCATTATAAGTGCTCTGGGTTTTTTTCTTCTTTTGTCATGCTACTCCTGGCAATGAACACCACAGTGTAAATGGAAAAGAAAAACACATTGAGCTCTCTCTCCTGCCTGAGGACACTGGGATGCCAAGTGTCTTGCCTGAATCCCTAGGCCTACCACAATATGGTGCAGAGGAAGAGCAGGGAGAGGCAGATGATAAGGAAAAAAGTGAAGAGCCTAAGCTGAAGATAAAAAGGAGAAGAGGAAACTCTGAAAGTGGGCAGGTATGAATGTGATTGCACAGGACATGCTAAAGGACTTCATTGGCTCAAATACTGAAGATCCACTGGGATGAGGCTGAGGAATGACACAGACTACAAAAAAAATAAATTGCACTGGAGATTAGGAAAGTCAGAAACTGTTCTTTTCAGGTGGGAGCTAACTGAGGTAGCAGCCCAGTTGTGTTGCCTGTGTGGCACATCCTTTTGATCTTGATACCCTGATGTGGGTGAGCGTGGGTTTATCCTCTGCTGTTTTTTATGTGAGAGGATAGTGAGGGATGTTGTGGCAGGGCATTGCCCTCTCTCTGCTGTTAGGCTCTTTACTTTGTGATCACAATTGCCTTTGAGATCATCACAGTCATTGCCCTCCACCATTCATTCATTTCTCCTTGTTGCAGGAGATGAAGCCAAAAAAAAGGAAGATCTGCCCAGCAGATGAAAATGACAGTGGAATTGAGGTATATTACCGTGAGGAGGATGAGGATGACCAGGAGGAAGAGGCAGCTAAAAAGAAATCTAAGGTGAGAAGTTTGGAGGAGGGCCTGAGCCTGAAGTTACTTTTTATTGAGATGTGTCAATTCTGCCTTGGATGACAATGAGTATCATTGCTGCAGATAGGAGTGACACAGTCTGGTGTTTGTGCCATCTGAAAATGGCTTGAGATAGTTTGAGTTTAAATTACAGCAAAGGTGACCACAGAGTCAATGTTTTTGCTAGTGGGCTGCTTGCAAGTGTAAGAAGTCAATAATGCTGTCCAGAGAGATGCCACAAGCAAAGAGCAGTTGTCTGGTCTCGGTGTGAAAACTTAAAATTAAAAACCAGGGCATTTTTCTTCCTATAAGCAGGTAAGGAAACCTGGTGAAGCTCCCAGGCTGCAGGTTTCCATGGGCTTCACCTGGGATGAGGACATGAATACAATGGATATACCTGTGCTGAATCAGAAGGAAGAGAGCTCAGAGAGCGAGGAGGAGGAGGATCCGCAGTCCAAGGTACTGTGTTCTAGTGTTGTCTGCCCAGGAGATACCACATAGTGGCTGCAGTGTGATGTTTCAGTATTTGCATGTCTGTCTGCCTTGTAGCAAAGCCTTTTAACCCAAGGGAACATCTTTGACAGCTGACACAGAACTTGCATAACTACTCTGAACACTGGAGTTAGTAGCAGTTATCTCTAAAGCAGAGGAGAAAAAGCCTTATGTTAGCATGGCTGCATGAAAAATAGGGCTTCTCATGTTGACATGTTAAAAAAAAATAAGTATTTAGAGCCAAATGTTTTCATGAAAGTAAAATTTTTTGTATCTGATGTCAACCCTGTTTTTGCTTTCTGGCATGTTGTAAATCTACAGGAAGATTTGTCCTCTTATTTAGAAAAACACACACACAAAAATCTTATTTTATGCTTTAACCTTTAGAAAAGTTTTCCGGTGTGAGCAGTTCAGCAAAATCAGAAACAAGCTCATGAACTCCTTTCATGTTTGCTCTTTAGGATTTCCTCTGTCCCTCAAACGCACCTCTGTGAAGGCCATGCATGGCTGATGCTTTGTTGCCCAAGGTAACAAAGTAGAGAACCATGGGACTGTCAGTTCCCAGTTTAGATCTGCGTCACCACAGTGATCCAGCAACATGCCCCAGTCTTGCACAATTTCTCCCCATGTATCCTGCATTTTTACAGAGTGGAGGGTAGTGGTGAATACTGGCCTGGACAGTAAAGATGAAGAATGAGAAGGAAGGAAGAAGTGTGAATCCTGCAATTGGGGGTGCCAGACTAGCAAAATATTTGGTCCCTCAATGTAGTTTCTTAAAAGAAATGGCATTTCCGTTACTGCTGCTCTTCCTTGAGGTGTGAACTGTGTATGGAGTGGTGGGATGTGTCTATGATTTTCCTCTTTGCTTAAACAATTGGCTTAATCTCCTCCTGTGGAAACTGCCTATTCTTGGACATAGTGGGGCCTGCCTATTCCTACATGAAGTGCCTGTGCTTCCTCAGTCCTCCTGTTTTGCTCTTTCAGTTAAAGAAAAAAACAAAGAAGGAGAAGGAGCTAGAGAAGCAGAAGAAGGAGAAGGAGCTTTGCAAAGTAGAGGCAGCTCTGATGGACCCCAGTCGACAGCCCCAGTCAGCAGATGACTTTGACCGCCTGGTGCTGAGCAGTCCCAACAGCTCCATCCTTTGGCTACAGTACATGGCTTTCCACCTCCAGGCTACAGAGATTGAGAAGGCCAGAGCTGTGGCAGAGAGAGCACTTAAAACAATATCTTTCAGGTAATAATCAGGCTCTGTCTTTCTTTGCCCCAAAGAATAAATCGTGATGAGGCAGTTGTGGTGGAAGAGGAACACAGTAGCGTCAGTATGTGTGGAGTGGCAGAGTCTGTTTCAGTGAGCTCAGAAGGATTAAATGGTAGCAATGGTCAGCTGGCCCTTTGAAGGTCTGGCCTGAGTCACCACAGGTGGCCTGCCGCTCATGAGCACAGTAACTCCCAAAGGTGTTAATGGGTGCACAGATATTCTTCTGAGCAGTCAGAAGAGTTTGTAAGAGCATAATGCTTTCAGTGGTGTTATCCTTAAATCAGAACATAAAACAACCTGTGAAGGTCTTGTCCCTTTTGCCATAAGGCTGCACCTTAAATCATCTCTACTGCATGATTAAGTATATTGTGCTTTCTTGAATCAGCCTTGTGGTTTTTAATTATAAACAACAGCGATCAAAAATTGCAGTGTGAAGCAACTGCTGTGCTCTATTCCAAAAGTGGTGATTTAGGAAGCAGTATGTCCTCTTTGTCCTGGAGGCAGGCTGCAAGTCAGTGAGGCTGTGTAGAGTGGTTTGCAACAACCTGGTGAAGACAGGCAAAAGGCTAAATATTCTTGTTCGCATCTGTTTTAAGGGAAGAACAGGAGAAGCTGAATGTCTGGGTAGCTCTGCTGAACTTGGAGAACATGTATGGTACCGAGGAGACACTGACGAAGGTTTTTGAGAGAGCTGTCCAATACAATGAACCTCTGAAAGTCTTCCAGCATCTGTGTGACATCTATGCCAATTCAGAGAAGTACAAGGTAACATGGTTCCAAGCAGGTTCCAGGCATGTATCCCATTCAGTAATGCCAGTAAACTATGAATGTGGGCCGTGTAAGCTTCCAGCTGTCACATGCTAGACCTGTCCTATTCCTAACTGAACTTAATAGTTATGATTGACTGTGGACAAGGATGCTTTGATGCTTGCTTTTCTGCCACGTTTGGAGATACCTGCACTAAGGATAAGAGTTTTAAAGCTACAAGTCTTAGTTATGAATCTGTGTGATCTAACCCAGCTCTGCCCTTCCAGCAAGCAGAAGAATTGTACCACACGATGCTGAAGCGTTTTCGTCAGGAGAAATCCGTGTGGCTGAAATACGCCTCATTCCTCCTGAAGCAAGGCCAGACTGAGGCTACACACAGACTTTTGGAACGTGCTCTCAAGGCTTTGCCCACCAAAGAACGTAAGCACTCTGCCTCATCCTTAATGTGAATCTTAATGTTGACAGGTCTCCCGGAGATGGGCTGCTCTCTGATCTCTCTGGCTGTGACAGTATTTGTAATAAGTGAGAAGTGCAACCAGTTGATGCTGAACATGCTGCCCTTATCTCTCAGGGGAGGGGAAATTTCAACCTGGATGTGAATGCTAAATTCACCTGTAACAGAATTTTCTGTGATGCATAAAAGCAGAGCACCCAAAGCAATCACAACTTTTACAGTCATATAGAAAAGTTCACTTGGTCTAGTTCCAGGTTTGTGGGGCTAACTATGGATGCTGCATGGTATATTTTGAATGCAAGAATAGACTTCTCTCTCCTGCAGAGAGCTGAAATGAAAAATGAACTGTGACCCTTCTCTTTCCCACTTTGATCCCACCTTGGTCCCAAACCACATTACAACAGAGCCTTTTGACTCTGGGTATAGATGGTTCTGTCTCTGTGCCTGCCTCTGTTCTGTTTAATTTTCAGTTGTGCTTGTTCATATGGAACACAGCTGCTGTGATACCCTAACACATCATTACTTGTTCCAGATGTGGATGTCATTTCAAGGTTTGCACAGCTGGAGTTCCGTTTTGAGGACACAGAACATGCCAAGGCCCTCTTTGAGAACACCCTCAGCACCTATCCCAAGAGGACAGACATTTGGTCCATCTACATGGACATCATGATCAAACATGGCAGCCAGAAGGAAGTACGGTGAGTTGTGGTGCAGAGACTGGGAAGGGGCAGAGTGCAGAGCTTGGAGGGACACCTGAGAAGAGCAGAGGTACCCTGCAGCATGAGGTTGTACAGGCCTTCCCAGAGCAGAGCAAAAGAGAATCTTTATCACCTAGAGAAGAAAACGGGGATGTGTGGAAGTCTTATCCTTGCTGGGACTAAGGAGACTCCACAGAGTTCCACAGGACTGAGGGGTTCTGTAGGTGGTGGCCTGCATGACAGAAACTAGTGGCCTTGCACTGAAGTTCATCTGTCCCTTTGGAGGGGTTTCCTTGTATCTGGAGGGTGAGATCAAGCCCTTTTTTATATCTTGTAACATAAAAACAGAAAAACTTTCTCTTTTTTCTTTTCTAAGGGTTGACAAAAGGAAGTAATTTTCCACATCCATTTAATGAATGCAGAGTCCAATATAGTGGCTGGATCTTTGCTTAAGTTGTCCAGCAGCCTTAATGTTCTGCAAGCAAATAGAAAGCTTCTACTGTGAGATTTTGGCCAGTTGTCAGGAATCTCTTTCTTCAAGCACAAGCACTTCACAGCAGATTGAATATTTCCCTTGACTTTCTACTTGTGAAATGATGGGGTACAGGTCTTGTACTGAGTGCTGTCACCAACAGAGCAATCTGAATCACTCTGGTTTCTTGCAGGGACATCTTTGAGAGGGTCATACACCTGAGCTTGGCACCAAAGAAGATGAAATTCTTCTTCAAACGCTACCTGGATTATGAAAAGAAATTTGGTACAGCAGAAAGTGTCCTGGCTGTTAAAAAAGCAGCACTTGAGTATGTGGAGACCAAGAGTTCCCTTACTGACACCTAAGTGTGGTGCAAGTAAAAACAGAGACTCGACTCTCCATGCAGTGTGGGAACTCAGAGTGTGGAGTTCTGCCGTGACTGTCCATGGACAGTATGTTTCTGGAGAGTGTTGGTCAATGACCAGCCTGGAAAGAACAAACATGAGATGGAAAGATTTGATAAATGTTTGCAGCTTTGTCCAGATGTTACAAATAAGCCTAGTCTGTTGGTGACATGTTTTTAAATATAGACTGTTTTATATTCAATAGAAATATCAGCCATACCTGTTCTACTTTCCTGGGGAGATGGTGTGGTTATGGCACACTGATTTTAAGTATAATAATGTCTTATAAATTGATTTCTCTCACTGTCAAGATAGCAGAGAAGATTCTTGCCTTTGGGATGAATTAACACTTCAAAATATCCATCTTGAGTGCTTCTGTGCTCCTAGAAATTGGCAGAGCAACACAGGATTGTGGCATGGTTGAATTTGGGAGGGGTCTCTGGAGATCATCTGGTTCAAGCTCCTGCTCAAAGCAGGGGTCAGCCAGACTAGGTTACTCAGATCCAGGTACAATTTAGTTTTGGTTTCTCCAATAATGGAGACTTCACAACCTCTCTGGGCAACCATCTGTTGTAACAAATCACGATTTTCAGTAATCCTTGTCTCTTGAGAGAAATCACTGAAGTCAAAGAGAAAAATGGGGGATTTGTGCTGGGAAAAAAGTCATCCCAATCTAATCTTCTGCTTGGAAAAAGCCAGGTGTCTTGGGTAGCTGCATAGGTTCTGTCACTGATGTCAGTGCCTTATTGTCCATACTCTTATGATTCCATATTCTTGTAACTTTCCACTAAGATGTGGATATAATCATCCACATGTTTTACAGAGGAAGAACTCAAGGTAAAGGAAAAAGCAGGGTATGCAAACAGGTGTGATTACCCAGTGTAGACACTAGCAAGTGGGTGGCCAGCTTTAAAATGCCAAACTTGAGGAGTCTTACTCATTGTAGGTACTCTGAACTAACAACCAGAGCTCTTCAGGACCCAGTTCTGCAGTGAATGCCCATTGTTTGCAAGGCTAAATGATTCAGCATTTATTTCATTCCCAAATCTGCTGGGATACAGAAACGAGTGATTTCACTTCTTGCCCCCAGGAAGAGAAGGGTACTGTACTTGGATTTTGCTTAATGCTCTTATAGTGGTGGAGGCTGATTGCAACATCTAGTAGCAGCTGCTGATTTTTTTTAAAGAACATGACTTCAGTGATGGTGGCTTTTGGTTTAATTAGCTGCATAATAGCACACGTAAATAAGCGTTGCAATAGAAACCAAGATCCCTTTGAGGTATTGTTTCTTCTTCATTACTGCAGCTATTAGAGTCTCTAGAGTGGGCAGGGAAAGACCTGTGTGTAATTCTCAGTACTGGAGGAGCCTGATTTGAACCCATCTTGCCGCTGGGAAGTGTGTTCTACCTGGCAACCTGTGAGCTGCTCTGTAATGGGGTTGTTGTCAGTCCTTGGAGAAAAAGCAGAGAGTGTGAGCTCACAGCCTGTGTGACCCAGCACACCAGGAAGACAGGTGGCTCGACTTCCCTCTTTGCATTTCAGTGAGAATTCTAGCCTGGCTTTTTGTGCCAGTGTGTAAAGCCATGTGGGTTATTGTCCCTCACCTCAGCATTGCCACTGGGGGAGGATGAGCAACAGGAACAGCAGGAATGCTCATAAAAATGCTGATGGGCCATGAGGGGCAGAACCCAGGTTGCCTCAGTGGGAGGGCCATGCTCAGGGTGGCAGAGGAGAGGCAAAAAACCAAATCCCCACAACTGCAAATTAATATTTCTGAGTGTGGAGGCTTCCTTCCTCACTGTCAGCTCTCCACTCAAACATGCCTCTCCGACAAGAGGGAAGGAAAATGGACAAGCTGGATAAGCCCCTACCCCATCCTAGCACATGGAAAGTGGCTGGATTTGATATAGCAGAGAAGGGAGGTGAACAGAGCAAATGATTGTTTGTGCTCATGATTTATTCTTACGATAAAAATCCATTCTCAAGCATTCTGAGTCTGGCTCCTTTCCTTCAGAGGAGGGAAGGGGAAGAGAAGGAACCAGAGTGGAGGTGGTTCAAAGGAACATCTAGGACTCTCAAGGAGAAAGGCAAGGAAAATAAAGGAAGTAAGAGGAACACTACTTTGTTTCAGCAAGTTACCTTGTGTCTGCTGGCTGTGTGGGGGTGGCGTGCACGTCTGCATGTTTGCACTCGAGGGCCAGTGAGAAGAAATGCAAATGAATTCTCTTTCATCTCAAGTTAATGCAATTTCATTTAACTTCCATCTGATCATTTCTGCAGATTAGTTGATGTTGAGGCTGGGAGCCAAGCCTTCCCACAAATGCAAAGCAAATCTGTAGAGAAGCTGAACAGGGATCCTGGGATGCCTCACCCATTAAGCGGTTGTTCCAGCCTCTTTATGTCAGGGAGTACCCTCCAGCTCCTTCTTGCAAGGTACCATACTTGTAAAAAGCTTTCTAAATAATTTTCTCTCCTTTGCTGCAATTGCGTATCCTGATGTACAAGATTTGTGCTACTCACTAAAAGAATAACTAAAAAGCCATGTTACTAACTAGTAATATGTAGTAATGCTTGAAAACATTTTAGGATCATCTGGATAGGAGACGATCTGAACGTTTAATAGAAAGAAAAAATAAGTTCCCAGTCCTTGAGTTCAAAGAGAATGTTAAATTATGCCTTTTGTGCCAGCCTGGAAAAGAAACAACTCAAAAGGCAATGAAAAATAATCATTTAATAATTTATTTCAAATCTCCTTGTGTGTAAGCCCCTTTGAGTTCTGTGGGTTTGAGCAGCTTTTTGAACAACTTAAGGCCTTTTGGGAAATAATACAGTGTAGAAGGAAGTTGTACCTAAAATGAAACAGTACATCTAGAAAAAACAGATTTCACTGTCCTTCCAGCTGTTGAAACAGTGTTGTGTACATAGGGCTGATCCCTGGGAGAAGAGGGTCTGTGCAATGCCAGAAGAGCAGCCTTGAAGCCACAGGGGCAGTGTCATGGTGAGGGCAGTAAGTTTACACCTTTGTGGCTTTGCTTTCTCAGACTATGGCCAAGTCCATAAAAGAGACCTTCTGCTCACAGGGACGATTTAAGGCAGTGGAAAGAGTTTTAGAAAATTCAGTGGTAGAAGGGCAGGGAGAAGACTGCTTCCTCATCCTGTTACTGCTGTCCCTCGTTGTTCCAGGGCTGCAGTTGCAGTCCAGCAGTTGGGTGTGTGCAATGTGCTTTACTGGCTGGCAGCTTTCTCGTCCCCTCTGAGAAAGATGCTCCATTAATACAACTAACTAACTACAGTTATACAGTATACACACACACTATATATGTGTGTGTTTGTATATACATATATGTAAAACTAATTCTAGTTGAGGTCTTCCTGCATCTTGCAATCCAAAAAAAGACATCTGATGGTTGGATGAGAAATTCAATGTGCTGCAGACAGTGGTGTGTCTCACTGTACTGATTTCTCTCAGCCACCACCTTGCCCAAAAAGTATTCTGCTGATGGTGCCTCCTCTGAATTTATAAAATGGTGGTGACTACTTGGGCTCATTAGCAATTGTCAGGTACTTTTGTAAGAACAAAGGGAGTTTGGTGTCCTACCCAAACTTCAACTTGGTAATTACAGAGTGCCTTTCTGAATACCAGGAATATCAGTGATTCCTCCTGCCTTAGTCTTTCAGTTATTTGGTGTATGGCTATATTACTGACCCATTCCTTCTGCCATGCTATTGCATCCCCCTCTCCACAGGAATTTATCCACTGCTTCCCTCTTTTCCCTGCACTGTAAAGTCTGTAAAGTGCTCTGCGAGCTGCCCTTGTAACAGGCATCGCACAGCTGTTCAAGAAGGATACCAGTGTCAATAAAACAAGCAGGTGTGTGGGATAGCTGAGGCTAACACTGCCATGGGGAAGAGAAGTGGCACTGCAGGAGTCAGTGAGAAATGTCGTGCCCATGTCTCCCTCCCCAAGACTTCTGCTGGTGCATCAGATGGGGAGCGCTGGCAGCTTGGAGGTAAGGGCTCCTGCTCCTGCTCCTGGCTCACCTGTGTCTCTGGCGGCAGCAGCAAGACTGTTGTCTCTGAGGGAGGGGTTCCCCAGCTCTGTGTATTGCTTATTAGTCTCTGCCTTGAGGCTGTTGATCCCTCTTTACCTGCTGAGAGAAGTAATCCTGCTGGGAGGAATGTTCCCAATGAATCCCTCAGCTGTACACTGATAATGGAAGGCCTACCAGGCAGTCTGTGGAGCTGCTGCCAGTGCCCATCTGTCTTAGGAAGCCAAAAACAGCAGTTCATGGCCTTCTGGAGTTGGACCGTTCCCTTCCACCCCTTTGGCCCATTTGTGTAGTCGGCTGTAGAGGGGGAACCCCTTGTTCTCCCGGTAGATGTAGACACCTGTGATGGCATTCCACTGGGGGCTCGGCTGGACGCCCTCCACTGGGAACTCCTGCACCAGCTCCTTCTCCTCCTTGTCCAGTGCTACAAAGCCAAAGAAGTGCTTCACATTCTTGGCTGCCAGGATCCTGGAGTGGACCTCGGCCGTGCGTCGAAAGAGCTTGTCCTCATTGGAGCGGTACTGGGCCCAATAAGCCTCCTGCCGGTAGCTCAGTGGTGAGCAGCAATGCTTCAGGCACTTGGTGAGGAACACCAGGACTGCAACAATGCCGATGAGCAGCCAGCCGAAGAGCTGAGAGAGAAGAGAGAGGCTGTGTTAGGACATGGCAAGCTCGTCTTACCTACTCCATGTGGCTTTCTCCCTGGTGTGCCTACCTGGGACTCGTATCTCAGCCTCCGTGTCACCTCATCCCTGAACTTGGTGAGGTTTGCTGGTACGTCTCTGCAGGGGAACCTGGCCAGCACCTCGGCCCCATACTCAGCGGGAAACTTGTCCAGGGAGGATGGCTTGACAAACTCGCTGAGGGCACAGATGTAAGCTTCCCCGCGCAGCAGTGAGATGACTGACCAGGTGACGGGTGCCACGGCCGCACGGCCCATGATGGAGCCGAAGAGCAGGAAGGTGGCAGCAGCAGAGAAGTTCTTGGTGCCACGCTTGTGGCACTCAGCCACCAGGTTCCAGGTGTGGTTGTTCCAGATGACACCGATGAGGAAGAGGGCCAGGGCTGGGACACCAATCGCAGCCAGCCCATAGATGTAGTTGCGGGCAGGGGAGCAGGGGCAATGGAAGGCAACCACCGAGAAGAGCTCCTCGCTCCCCACTGTGCCCAGGGCCACCAAACCATTGAAGATCATCACATCTTTGCTCTTGAAGAACAAGGAGAGGAAGCGGAAGTTCTCAGCGATGAGGGCGGCCATCTCGTCCCAGGGATGAGAGGAGGTGTGTGCTGCTGTGGAGGGCTGTGCTGGCTCAACTCCCAGCACTGAGGAACACTCCAATGAGGGGTAAAATGGCCTTGTGCCAGCTGACCTGCAAGGAGCTGCTCCGGAAGCAAGACACCTTCACTGATGTCCCTTCCTCCTACCTCGTGCCCCAGCCTCAAGGTGGTTGCTGATACCAGGGATACTTCAAGAGGATCTGGAAAGGGATTCAGCCTAAGCAATACATGCAACCTCAGTCACTATAGTTTCCCACTAAGCTCTGCAAAAGTATTGCTACAGCAAAGAAGAGAGGTGAGAGATCTGTTTCTGCCCCTGTCATTTGCATGGTCGTCGTCTTTCCATCTCTTTGCTTTTAGTCACCTCCTGCAGAAGCAGTTATTGTCAGTGTCACTGCCACTCTTGATGATCTCCCAAACCTGCAATGAAGGAGGACACCATGTTACTGGGAAAACTGGACCAGAGCACTGCCACTAGGATGTGTCCCCAGCCCTGCCACTGACTCACAGTAGCCCAGCTGCATGCGGCACATGGGTGCTGGTGCCATGCTGCCTTGAGGGTTCTGTGTGTGGCTTTTGTCTCTTCGGACCTGATGAGTTATATTAATTAATAGGCAAAGGTATGTGAGGGAGGCAGGAAGGGGTGCTGTGAGACAGCCCAGCAGGTTTGCGTGCAGAGATGTGGTATGGGAGGCCCAGGCAGGAGCAACCTCTGCTGAGGGGTGAGGGGATGCTATGGGGCCGTTGCTGCCAGCTTTTCTGGGAAAGCAGAGCTTATCTTGATGACCCAGGATACAAACACCAAAGGCTGATAGAGCTGGGACAGCAATTATGTAGGAGTTTTTGCTAGGATTAGGTGTGGCAGGATGATCTCCTCTCCCACAGCTGGCTGACATAATCGTACTCCCCTGTCCTGGCCTGCAGTCCCAGCTCATCGTCTTAACTGCTGCCCTGAGACTGAGCTCCTCGACCTGCACACCTCAGTGCCAGAGACATGTTTCAGTGCCCTTTGCCTGTGTAGCTTCACCCAGCACAGCACTGGTTTTACCCCAGTGACAGGGCTGCAGGCACTTGGGACCAAAGGCATGTGCCTTAATTTTTTTGAAGGGCAGGGAAATAACTGGGGAATGTATCCATGCTCTCTCCAGTGATGGCCATTTCCCCATCTTACTTGCCGGATGGACTTAATTAATTTCTTAGTTGACTTTCCATCTGTGTCACATCTCCAAAGGGTTTCATCTCAGGAAGCCTCAAGCACCTTAGTAGCTCTGGGAACCCTCACCCATGTGATGAAACCTGCTGGCCTCAGGGAAACTTCTGTCACCCGTTTGCTGGAGACAGGAAGGACCCAGGCACCCAGCTAACCGTCTCTGGCAGCTTGCAGAGCTGGCAGCATTGGCACATATCCGGGGCTCCCAGGGAGCCCTGATCCACAGCAGGACTGCCCTGAAATCTGCCCCAGTGCCAGCATCTCCCAGCTGGCATGCACAGAGCAAGCCCCAATAGCACAGACAAGACTTCAGGGACATTCATACAGAAGAGACAGAGGCACCTTAATCATGATCTCTTGGACAAGTCTTGCTCATGCACTGTGCTTTAAATCCCTACTGGGCCTCAGTTCATTTGCTGCCATGACAGATCCTGGTTTACCTCCTTCTGCTGTGGGGCAGCGGATGGGAATAGGGGCAGAAATCTGGCCTCTGTTCTCTGCTGTGTCTAACCCATGGCACTCCCTTTAAAGTGACATTGTGATATTGCTGAGTTCAACTGCAAAAAACCCTTAACATCTTCCCGCAGCCTCCCAGTTTTCCATATGCAAAACTCCCTCTGCAAAGGGGGCAGACCACAGCGTGACAGGGAGCCAGGCCTGTCTCCAGCTCCACACTTGCTGGAACACCACGTTTGCAGCCAGACGCTAAACCCACTAACTTGATCTAGTTCAAGCCCCTGTTGTTAGTAACCCACAAACAGCCCTGATAAACACAGCCCTGTGACCTTCCTGCCAGCTTGGCAAACGGCAAAGCAAAAATCAGAGGCGGTGGCAAAGGGAAGTATGCTCTTTGTGGAGGGGGGGTTGCCCTGATTGGTGGTTATGGTCTGGGACAGACAGCTGGGTAGGAGGGGAGGGGAAAAGTTGTTTGCAGTGGATGACTTTTTAGGAGTCTGTTAAACTCTTTCCCCAAAACATATGAAAGCAAGAAAAAATTAAGTCACTTACTTGAAAAGTTGTTGAAACCAGTTCTGGAGCCTTCTCGGCCCCTCACGTGGTTTTTGCTCGGGCTCTGGCTGGGGGGAGTTTCTGGCAGCGCACAGGGCTGTGCAGAAGTGAGGATGCAGCTCAGGCCAGTTTGATGGATGAAAAGAACTCTGCTGAAAACAGCCTTGAGAGTTTGTTAGGGCTTCCTTACTCAGTCTGAAACGTGCCCGCCGCTGTTGGCTTTTGGGAGGAGGGAGGAGGTTGTTCTCAGGCCCTGTGGTTGGGTGGGGCAAAGAGCAGGCACTTGGGTTCTGCTGTGTGTAAGGCTGAGGTTATGCCTTTAAAATGAAAAAAAAAAAAAAAAAGAAAGGAAATGAAAAGCTGAGAATGAGTCACTGGAAAAGGCTCATCGCCCTTTTTCAGCAGCTATGCAGCTGTGCAATGGCTGGCTGGGATGGCCCGGAGGTTCCTGGAGAATGAGAGCAATGAGGCACTTTGTTGAGGTGCAAAGGCAAATGGGGGATCCCCCCCAGCCTGAGGGGTGGATGCAGCCCCCATGGTCTCCAGGGGATGCAGTCACGCTGGTGGCAGCCTCCCCAGGCAGGCAGGGGCAGTACGGGGGAAGGCCATGGTCCCATGAGAAGGGGCAGAAACTGTTGCTGTAGTACATGGGAGCTGGCTGAGCCAGCGGGGAAGGCACCCGCTTGGCTGGGTTTTTGGGAGAAGCATGAACCTGCCACCACGAGTTCTGTGGAGCAGCCAAGTTTTGCCTCCCACCACCCAGGACTGAGCAGCAGGGCTGCTGCAGCGGGCTGGGGGCTCAGCAGGGCCGGGGGGCCATGCTGGGCACAGCCCACTGTCTGGCGAGCGCGCTGCATTCCTGCCCAGCTCTTTTCCGCTCGCTGCTTCCTCTGCTTGAGCGATGCCTGCGAGGCAGCAGAGGACGCCTCACTTTCTCCTTGTGTCACTCCCTCCTCTCTGCCATCTGTCCCTCAGCTCCAGCTCTCGCCCAGCCTGTTGCACAGAGACTGGAGGCCCCCAGATTCCTTCCCCAGCCTCCTTGTTGTCTTGTTCCCGGGGTTAAAATCTGCTCTCCCCAGTGGATGTCTTCAGCACAGGCAAATCTTCGGCAACACCCACGCTCCCCTCTGCCTGGAGCAAATCGAGGCTCGGCCCAGCGTTGGCAGTTCAGCTGATGGGATTTTTGGACCAAATCCTCCCTCCTGCCCTCAGATCTGGGGTCCCGTGGCGGGTTTTTGCAGCTCCCAGTTGTTTGGGTGCGGTACACCCCTTGGCACTCCCACACCTCCATGCTTGCCTGGAGCACCCGGGCTTGGTGGGGACCCTGGGGCTTGTTCTATGCTCAGTGCACTGCTGCTAATCGAGCTCAGCACCGGGATCGCAGCCCAGCTGAAATCCCAAGGGCTGTGTCGGGTTCTTGAGGGAATTGTCTCCTCCCAGAGGCAATGAACGATGTCCCCAAAATGTAGGACAGAGAGGACAATCTGCCTGCTCTGTGAAGACTCCCTGTGACTGCTGAAGTTGCTGCATGGGCGCAGAGCTCTAATACTAAAAGTGTAAATTAAAAGTCCAAAAGCTCCTCTTTGCAAATGCATGCTATTTATTTTGGTACCTTAATGGCTGTGCCATGGAGCCTGCCATCCCTCCATGCTTGTTGCCCCGTTGTGGGCACTCTGAGCATTTCCCAGTGAGCCACAAACAGCACTGAACTGCAAATAATAGGAGTGGAAACCGCCTTTATCTTTTAATCTCCTTTGCTTTGTAAATCAGGTTTTGTGCCTATTAATTTCTGGGCAGGTGCCTTAATTAAAGTTTGGGGTGTGAAGAATAGTGACAAAACCATGTCACACTCCTTTCTCCTGGGAGTTGGCCAACTTCAGCCCGCCCTTGACTACACGCTTGCTAAGGTACTCTCACAGCAACCAGGAAAACTTCCTTGTCATTTTGGTTCTTTGTTCTCCTCTCCCCACAGCCTCTGTGGAGTTACACACTGATAATTAAGGTTTATGCAAATGACAGCCACCTCAGTTACCAGCCAGCCATAATAAGTTGTTTGAACAAGAACATCGCAGCAGAAATTTCAAGGGTATGAGCATCTTAAAAGGGATGTGGCAGGGGTAAAACTCATCCCTCAAAAGGGTTTTCCTTCTGCATGTTGGTAATAAAATCAGGGCCACTGGGAAGTGCTCTTCCAGGCTGAGATTTCCATTGTCATCTCAAGGGTCTGCATCCCATCATCCACAGTTTCTGTGGAAATGGGCAGCTACCATGTATTGTGTAGGTTTGGCAGTGCCTTCCCAGCTTCTGCTCTGAGCCAGGGCTGGCTCAGCACTGGCTGCTGTGCACTGGCAAAACACCCCAACTCACAGAGCCTCAGCACCCCGGGCTTGGCCTGAGGGCCCTCCCAGCCCTTTGCATTGCATCCAAGTAAAGAAACACCAACAGCTTTTGTAAACAGCTTTTATAAATCCTGTGTCTGAGCACGGAACTTGAATGGTAAGCCTGAATTATTTATTTGGCTACTTAAACAAACACCCAGGTGGGTTTTTAACAACAGTCTTTGTGTCAGGGAAGAATCCAGGAAAAATTGTAAGAACAAACTGTCCTGAGGCAGATTTATGGAAGGGGCTTAGCCTGACCCACTCCCTCCCCCCACCCTGCTGCTGAATGATATCTGCTCTCCTGGTCTAGTCACTTCCTTCAAGGAGCATCTCTGTGGACTCATCATTGAATAGTCCTTATGACACTAACCATGCTGTTCCCATCACATGTAGTGGGATATGGGATATTCCTTCACTAGCTCACTGCTTGGGTCAAACTTATTTTAAAGCTTTTCTTGGCCTGGAGCTGTGAGTCTGTGGGGATGTAGTATGTGGAAGAATGTGTAGAGTGGGAAGACTTTTAGAGTTTTGTGACTTGGCAGGAGAATGGGTCACCCCCAGCTTGTTTCCCCACCAGGGGATTTTTAATACTGCCTAAACCCACGTGCACTTCTCAGTGCCAAGTACATCTGCTAGTGTCTGTCTTGGCATCCACCACAACGCAAACCTGGTGCTTGGTGGTATGGGACACATGGCACGTCTGGCTTCCACATTGTACCCTTCAGCATCCCCAGGGCTCTTCCATCATGACCTTGCATCGCTTTCCTGCTGGGCACAAAACTCATTGCCTGAATTACCAGTGCTGCAGGACTGGATGTAAGAGTAGATGGGATCACATCAGCACTCCTGAGCCCTTTAGGTGTCCATTCCCCTGGAGCTGCTGTGGTGCTGGCTCTTGCCTCTGCCTGTCCCCTCTGCAGCCCATCACCCAGAAGTGTAATTCTGCCTCTGCATAGCCCTGCACCCCCTCACACCAAGCTGTAGTAGGCAGCTGTCTCCCTCCGGGGTGCAGAGGGGTGCATGGGGGGCTGCCCTTCTCCTGCCCAGCCATTTCCACTGGGGAGGGCAGGCGGGTGGAGGTGTAGCGGGGGCTTGCATCTGTGCCAGCTCTTCAGGGCCATGTTCATGGTACCCTGGTCGGTGATGCCCAAGAGCTTCTTGGAAGCTTCCCCCGCATCTGCAGAGGCTTTCCTGGGCAGGTGGCAGTGAGCAGCCACCAGGTCTGTGCTCATGCTCTCAAAGAACTGCTGGATGCAGACCTTAGCAAAGCTCCTGGCATGCTCCGCACATGTCTCGTCGAACAGCTTGCGCTCGATGTCGATGTAGTGGGACCAGTATCTGCTCTTCAGGAAGGCGGCCTGGCTGAAGCAGGGCCGAAGGGATCTGACCAAGAAAGCCAGCGTGGTCATCAGCAGCACAAAGCACCAGCCCAGGGCCTGCAGGGATGAGGGGGAACCAGACCCGTCACAGGCAGGAAGATAACATGCCTGGCACTTCCCACCAGCCAGCAGGAGCCCCAGGCTGCAAACAAGCCTGGCTCCACTTTGGGCTGTTTGACACTGGGCTGTGTCTACATTGCAAAGTTGGATGAGGACACCCTATGTACCATGTCAGTGCATCGGTGCTGAAATTTGTTCAGTGCACCTGCATAGGCAGCACCTCTCATTTCTAGTCTTGTAGAGCTTCAGCAGGCAGTGACCATAAATAACACCAGGCTGAATCATGTGCCCAGCCCCTGGTCCTGCCTCCGATACAACTGCACCCCACCTGGGTCTAGGGCAGTCTGTGTTCTCTGACTTGCAGTATCATTCCAGATACTCACTGGGTTTATGCAGTTGTCTTACTATTTTTCTGAGCTGTTGGACTTAATAACATCTACTGTGAGCGAGCAGCAGTGACAGCTTCCCTGTGAATGGGGTCTGACAGGAAGGGTGAGATAAGGGCAGAGCCAGGACCAGTCTGTCTTGTTCACCATCAGTCTTGGCTCAGGCTCTGCCAGGCTGTGCAGGCAGAGCTTGTGAGGATGAACCCCCCCTAGAAATGCAACCCCCTAAAAGAACACCTGGAGAGGGGTATTTAAATGGGACCTCTTGTTTTGTAGCTCCCAATGCTTCTCAGCAGCTGGTAATTAGGGTCTACCCAGGAAAACCTGCTTTGTGTCTTTGGAGAAGTCCCTGTGGCTCCATTTCTCTTAAATGAGATAATAACCCTTGTCTGCCCTAAGGAGGTCAGGTAGAAGAGCTGCTTTTAAACAGGAGTGCATGAGTGACAGGTGGGTCAGACCATCCTGTTTCCAGCATGGCTAGAAGCAGAAGGCTTGAGAGGAATTAAGCACAGGACAAGTGGTTAGTGGCACATCTTCATTTGTGGTTCCCTGGGATAGTTAATAAACACATACTGGCTATTCCCATGCAAGCAGCAGAGGCAAGTGGCATAGATGGTTATCAGCCCGTTGCTCGCACATGTTATAATATGAAGCAAGAGCAACTGCAGGCAATGGGAGAACCTACCAGCCACTGAGTAACATCCACATCAACCCCATCTGAACTTGCTCAGAATAAATCTCTGCATATGGTTTAGCTATGTGTCACTACTCTGCAGCCCCAGGCTGCCCAGGCAGAAGGGGATACCAGATTATCAGGACAACCAACAGCTACAGCCTCTGCACCACACTGGAGGTATAACTCTGCAAAGCTGAGTCTGAACACCTTATACCCTTGCCACTTCTACCACCAATCTCCCTCCTGCAGCTTGATTTCAACAAGGAGATTCTGCCAAGGATAGAGCTAAGGCTGGCAATGCCTAACCCCAAACCACCAGTGAGGGCACAGCCATGATGCCTCTTACCTGTGAGATGCAGCGCAGGTACCTGATGGCCACTTCATTGGCAATGAGCTCCTGTCCATTGTAGATCTCCTTGCAGGGGATTCGGGCGAGGACCCGCTGTATCTCCTCTTGGGAGAGGAGGGGGTAGCTGGCATTGCTGAGGGTCTCCACAGGCACTGAGGTGCAGAAGGCACAGGTGATGCACTTGCCATCCAGCAGTGTCACCGAGACCCAGACGGCGGGGGCGATCATGGCCCGCTGTGCCATGGAGCAGAACATGTAGCGCAGGACAGCCGGGTCCTTCCCTCGCTGACCCTGGGGCCGCCTCCACTCCTCTGCCAACATGGAGATGTTGTTGTTCAGCACAAAGCCCAGCAGGAACAAGATGAATGGGGGCACTAGGAGGATGCCCAGCCCATAGGCCATGTTGAACTGTGGCAGGCAGGGACAATTGAAATCAAAGGCTGAGTACATCTGGGTGCTGGCGAGGGCCATGATCCCACAGATGCCGTTCATGAAGGACTCCTGGTTGGACTGGAAGAATTGGAAGATCATCCGAAACTTGTCCATTTTCCCTTGATTCCTCTCTCCACCAGAGCCCGAGCTGTGGCCTCAGTTTACTTCATTCTTTCAGATTTCCTCTTTAATGATAGGCATCACCAAGTCTCTGTGCAGTTCACTGTTTCATTCATGAACTCTTATAGCCCTAATATTTAAAAATAATTTTTTCTGCTGATGTTGCTGCTTGCAAAAATTTAAAATTTGTTTCCTCCTGCTCTTCTTTGGATCTATGGGACTTGGGTTGTTTCTGGTTTACAAAATCTGATTTCGTTCTCCACATTCCCATTTCTGCAGTCTCTCAGCCAATAGTCCCCTTGGCTGGAGGGTGCAAGCGTTACCATGACTGTGTCTTCCCCAGAACACTCTGTGCTCTGGGCAGATGGGGAGTTGGCTAATCAGCCTCTGTGAACCTGTTTGCAAATGCAGGAGGTGGGTGCTCCTCCCAGGACTGAACAGGACACCCCATCTCTGCAGTGCCAGCACACATGGAAAAGTGGTATGCCATAACTTCCCCCCTCCCTCCACGTCTGCATTGCCTCAGCAGCTTCTAATGCAAGCACTTTACAGGTCTGTTAGTCTTCTCTTCTGTATCTGCTTCACTGGGAAGTAGCTCTTCAGTTTTATTCTGCAGAGGGAAGGGAAAAGAAAAAGAAAAGCAGAGGAAGGAGAGGTAAAGCTCTTGGTGCTCTGTATCTGTATTGCTGAGGTCTGCTAGGCACTCCCCTCCATCTTGTAAACATCCACATTTCAGGCACTTGACTTCTAAGATGACACGTGTAGCTCCTTGGTTTTGGCAGCCTTCAGGGCTTGCTAAAATATCCTTCAAACTTTGCCTCAAATAGTCTGGAAACACCTAGAGGCACATAGTGCTTTTCCTGGCTTTGGAGTTGGAAAAAAAGGGGCAAAGAAAGGAAAGTGGGCTGCAGGGACAGGGGCTCTGCAGATGGGGGTCTGTCTGAGCCCTGGGTGCCTCTGCTTTCTCAGGAGATGCTCACTGCCCAGTAGGGCTCTGAGATTTGTGTTTTCCCCTGGGATTTCTTCTTTTCAGTCACTTTCAATGAGCATTTCTGAAGGGCTTGAGTATACTTTGCTCTGAATGGCAGTGATGCAGGCTGAATGATTTTCTTGCAGTTACCTCTTGTGGGTATAACCCAAATGCCTTGATGAATTTTGGATGTGCAGGAACTCAGAAGACAAGGACAATGTGTAAATCCTGCCTGTGACTGCCCTGGCCCAAGGGCAGCTGTTATTCCCCAAAGGCCACGTTTCCCAGAGGCACCAGATCACCTGCAGGCATGGACTGTGCAAAACCCTTCCTGCCCATCAGGCCAGCAGGTACCAGGAGCCCCAGGGGTTGAAGATGCAGTGGAGCTGCTTTTCCTCTGAAGATCACTTAAATCCATTCAGCAGGAGGGGCTGGGATTTGGCTGTGTGCCTTGACTCAACAATGAGGTGTCCAAAGGCATACTTCCCATGCGTCCAGTGGATAGTGCAGAGAAAACTTGTTGCTGTCAGCTCTGCAGACCTGGAGGCTTCCAAAGGGCACATTTGGCAGTGCAGATCTGACCAGACAGACTCCTCCCCAACTGGCCAGAACTGAGACAAACACTAATGACATGTGATTGGTTATGGGTTATGGTTAGGCCAGGCTTAGCTCTTACAGCACAAAACTAAAAGAGGTGGATGGTGTTGCTGGTGTTCTCCTCCATCTCTCTTCCCAGTTCACAAAGCAGCCTTGATGTACTAGGTTCCTTTCTAAAGCTGGCCAAAAGATGGGGATTATTGGGACTATGAGTGGCTGTAAAACAGATGGTTGCAGGAGTTCAGCCCCTCTGCTCCAGGCACCACCTGTGCTGTTGACATGAGTAGCAAGATATATCTGACTGGGCACCAGCATGGCTGCATTGGTGGCTGTGGGACATGTCACCAAGGCAAGCCGCACATACGTGGGTGACACGTGGGAGAAGCTATTCCCCAAGGTTTTGCAGTTTGTCAGTACAGAGGTAGGAGGCCAAACCAGCTGTTTCGGCCATTAGTCAGTGCTGTAATTTCTGACATCTCCCCCACATCAGCCCTGGGGCTCAGTTGATAATGCTGAGTTCACCCTGAGATGACACCACAGAGGTGAGCACAAAGCACAAGGGTAATACCTGAGCAGCCTTAGCTCTGCCTGCTGTGGAGAGGTTAATTGTGTGATCTCATCAAATGGGAAGAGATTTTGCTGCATGAATATAGATGAGGCTTATTATATTGCTAGCTATGAGCTGAGGCTGGCTTCCATTTCTACCTGCTAAGTGGCTTTTTGAAGGGCAGTTCACAGAAAAGCCTGAGTGAATCAACCTTGTAAAATGTAAAGAGCTTTTTGATCTCCAGGAAGACTCTGCCTTTCATTAAACATGAGTGAAGGGTCTGAGTTTGCTTGGTGTACAGCACTAGCAGTTCTCACTGAAGCCAGCAATAGGTCAGTGGGAATCAAAAAAGAGCCCATAGAAGCCAATGCCTGGGTCTTTCTTTCCATGCTGTCTTGTTAGGGAGGACTTTGTTGTTACAAACTTTCCGACAGCAAATTCAATCCAACTGATTTGCAAGAGAAGGCAGAGCTGATGCTTCCTCCCACAACCCCAACCTGCCTGTGCTTTGGAAACCACGTCCTGGAAGAGATGGTAGGTGCCCAAGTCCCTCCTTCCTTGGAGTTCTGCACCTGGATGACAAGATAGACTCCAAGTCATGGAGTGGAAGAGGGCTTTGCCTGTCCCAGTCAGTGTAAGATATAGAGAGGAGGGACATGAAAGCAATAACAATTCCCCTCAGGAGAATGTGGGAAGTGACTGGGGAAATTGTCTTTGCTTTTCACAGGCTCTTGACAGGTGAGGATTCCTGAGGATGTCTGACATATCTGTAGGTCAGGCATCAGAACTGCTCGTGGAGACAGAGCTGTTAAAATTTGTGAACAATGCTCTCTGCCCCAGCTTCCACAGGAGGGCACACACTCTTTGTATAGCTGGTGTGAAGAGGCCTCTGGAGATTGTCTGGTCCACCGCTGCTGCACAAAGCAGGTTCAGCATCACATCTCACCAGGTTGTGAATATTTCTGTGGATGGCAGTGCCCCAGACTCTCTGGCCAGTCTGCTCCATCACTCTCAAAATAAATGTTTTCCTCTATTTAAATTGAATTTCCTGTACTTTGGATTTGTGCCTGTTGCCTCTTGTAGTGCCATGGAATGCCACATCCACTTTCCACAATGGAGAAGAGTTCTTGGGCTTCAGAAAGAAACACAGCATGGGACTCAGGGAGGCTGGGAGGAATGAACACCCATGGCCCCATCCAACTGGAGCTATTCTGTGATCAGATTGACCCTTCCAGCAGCATGTGAGCCTTGGTAGACCTGCAAAATCCATGGCAGCACCCTTAAACCCTCCTGTTTTCTCTCTCCTGGTACAGATAACAAATCTGTTCCTCTTCCCCTTTTTTGCATTTCATATTTTGTGGCCACTCAGGGATGACTTCAAACCTGAGAAGATGGAAAGCAGCATGCAAAGGGAACTGCAGACCTCTGCTCTGAGCAGATTAGGAAAATAGCCAATTTGACTAGTATGGAATGGTGAGTCTGAACTGAGTCACAGCCTCAGATTTTTGATGTCATGTCTAATAAAAGTAAACTAGAGACAAAATTCAAAGTGCAATACTGATTTCAAATGAGAGCTTGGAAACTCCCTGGATCTAAAGAACTCCTGGTGAGAGGACCAATGTTTTATTCCCAACCAGCATGGGCCACAGCTGGCTTTGTGCACTCTCTGAGCATGTCCAAGAGAGCTCAAGGATTCAGCCAGAGCTGACTTTGCTATGCAAATAAGAAAAGCTCTGCAGCCCATCTCTCTGTGCCCTGCAGCTCCTGACTGGGCCTTGGTGGGCAGAGGGATGCAGTTGCCCACATGTGGGCCATGGAGTTATTTGGCCTCCCAGTGTTTTGCTGAGTATCTCCTTCTCTGACCCATGCACACAAACATCCTGGGAAAGAGGTGACCCACCTGCCAGCAGCTTGACAAGTTTATTTGGAGGATTAATATATACGTTTCCATTTTGATATCTTGTTTTGTATTTAACCTCAAAGTAGTGGCAGGTTTCTTTGCCTCTTCCCCACCCTCTTCTTTCCAACTGGAAGCCCTGCTTGCCTCATCTAATTATATATGCCCGAGGAGATATTTCTTCTTCGCCTCCCTCCCCACTTCCCACAGCCCCTCCACCTTGCATGCCTCACTCCCAGAGACAAAGTGAGCATCAGTGTGAGGCTCAGGAGGAAGAGATGTGTCTGTACTTGATTAGTTTGCAGTAAAGACTTTAATGCAAGGACCTGCTGGTCCTTGCTTTGTGCAGAGGTTTGGCAGTGCTCCTTCAGTGTCTGTGGGACACAGTCCTCTTTATACTTTGGTCTGCTGGGGGAACTTGGAGTGGGTACTGGGGCTGTCTGCCCAAGGCAGAGAGGATCTCTCTTGTCCCAGGGCATGCCTCTGGGTTGCCTGGCTGACATCCAGGGGAGGTTTCTCATAGTACCATGTTTTCAGAAGTTTGTTCACCTGGTCTTGATCTGTGATGCCTCGGAGAAGATCTTCCTCTCCTTCATCCCTCTCTCCTTCCCTGGGCAAGTTGAAGCTGTGCAGTTTGATCTCTTGCTGCATGCTTTCAAAGAAGTGGAGGATGCATTTGTGAGCAAAGAGACGGCTGTGCTCACAGCAGGTTTCCTCAAAAATCTTTTGCTCGATGTCAATGTAGTTGCTCCAGTGACGTGTCTGCAGGAGGGTGGCCTGGTTGAAGCAAGGTCTAAGCCAGCGGGCAAGGAAAGCTGCTATGATAAGGATCAACAAAATGCTCCAGCCAAGTGCCTGGATGATAAGAAATAAGCTATGAGCAAGACAGACACAACAACAGACACGAGCTGTTTTCCTGTATCAGTGAGACAGGGAGTTTGTGTGGCTGGAGGGGAGATGTGGCATATCGAGACTCCTGTCTTTGATGTACCCCTGAAGTCCAGCAACTTAAACTGCACTCAGAGGGTTGGTGTAATCTCCTTCCATAAAATACAGAATATTTATCTGTCCATCAATCATTCAGGAGGGATAAGTGTTTGCAAAGTTAGCCTGTAGCAGACAGACATTTGCTTTAAGCATGGGAGTGCCCCAGGGAAAGGGGCCTTCAGTGTTCTCCTTTGGTTCTCCTTTATCTCCAGTGAGATCTCATCTGCCACCTACACTGGCTTCAGGGCCCAGGAGTGAAGACAGCCCAGACTACATGCAGCCCCCTTTGGTAAAAAGGAAGGGCTTGTTTTCAATGATGTCCCACTGGTCCCCATCCCTGACCTGGCACTCCTGTACCAAAAGCAGAATCCAGTCAGGGCTCCACTCCCCATTGTGTTCGATCATTCCTGAGGAACCTGTTTTCATCTAAGCTTGCACTGTCCTTAAAACAGCAAATCCTGTCTTCAAAGTTAGCAGTTGGAAAGAACTTCAGACATTGGACATCTACATTCCTTGCATCTTGCTTTTTATTATTTGGGTTCAGAAACTGCTGGTTCTTCTAGAAACAAAGATCTGTTAATTAAACTATGTTATTTCCTTCCTTTTCCTTACCTGAGTGACTCAAGATTATCACTGAGAGTAGCAACACTTGAAGGCATAAAGAAGCACAGAGTGGCTTTGCTGCCAGCCTGACCATGGTGAAGTGGCAACAAACAAAGGAAGAGCAGGAGCAATTACCACATGCCTGGGCACCTCATCAACATGAGGGGCTCTGTCAGCAGGGACATACCTGGGACCAGCAGCGCAGGTACCTGGACACTGCCTTGCGGGACGTGTTGTTCCTCATGAGTTCATCATCCTTGCAGGGCACCTTGGCCAGCAGCTGCTCCAACTGCACTGGGGTGATGCTGGCAAAGCCCACAAACTTCTCAGGATCCATGGAGCCACTGAAAGCACAGATTAGGCATTTGCCATCCAGAAGGGTGATGATGATCCAGACGACAGGGGCAACCATGGCTCGCTGCATGATGGAGGAAAACATGTACCTGGGGCAAGAGAGAGAGAGGTGAGCAGATAAATGCTGGGAGCTTTCTTTTTCTGCCTTGATGAATGCAATCTGTTCTGCACCAAGCAGCCTTCTCGGCGCCAGGGAGCTGACTCCAAGTACTCTTCCCAGCATTGCTGCAGCTGATGCTTCTTGTGCTCTGGGATCTCTTTGTTGGTGCTGCCTCTCAACGAAACCTGTGCCAGCACGTGACAGTGCTCTGTGGGCTCCCTGCATTCATTCAGTGCATGGTCCCCTCATTACATGCTTGCCTTGACTATACACTTATATCTCTCATGCACAGATCCTTGTCAGCTATCCCTTGTCTTCTACATTCACACTTTCTTTTCTCATCACTTCAGTTTTTAGCTGGAAAATCCCTTTTCTCTGCAGTCTTTCTTCCTCCACTCTGAGCCAACCTGTGTGCAGCACAAAACTTTGTATGTAAGAAATAGAATGGGATTCTCCTCTCCCTTCCACCAGTGTAACTCAGTAAAATATCAACTGAAGGGAGGGAAACTACAAGGCTGATGATGAAGAAATTACACACCTTCTGCATATTTAAGTGGAAATGCCTCATCTTTTTGCACATGGAACCCCAAGGAGACACCCCATGAAGGCATGACAGGGCAGGCAGCAACACAGTTTCCCAGGGAAGTGTCACAAATCCAGGTTTTGAGGCACTCTGTTGCTGGGATGAGACTGCCTTCATTTCTGCTGGGGCAAATGTTTTTCCCATGCCCCTGCCCTTCCAGGCTCATGGGGAAAGGTCTTGGGAGATGAGCTTACAAGAAAATTAATTACCAGGAGGATCAAAACTATGGAGAGAGACAGCTAAGCAGGAGGTGAAAAGGGGGATGCCACTCCTACTACAAACCCCACCTGATGACAGCTGGGTCCTTCTTTCTGTGCCCCCGTGGTCGCCTCCACTCATCCAGCATCACCAGGGACTGTCTGTTGAGGATGAGGCCACATAGGAAAAGGATGACAGGGGGTACAAACATGATCCCCAAGCCATATGCCATGTTGTACTGGGGCAGACAGGGGCAGCTGAAGTCAAAGCAGGTATACATCTTTACACTAGCCAGGGCTAACAGCCCACAGATCCCGTTCATTACAGACTCCGAGTTGGACTGGAAATACTGGAAGATCATTCGGAAACGGTCCATTGTGTTATTTTGGCTGGAGGTGCTCCTAGTAGGAAATCCCTGGGCTGCCAAGAAGAGCCTGTCTCCCTTTGTCTTTCCTTCTGCTGCCACACGGCAGGGGATGCAGCTCAGCCTGCAGTCAGCTGGGGCAGGAGGATGAGGATGGAAAAGATCTGCTGTGGCAGGCGGATAAACACCGTGCTGAGGCTTCTCCACTGGCACACACTTTCACAGGTCTGTCTCTCACCCAGTGCGTGGCTTCTGGGGCACTTCCCAGGTGAGCTGATAGATACAGCCCCCAGCAGCTTTTTTTTCCACCTTGTTTTTAATTTTCGGGGTTGTCCCATGTGCAAGCCAGTGACAGCCTCCAGCGGTGCTGGCTCCCTCCCTCGGGAAGGTGGTACCTCTCAGTGGAGAGCCATTGGTGGATGTCTGTGAGCTGCCCTCTCTGCTGACTGAAGACTATTGAGTGCTTCATCAACCAGGAGAAATGAGGTAAGTCAAATGTGCTTATCCCTGTTACTGCTGCCACCCCCTCTCTCTTTGTGAAGCATGTCCCCAACCCTGAGTGGGGGAGGCAGAGAGCACACACCTGGCTCTGGTCTCACCACATCACTGTGAGCTCAGATTTCCCTATGAAAATAGGCTGAAAGGACTAACCCTTCAGTCACGAGGCTTAAAGCCTGGAGTGGCACTTTGGGACAAAGGTTGCTCTTGGATACATGTCCTGTATCTACTGTGACATTTGTACCATACCCACAGGTCTGAGGCCCTTGCACTGGAGCACTTTTTCTCCCCATCAGAGTATACAGTGCAGTTTTACCAGCTGGCTCTTTTGTTCCATGGTACTGGATTATCATCTTCTGTCCATTTAAAATATCTTAGGGGTAGTTCCTCTTTTCCTCTCAAAAGCTCATTTTGTAGATAAATACAACCCATTGCCACACAGGGAAGGTTTTGTTTGTTTGTTTGTTTGTTTTCCTGACACATACAACATCATTTTTGTCTCCACAGCTTTCCTCTGAAAACATTTTCAGATTTCTTTTCAGCTCAGGTTTCCAAAAGTATTCGGGGAAAGTGGAGGGAAAAGGGTGTTAAATTTTGTAAAAAAAGAGAGGAAACACCTCCACTGAGGTACACTTGCCGCCAGCACCGAGGTTTCTGCCCATGCTGGCTCCTCTTGCAAGGCTGGTTACCTTGGTGGGATCATGCTGAAAGGGTTCAGCAGGAAGGGGTACCTATAGTTGTTTACAGGCACATACAGATGGCTCTCAGGGCCACAATGTCATCTCCTCCAATCTGAACAACAACTTGCACAGTTACTTTAATGAAATACAATTGATCCAGCCATAGTATTTTTGTTCTCTACCTGTGAGTGAAATTACTGCTGATGTTCATCTAGCAGCAAAAAAACCCCCCCAACTAATCAGCTTATGTTTCCATTTTGCCATTATAGGACATCAGGACCCCTCCATGCTGCTGTTACAGGGCATCACTACCTCTGGCTGAACTCCATGGATGATTTTTAGCCAGGGTGCAGCTGGTCACAATTCTCAACTGCTTTAGTACTCTGTGGGTTTCTCATTTAATGGCTTGCATTTATGTGTTGACTTTGCTTCAGAAAGCATTGTGTACTCTCTGTAGAACAATTACTTTAGTAAAACAATTTTGCCTCTCCAACTCTCCTGGGCAAAAACATAGTAAAGGCTAAATAGTTCCTCTCAGCTCAGGAAAATAAGATGTAGAAAGAGTAGGAAGCATCATCTGGACAGGACAATCTACAAGGGAATTTTACTTCTTCCAAATGCAATCTCCTGGCCTGGGTATTAGAGGTTTGTAAAGGACTCCCCAGGGTAACCACTGTGCTCTGTTGTAATGTGGGTTCTCACCAGTAACTCAGAACTGAGACACAGAGGTTTTGAACTGTAGAAGAAAGGGAATATTCCTTAACTTGCAGAGAAGGACATCAGGAGTCTCTTGGGGAAAAAGGCCTGATGAGGTAAGTAAATTACTAGACATGGGCAAATGTTCAAAATTATTCTCAAAACTAAGCACATTTGGTTACTCAGTTCTTAAGGTGAAATGAAGAGGAAACAAAGAATAAAATAATCTATCTCCTCTCCTCCACAAGTTGACCTGCCTCCTGTCCCCAGCAGTGTAGTCCCTCTTCTGAGCCTGCTGTGAGGCTGCCTGTGGCTCTCCAGGGCACCATCCTCAGAGAAAGGCAAGTGCACCTTGGCAGCACATCTCCAAAACTGTACTGGAAGCTGTTCTTCTTCAGTGCATCTTTTCGAAGTCCATATTGGGCAACCCTCTGCTTTTGCCTCAGCACTGCAGAACAGCACTAGAGAGGGGACTTCCTTTCCTTGCACCTTTATGGGAGTAAAGTACCAGCTGCAGGCTTTTTGCCTTGTATGATGGAGTGAGTGGTGGCTACTGGTGTGGGAAACCCTCACTCTATAGGCAAGAGCCCTTTTGGTGCAACACAGCCATCGCTCCCTCTTACTTTGGGTAAAAGGATGATTTCATCATCAAAATTTCCAGAGCAAGCCCTTATACATATATTTTGGTGGGGAGCAGAGAGGCAGCAGTGCAGGTCCAGCATGCCTGAGCCTGTGCCATTTGTCTGTGCCACCAGCTCCACACTCACCCACAGGATGGCAGCAGGAGCACCTTAGCTGTGCCAGTAACCCTGCTTGGTTCCTAGGCTCCCCCAAACCCAGAAATGAGAGAGCTGCTGGGGATGTGAGCTGCTTTGTCACACTTTGGTCTTCTCTTTCTGTGCTGGGACTGGACCATATTTCCCACAGGAAAGCCAGTGGGCTGGAGCAGACATTTCACCTGTCCTGAAGCTTGCACAGCTGGAAAGAGGTCATTGCCAAGAGCACTTTTCCCAGCAGTAGGGAAGAGGCCATAGGGCTCCTGCAGGAGCACTCCTGGCCTGTGGCATGGGAGGTGATGAGTTACCTCATTAGGAGCCATTTACAATTGTTTATAACATTGAAAAATTATTTCATTACCTGGACTGATGTTTTTTCTGTCCTGAATGTCTGCCACAGGCAAAATAATTTTAGAAAATTGTTGCCTGGGTTGGTCAACTGCCCCTTAGATGATGCCAGGGCATTATGAAAAACAAGGACTTCCTCTCCTCTGTTAAAAATGTGAGGTTGTGCAATTGATCTGCAAAGGCACAGCAACTCTAACACCCACCTAGAGATGCTGTCCTGGTCCAAGTGGGTGCTGCAGTCAGGGTCCCCTCACAAGCACCACAGAGCTATCACCCTGCTCCTTTTTGTGCCTCTGCTGCTGGCTGTGAAGTTACCCTGGGATAAACTGGAATGCAGAACTAGTCCAGCACATTGACAGACTGGAGGAGATGGCTATGAAATTAGTTCAGTTCTGAATGTCTCTTCCTTCCTAATGTCTTGGGTCATTAAATGCCACACAGAGAAGCCATCTCCATATGGTGTTTGGTTAAAACAAGCACTGTATGGCCATAAGGAGCAGGTACTGAGCAAGGTGTGTTCCTTGCCTCAGTGTGTGTTCCTAACCCCACACTTTATGGGGTCAACTGTGGATCCACATGGACCCTCCCTCCAGCAGCTGGGAGGATGAGTAAGTCACTGGTGAAACTCCACATCCCTGTGACATGAGAGCACCTATGCTTTCCCAGGTGATCATGGGAGGACTGTGTTCCAGTCTCTGTCTTTGGCACCTCTCAACTGGTGAACTGGTGAGCACCTGGCTGTGTTTATTCAGAGGACAAGGGTTAATGCTTTTTCAAGGCTTAGAGGAAATTTGTCATCTTGTGTTTGAGTGAAAGCCACTGTAAACAGCCTTCACAGGAGCAGTGCCTGCAAACCAGTATTGCATTCCTCTGTTGTTCAGGTGAGCCTGTTCATAACCCCTGGGGCACAAGGGTAGGCAGCCTGAGAGCCTGTCTATACTTGACCACCAGGTTGCAACTGAACTTTATTTTCTATGACATTTTCAGACAATTTCAGTCCCTCACCGGTATTTGAGGGCAGTGGAGCAACATCATTGCCTTCTTTCTCTCCAAATCTGGCAGATGATTTTACCCCTCACTGCCTGGAAATGTTTCATCATCTTCAATTTATCAGAGCAGAAGTTAATATCCACTTCAACTGCCCATGAAGAAGGACATAGGCAGTGTTTCCTTCTATAGAAACTCCTGATGGTCACTGGCAGCAGAGAAAAATTACAGAGAGCAGGGACCACCTGAATCTATGATTCTGTGAATGTGACTATTTTCACACAGCTGTGCACTCTGCCCAGGCTAAGCAAATAATGAGTAATGACCATTAAATGATTAATGAGATGCTAAGAAAAATAATGGCAGCGTTGTGAAACGTAGTTTGTCTTCACTGATGGTGTACTCTGGAGATCTGATATTCCTGTGTTCTGCCTTGTAACTTCACTAAAGCACCAACATGCAGCTGACTGCCAGTGAGAAAATATATGGCTTACTTATGTGTTGTTCTGCTTAAGAACTCATTATATATTGCTCTCCTGGCTATTAGCACTTTGCTTTTTGGCTCAGTAGAAGCCCCATTTCCTGACTTTGGATTATCCCAACCTTGACCTAATTCACACCACTTCTGACTGAGAGGGCTTTTTGCAAGGCCATTTATCTGCTTGGCTTGGATCTGATGCTACAATGACATAATTTCAGATAGAGTCTCTTCTCATCTCAAGAGTGCATTAGGAAATCAGGTCTAATATCCCAGCTCAGTGATTTTCAGACTTTCTCTCATTTGCTAATGCTCACATATCTACCAACAGAAGTGCAGGCTCCAGATAGCAGATTTAATGTTACTGATGTTTAACTAGCTTGTATGGTTTGTTTGTTTTCTTTTTGGTGGTTTTGTTTGTTTGTATGTTTGTCTGGAGGTTTTGTTTTTGTTTTTGTTTTGTTGGTTTTTGTGCATTTTTTTGTTTTGTTTTTTTGTTTTTCCTCAGACTCTTAAAATTAAGGTCCAGCCCTGGTTAAGTCCACAGTTTACAGGCTGAAAACTACTGATAACAAACTTTTCTTGAGAGATCAGTTTGTCTTCAGTTTGCAGAGATTTCATAAGTATTTAAAAAGAAATGGAAGTTAAATGATGAAACACATCTCAGTGCCATGATCATGGGCCTCTGTAGCCATTGGGATTCAGGACTGACTTCGTCCTTGTCCAGTGAGACTACTCCAGGAGAGAGACCATGTCCTTCAATAGCTGGATTCATGGCTTTGAACTCAAATTTTCAGTCTGCACTGTGTTGTTCATTCACCAAAGACCCTTGGGCAAGTCATATCTAAAAACTGATTTTGCCACCTATTTTTTGCCACCATGCAGAGATGCTTCTGGTTAGCAGGTGCACTAGCACCAGACCTGCAGGTGCTGGCTGCCAGTGCTCAAATCCCATGCACAGGTTGGTTTACTGTCACTCTTCTGGCTGTTTGTTGAAATGACTGTAATGAATATAATGAAAACCTGGTTAGATATATCCATAGAGAATATGGCTTTATAAAATAACCTGATGATTATGTTTCCATATCTCATTACAAGCTCTTTCCATGTTGACAGTGAAGAACATGTGTCATATATGGAGTCAACTTTCTATTAAATCTTACCAGCAATTCAGGCAGTAACCATCTGGGGTACTAGATAAGGGCTCTTGAATTTTCAAGATGTAATCCATAGCATAGACTTCTTAGAACACTCCTGTGGCTACAAATATGTTGTTATAATATGATGAATCTACCTGCACTGACTGTGATCATGGTTCAATTTAGTACTTCTGGGATGCACAAACAATGGTGTATGAGTTCCCTAGAGACAATTAATTACAAATTGATTAATGTCACAGATCTTTTGTGAGGAGTGATTCTATGTTTCTCCAATTTATGTGTCAAGAATGCAAAAAAGGTTGTAAAGATAGAAGGACACATTTATTGAGAAATTTCTTTTTTTTCCCCAATATTTATTTTTTTCCACTCGAGGTATTAAGCACAACTGACTGTGTTTTCCAGTGAGGCACAGGGTTATGGAGCAGCATATCACTGCTGTATACTCTGGTGCAGGTGCTTTAAAACTGGGGAGCGAGGGCTGTTTGCACCCAGAGGGACCAGAACTGGGGGGGAAGGAAGGGAGCAGAACAAAGCCTCGAAACGGTGTGAAAACAGCTTTTCTTGCAGCCACACAAAGTGATGCATCAGTCTTAAGCAGTGCGTTTAAAACAGCGAGCTGGTGTCCTTGTGCTTGACTTGCAGAGGGAGCCGCCACCACGGAGCGGTGCTGCGGCTCCTCCGGGCGCTGCCTTCCACCCACCCGCTGCCTTCCGTCTGTCCGCCTGCCCGTCCCATCGTACTCAGAGGTAAAAGGGAGGTTTTTTGGGAGTGCTGAACATCCCTGGACGTGGCGCCTGGCGGATCAGCACTGCCGTGGTGTGCTCAGTGATACAGTTGTGAGAGCTCCCACAGCATCGATGTGATGCTCGACGCTGGAGCACATGCACAGGTATCACTTGGAATGCTTGGGCTCATCTCACTACAAATCTTCATGAAGTTTTAGCAAATCATGGAATCACAGAGTATCACCAGTTGGAAGGGACCCACAGGAGTCATGGAGTCCAGCTCCCTGCTCCTCACAGGACTACCTAAAACCAAACCATGTCTACTCTGCCATGACCACTTCTCTGAGGTGTCAGTTCCAGTGACTGACAATCCTCTCAGTGAAGAACCTTTTCCAAATGTTCCTTTTGAAATTCCCTGAGGTCTGCTTCCAGGTATATCTGCAAATGCAGAGTTACGTATCAAATAAAACTAGTTACTGTGGAGGTATTTTTTGTAGACCTTGAGAAAGATTTGCAAAGGTGAAAAAGAACCACAAAATTCAGAATGGAATCAATGAAGAAGAGTTTCCCAAGAAAAGTGAGGTATGCATGAAAACATCATAACCAAAACACTACAGACATCTTCTTGTTACGGGGAAATACAATCTCTCTCTCTCGGGATAAAAAATCATCTTGTCTCCACATTTCTTGGTGCTGTGAAGCAGGAGTTTCTCTTCCAGTGCCTTACGTAGTTATTTACTGTCACATACAGTAATGGTTAGAACCTCTGCCTCTTACAGAATGGTGTGCATGCAGAGAGGCATCATGTCTGCTTTGCAAGGGTGTAAACCACCACATATATCAGTATTAAAACTGTTTAAGGTTTGGATTTGGGTTTGTCTCACGTTTCCTTCAAGCATCAGCACTAATCCAAACTTGCCTCAGAGTGAGTCAAAGAAAACTCACCTCATTGTGCCATTTCTCTGCAACCCCCCCTAAAGCAGCATCTCTTTCTCATCAGAAGCCTGCAGTCACATCCTTTGACAGCCCCCTTTGCCAACCATCCTAGCCCATGGCATTGCAGTCACAGGGATGAAGCCTCAGCCACTCCTCATTGGAGCAGACACAGCCCTGCATGGGTGGCAGCTGCACCGCCGTGGCTGCTGTCACCCGGGATGGAGCCCACACGAGAAGGGCTGAGTGGCTCTGACATCTCTCTACCCCTGGCTGCTGCTGCTTTTCTAAAAGCCTTTTCTTCCAGATAAAAATCTATCTTGTTTTACAGACTGCTGTGGTGCAGAGAGCCTCAGCTACAGAAGGGCTGTCTTTTTAGGTGGTTCATTCAGGAGCAGTGATAACAGGATTGCTTAGAAACTGTGAAGAGAACATTTTAATAATCCAGGCAAATATCAACATTTTCTCTCCTAGCTCTTCTCCTTACCTGCTACAAAGGAACTTTTCCAAGTATCTTGTAACAGGTTAAATATTATGGAAGTTGTTAGAGCTTGTTACCCGTTGTATATGAACACATGCACACACACACACTGCTGTGTGGTCATCAGTTCCTCTGCAGAGTAATAGGTGACCTCCAATCCTAACTAAAATCCATTCTCTGGTAAATAACATAATTTAATTTTCCTACTGATACCAGGGCCACCTGACCTGAAACACACATCCCTGAAGCATTTAAAACTTCCTGCCTCACAGTAGCTGCAATTTATCTTGCAGCAAAAGTTTCACAAGATTGTCTTTTCATCTAGTTCTTGACTTTATCTGTGTTTATAACCCACCTTCTCACATTGTTAATCCTCTTCTCTGTGTATGTTTATGTTATTTATATGGTGTTGGGTGTCTCCAGAATACTGTGAAAACAAATGCAGTTATCTGACTGGCAATTCTGAGTTTCTCACAAGAAAATACTAGCCTGCCTTAACTTTCTTAGGGTGGGTCTCTTCCTCTTTCCAGCAGCACATATCCCCTGTGATGACAAGTGACTTGTGGATGATCCCTATGACAGATTTCATCTATGTTTGGCCGTGATAAATGGGAAACAACCAAATCTTAGGAATCTCAAGATGTTCAGACTCAAAGGTAGAATTTTCTTTTCTCTGCTCAACACATATTTCTTCTCTCTGCCACATTCTGACTTTGGAGCTCCTGTTTGCGGTCACCAGATACATAATCATGAGGTAATTCATGCATGTTTTCAGAAGAGGAAATTTCAAGACAGTAAGAAACTTCATCCAAAGCAGCAGGTAGTCTTACAGAAACCATGTGGTAAAACCAACCAACCATTCCAGCTGCACCCCCATCATCACCATCCAGCCCCTGCTAAGCTCTTGTAAACAGTTAAGGACAAAAACATGCCATCACCAGAGACAGATGATTCATCACAAAACAGACTCTGCCCTCTCAGTCCTAGCCCTCAGTGCAGAGCACAAAATACCTTTGAAAGACAAGATTATGGAATGCAATTTATAACTTTACTTAATACTAACAATCACAGATTCAGCAGAAATGGTCATTGAAGGTACATTACAATTCTCCATATCATCTGTCCCTAGCTACATCCTTGTGGTCCCACAGGCAGTAATTACCTTGTCTTTAAACCTTATTACATTTTCACTTTTATTTAGCATATGGCAGTTCATCTCTGCAAAATAACATGCTGTAGTGACACTGAGGGGCACTACAGAAGACACTTGAGGTCCATGTCAGAAATAATAATGAAGTGACAGCATAGGTGAGTGAGGAGCATCAAGAGAGTTGATCCCTCCCTGGCTTGGTCTCAGCCAGAGTCCCCAGCAACCAATGGCTGAGCAGGTTTCTTGCAGCCAATTTCCCAGCCATGAGGCAGCACCTTCCGTTTCTGGTACTCACCTCCTCTTTCCCGGCCCTCTTCATCTGGCCTCCCTGGACTCATTGTCAAGAGTCACTCTTACTCCTTAGGAGTAAATCACCTCTGCATGATTGAAGATGATTTTGGAGGGAACCAAGCCAGAATACAGTGGCCAAACAACAACCACAAACTGGCTTCACTGCCCCTGGTTACAAGCAGCACCCGAATCTGACTTCACTTGGATGTTTGCTGGCTTACAGCCATGGCTTTCCACATTATGCAGTGGAGCAGAACAGTAAAGCCATATAAGCATAAGGGAGGGATTTTATTTTGGATTATCTCAGATTATCAAATTCTCAATCTCTGAATCTGGCATAATCATTGTTTTATTGCCTGTGTTCTCTTTTAGCTACAAGCACATTCTGGAAGCAGACAGAAGCCTTGTAAACACAGATCTTGCTATCCAATTCCTTTCTAAAATGAGGGTAGATTCCACCTTAAATATTTTTGACCACTGCAAAGATAGAGATGCTGAAGAAAAGAACTGTAAGGATTATAAAAAAGCAAAAGCCTTGGCAACTGGCCTTAACTATTGTTAAGGCTGAAACTAGGGCCATTTTGCATTTGTGACCTGTTCCATCTGTGCAGAAGAAGGATGAATGATGGAACTACAATTCAAAAGTATCTACTTTGACTTTTGGATCAAACAGAAAAACATTTAACAAGCTCCACTGACACGGAACTTGCAACTCAGCAAATTCAAATTGCAAGGGAGTTGTAGGTTTTCAACAGACAGTCATTGAAACACTGCAAAAATTAGCCTATTAGTGTAGTAGCTTCTCTTTTGCTTGCAGTCTTGAAATTAATGGGAAATTTGTTCCCTAAATGTCTCAGAGACACTAAAAATATTGTCAGTAATTCATAGGCAGAGATGCAAAATTTCCTTTCGAATCCAGTAGGTATAACTCATGCAGAAGTTTTTAGAAGAGATTATCATGTCAGGAACATGTTCATCAGTAAATGAGAGCAGAAAATCTAAATATGCTTGTGAAGTGAGTAATGATGGGTGCTGCTCAGTTACAAGGCTGTAATGCTGCCTGGAGGATTTTGGTGACAGCATGAACAATGAGAGTGGTGCGGTTCGAATTGGAGTATTTATTCATATGGAGAGGGAGTGTTTAGTCCTTATGTTCCCATTTACCAGAGCTCAGTGACAGTATCTGATTTCATACTGTGATCTGTTGTGCAGACTGGAAATTTTGAGAAATGAACAGATCTGTCAGCAAGATTATTTAAATAAGTGCTGTTGGGGAGTTGTGCTGTCCTCTGTTCCTCCCTGGTTTAGTTGTACATTTCAAGAGAAGAGTTTTGAAACTCAGAGTAGCTGATTCTGGCTGTTAAACCAAAATAAAGGCTAATATTTATTTGTGAGATTAATCCTCACTGGTGGGACTGGATTATACACTTGGAAAAATAACTAGTTGCATCTGTTCTGCTGAATTCAGCAGTCTGTGATATTCTCCTGGTGGGAGGTGCTCCTCATCCTGATGCACTATAAATTGTCTTTCAGAGTCAGTGAAGCTTTATGATACCAAACTTGACATTTCTGAGTTTCCACTGGCTCCCACCATTTGCATCAAGGAGCAAAGAAGAGAAATGACTTCAGATGCTCCCAGCAGGTTCCACAACCAGCACCACCAGCAGGGCTCTGTAGACTGGGTAGAGAAGTTTATTGCTGTGGTTTCCAGGTCACCTTTGTGAGACTCAGCCAACTTCAATGCAATCTGCCTGGGACTTCCTGTGTGGACCAGGAGGGAGGAATAAATGAGCAGTCTCAGCCTGTCTGGGGATCTTTGAAGGTGGTGTTCAGCTCCAAGGACTACAAACCTGACCTTGTTGGATGGGAGCTTGTCAGGAGGACAAGTACTAAATATATCCTGTTTCTATAACCAGTCTAAGGTTGAGTCTGATGTGAGAAGATTCTTTGGTTGTCTGGCTGTTTGGTACTGCTTTTTCATTCTGTGTGATGGTGTTAGGGGGCTGTTGGCTATTTGGGGGCTCTGAAGGCTGTGGAAGACTGGGAAATAAAACAGACTTTCCTTATTGCTTTAAGTTTATTTGGACCTTATAAACCTTGGAAGATGTGAAGCTACACTGCTATCCTGGAACAAGATGGTGAAAGTTTGAGGGGTCTGGATAGGAATAGGATTAGGTCAGTCCATCACCATGCTAGCAGTGGGGTCAGGGGCTAACAGTAGAACTTCCGGGGAGGAATGTGTTGAGCGGGAAAAGGACCTGGACCAAAATGCTTTTTAAACATTCCCAGTCCTTGTGTGCAACATTGTTTGGAAATACTACTGTAAAATAACTCCACCTCTAGGTAAAACATCACATGGAGTCAAGACATGCTTAGTACCTTGACAGCTGGCCACTGAACAGCGTACCAAAGCTGTTGGGTGCCTTCTCTTTGAAAACTGAAGCCACCATTTTAGGTACTGAGGATGTCAAACACATTTAGAGATACAGACTAACATTATTAACACAATTCCCCTTTCTCTAATCTACCACATTTAGTAAATATTTGGGCTTTTTCCCAATATTCCTCAAGGTTGCTGACTTCTCAGCTTGATGTAAAGTTGGCTTGCAATGACCCAATTAGAAATCTGGGCACCTCCACTGTTAATTTGCACAGTAAATTTAATTAAGAGCAAATATTTTGATGCAGAAATAGAATATGAGTTTGGCACAGGCATCTGTCATCAAAGTCTTGAAATATCCCTCCATTAACTTAAACTCCTTTAGATCTGGAAAGAATGTAGGATCTTTAGAAGTCAAGTGTCCCTCAGACTGTGTTCTGCCACAGCAGGATGTCCATCACCTCAGTAGCAATACCCACCACCTTCACAAAGATGTGAACAGTGAGACTGAAGGGAAGGTCCATTGTCTGTGAAAGGGTTCCAAGGGAGAAATGACCCCAAAGAAACGTGAATGGGAATAAAAAAAACCTTCAACACTGGTAAATTTATGGAGATGGCAAATTCACTGTGATATGCAAGGGAGAAAACTCCGGCTCATATTGCTGGAAGTAGGGGTTCAGGCTGTCTGACAGCTGGTGAAACTCCAAAGGGAAGATCAAAGATTTGACTATTAACTGCACTAAATTCCTGTTAGATTTCTCTTGTAGATCAAAGGACCTTTTAAATAGGGATGAGATGATTCCCCTGGAAGTATCCTCTGCTCAGTACTGGCCTTTCATGTATGCCCCAGCTTAGTGGTGAGATTTGGGTCACTGGGATATGGCACAAATGTGCCTCTTGAAGATTTCTGATATGGGAGGAAGCAGTCTTGGGGTTGCTTTAACATCCACTTGGGGTTCAACAGGCCCACTGAGCTCCCCAGTGTGAGTAGCACAATATACTTGCTGTGATGGGTTTGATCCATGGCTTCCTCAGTAACCAGGTGTAACTAAGGAAGTGGACATTACATAAGTATTCCACATGTGTTTTCCACATCAGAGTAGGAAGAGGGGAGATAGGAAGTAGTTTAGTCTTCCTTGTTCCGGCAAGGCTTGGAGGAGCAGGAGGAACCTAGACAGTCCCTTGTTTCAGTTGGTTTCCTCACCTGGGACGTGGTGAGATTGTATCATTGCCTGTTCTCCTCCTTTCTTAAAGTTTTTGATTGTATTTGTCTGTTTTGTTTGTTTTGGTTTGGTTTTGTCCCTCCTTATCCCTTGTTACCCGTTCCCTCTTCCCTTTCCCTAGGGAGGGGCCCAAATAGTGTGTACAAATTGCATACGTGGTTGTAGGAGTTAGAAAATATAATTTCTGTTTTAATTCAGTTCAGTTTCTTTTGAGTTCTTGCTTTTGTTTTCAGGGTTTTTTTCCATTTGCTGAGAAGACTTTGGGAGGAGGGAGGAAGGCCGTCCAGGGTTGGTAAAAGAACTAGGCCAAACCCAGACACTAATATTAAAAGGGACTTAAACTCTCCGCACCAAAATATTACATGAATGTAACTGGTATTTGTATGTCAGAGCTCAACAAATGTGACCAGGATACGTGGAAAAAATTCTTAATTTCTAACCACCCTGTTTATTCTCCCCTGGGTTTCTTTTGTCTTGAGATGATGGTGCTTTTGTCCCTCTTCTGAAAGTTTTGTGTTTCTGAAAAATATCAAGTAAAATGCTGACTTTGAACAACTGATGGGGATGAGAGCCAAGCAGGGTTAAGACAGGATTTGCCAGAGCTTTTAGGGCAAAAATGAGTATGAATTGTGTAGTGTGGAGTACAGTCATGGAAATAGGCCAGAGGCTCAGGGGATATGAATGGGCTGAAGAGTGTGTGTACATGAGCACAGGCTAATTCCTACAGAAAAGGAGAAGGGAGCACAATGGCAGGGTCATGGGAGCTGGAAGTCAGGGTTAACTAAAGACAGGAGACAACCCTGCTGTCTTGCAGGATGGAAGTGGGGCTCTGGAAAGCTTAGAAAAGCAGGTCTATTGGTTTGATGCCATCAGAGACATCCCTGTTAGGTTGCACAAGCATCAATTCAGGAGAGTTGTGTTTCCAGCAGCTTCCAGGATGGGTAACTGTGTACATATGTGGAACCAAAGTGTCATGTAAATAATACTGTTGTTCTGCCTTTAAAGTCAGGCTGCAGCTTCTGCTCTCATGCAAATCCATTGCTGATGAATGGGAGAAGTGCAAATGTAAAGGTCAGAAAATAAACAGAATAAATCTGAAATATCAAGATCACCGTACAAAACAGTTTTTTCCCAGTCTGCACACTGTAAAGCCAGTGTGTCATGAAAGATGGACACTTCTTTCCTGTCTCACTCATATAAAACAAGGTTTACATTTCTTACAAAAGAGGTGACCTAGGATTTAGTTTTCTCAGGAGAAGAACACCAAATTGGATGATCACCTGTCATGATGACTTTTTGTTGATTGCTGTCTGAGACTAAGCATTTTCTAACTGTTCACGAGGCTTCACAACTACAGATCTTTTCTCTCTTCTTCACTTTGACCTAGTATTTCAAGAAGTATCTTTTGCAGGCTCTGCTGGTTGCTGCTCTGTGAAATCTGTTGGCCTCTTAGACAAAGAAACCCACAAGCAAGAAGGTGTTCACCTGTCACTAAAAATGGACTCTTGTCATCCTGTCCTATTTTAATTCATAACGAGTTTACTTCTGTCCCATCTGACTCTTACATCCAACTCTGCATCAGTTTCAGAGGTGACAGCAGTGGGGGCAATCTTTTCTGATGGAGTGGCTTCAGGGCATTTTGGTTTTGGGTGATGCATACCACAACAAGAATGCCATTGTCATTCAGGCAATTAAAAATACATAAATTAGGAGATTAACACAACAATTAGGTGCAGTGAGTATCTCCCAGATGATCTTTTCTCTCTGCAGCATGTGGATCTGTTCATTTCATGGATAGGTGTGTCTTTTTCTGCCACGTCTGTTTAAGTTCTGATGCCAGGCATTTAATTACAGCAAAGAAAGCAACCTGAGATCCTTTTTCAATATATAAGGCAAAGAATTATATTAATGGGTATGTGAAATCAGCAAGGCCAATGGATCAAACCTTGTTTGGAAAGGATATATGGCATATTCCCATCCTTGGTCTCTTTGCTACTTTAAGTGCCACATATGCCAAATCAGCTTGCTGCCTCAGTGTCTCCATTTGGAAATAGAGGAAAACAGGAAGAATGAGGAAAGCATTCACTGCTTTGGATTACTGAGGAGATTGATGTTCATAAGGTGTGTAACAGGTGGTTAACCCATTGTAAGTCCAGTTGCTTAGCACTCTCGTGTGTCAGTGAGTGGTCCAGGCTGCTGGACCCCATGATTTTCAAACTCAAAAGGACCTGACTAGTGTCCACTCACTGCCTTGTGTTTTATCCTGTGACACTTATTCCCTGAGTCACACCTTCTGCTCTGAGCATCCTCTCAGAGTGCAAATTCTGACATATGTTTGCCCACATCTCAGGCAATGGTGGCTCAGGCTTCATGTGTGCCCCTGTTCTTGTGATTCTTGGTAATTATACCTTGTTTGTGGTTACCTGATTTCTTGTGTAACCTCTCAAGGGATGATGTGCCTAGAAGGCACAAACGCAGGCTTTGCAAAGGGAATATTTAACTACATTTGTTTCATTGCTGCACTTACCTGATCTTGCCCCCTTGGCAGTCTGAAAGCATCCCTGTGTACCAAACCTAGCAGTCTGTCCAGCCATCATCCATCAAGCTCTTTTTACACATAGACACTCCTCTCCAGGCATCTCAGAAATCCTCCTCCACATCACATCTCTCTCCTCTTTCACGTATGTCTGAGCTGAACAGTGGAAGCTCATCCTTGCACCCAGCTTCTGAGCAGAGAATTGATGGGTGGTTTCCTGACTCAAGGCAGCAGACATTGTTCCATGAGCAGATGTGACTGTTTAGTGCCTTTCTCCTTGTGTTTGTTCATAATGATAATCATGATGTTAGAACTTTGCCTGGGGCTGATACTAGCTTCAGATGAAGTTCTTGGAGAGGCTACATTGTTTCCACTAACTTCAAAACACAAATCACAAATTGGTAGCCAGGTGCCCATGCACAAATTCAGAAGGTGGAGAGGAGTTTTAACTCTCAGTGCAAACTCATCCTGTTTGGTCCCACCGCATACCCTGCACCAGGCTCCCACTACCTGACAGGGTGAGTACCAAGAAATTGGATGTCCCTAATTAGCCAATTCAATTGATATAACTAATACTAAGAAAGAAGGAATGTCCTGACTTGATGGTGTGAAAGCCTTGCAGTTTTAGCAAGCTGTTTCAATGCTCCCTCTTGCTAGAGCACAGGAAAAAGGCAAAAACCAAGCCAGAATCAGTGTGATCCTGTTTTGTCTATCGAGGGCCCCTGTGATCACAGAGCATATTTCTCACCCTGCTCAACATTCTTTGCAGGAAGAGCTGACATAAGTTGGCAAGGACAGCAAGCAGCCCCTCCTTCTCATTCCTTCTGCAACCGGTGTCAGAAGCAAATTCAAGGACTCTTTGATTAACTGAACCAAGATATGATCGCAGCAAACCCCTAGTGCTGTTTTGCTTTCTTCCCCATGGTGTCAATTGTCGGCTGCTGTGTCAGGCAAAGCCAAGCCCATCCCTTGTGGAAATTGAACATGTTGCTAAAGCAGATCTATAAGGCTTCTTCCTTTCACTGATACAATTGCATCTTACTTTTGTTCTTCAGGGTGAAAGGAGAGCTGGCTGAGCACACAATCCATCAGCTTTGTGGGGTATAGTCAAATACACTATGGTACCAATGTTAAATTGGTGACTGGTGTCTAAAACTCAGAGTGGGTTTGGTAGAAGCAGAAAGCAGAAGTCCTTCTGGGAGCAGGGGTACCAGGCGCTGAGCCATCACACAAGGCACAGTTAGCAGCGTGCACGATGCATGCGTGAGTGCCTGTCATTTAATGGATGGCTGCACAGAAATGTTTCCTCTGCTATTATATGGATGTCCCCTATGCCTCCAGTCCAAAACTCTGGTACCTTTTCCTTTTTCTGTTTTATACAATGGGAAGATGCCTCTTTCCATTATAATTTGCCTTATGCTTCCACCACTTTCTGCCACATTAAACATGAAGCTTCCCAGAAAAGTGACAGTCCTTTCTCAAGACCTCTTGCAATTCAAGGATAAGCAGAGAAGGACATTAGAGAACAAGAATGGAGAAAGAATAGGGATATTTTTTATTGGTTGAAGACAATTAAGTTCAGCAGGATGAAAGACATTGTATGATGAGGAGCAGGAGTTGTCCATCTAAGGGTCATTCCAGTCCTGTGTTTCTTTGTGGGCTCACTGTAATAAGCTGGCTGGAAATATAGTGTTCTCAAAGGATATAAATAAAGATGTGACTCAGTCTCAATCTCTGGTCCACCTCAGCTCATGAGCTTCCTGCATGTGGAGGCAGGTGGTGGATTTATCACGTGGCTAAAGCAGGACCCAATACACTGGCAGCTCTGAACACAGAGGGCTTGTGTTCGAGCAGGAGTTCAACCCCACACAACCATGGCAGCATTCTGACTTGTGTGGTCATCCTTCCTACTTCTGAAAGAATGACAAAGGATGGAAAAACATGGTGCACATCTCACCCATAGCACAATCGAAGGCTGGGGAGGACAGTAATGATGAAGCTTCTAACCATGTCTCCAGAAGCTGCAGGCACCTTTAAAGAAGAGGGTAATGTAATTATGCAATAGACAACATCAGTTGTGGATTAATTTTACTGTGGTACCAACTGAACTCCTTCAGGACTTGGGTTGTGCCCATCACAGCAGAAAATCCCCTGTAGCCAAAGTGGTGCTGGGATGAGGACAAGGGAAACCTCACTACCCTGTATGGTCCTGGATGCTTTCATGGAACAACTCACTGGTCTGGGCGGCTCCAGAATGGGCAACACAAAGAGGAGCCATACATCTGGCAGTGGACAGGTGTGGTATCAACACAGGACCTTCTCTCTTATGGAAAGAAAGCGAGCCATGTGGGCATGCCCTGTGCAGGTATGAGTGAGGTTTTGTCTGTAGAATGGGTGCTCTGGAATATGGAGCTGTGCAGAGGCTCATTTCTGTACAGAGGGCTACAGCCACCCAGGGCAGTGCCAGTTCATCTGGGAAGTGTTAATATTACAGCAGCTTTCAGAGGCCACCCATGCAGGCAGTGCTCACACTTCACCAGTTTGAGCTCCTGACCGTTTATAGGAGACCTGTCAATGAAGTATTTCACTTCACATTTCTACCCCACTCTGCTTCCCTAAGCTTGCCTGGGGCTCCTCACTGCTTTGAGCTACGGGTGAGTTAAGTAGGGGTTAGTTGGGGACCAGTAAGGGACCTACTCACCCCTCTGATTATCTGCCTGCTTGTCCACTTGCCCTAGGACTGGACAAGGAGCTTCTTGTCCACCTGCTTTGCCTTCCCGAGTGCAGCTCTGACATATTTGCAACCATGAGCATCCTAATTGTTTTAGGGCAGTCGCATCCCAGCGCAGCAGGTCTGCGTGGGTGGGTGTTCTTGCATGATGCAGCTTCTTTGAAGGGCCTGAATTCTTGGGTTGGCCACAAATTTCCTCGCTGGGAGGATGCTGGTCTGGCTCCGGGGAAGCGTGTTTAGGGCCAGCAGGTGTGAGGAAGGTCCAGCCCAGCACTGGCCCGGGGAGGCGATGCAGCGCGATGATGTCCCTGACCCTGCATCTGCCCCTCGGTGTTTGTCTTCCTGAGCATCCTTGAGTCACGACGGAGCTGGGGCGGGAGAGGGTCGGGAGAGGCTCCGCGTGCCCCCACCTGTCGCGCCAGCGGTGGCACATCTGGGCGGCGCGCGGCGCCGCGGCCCCCCCGCGGGCGGCACATCTGTCTCCATGGCGACGGGGCGCGGCGGGGGGGCCGCGGAGGAGCCGCCCCTCCCGGCGCACCGAGCGGCGCGGACCGAGCGCAGCGCGGCGGCAGCGNGAATGCCGCCATGGGGAGCCGCTTCTCCAGCATCCCCGCGCTGCCCCGCGGCGGCCAGGGCCGCCTGCACCGCGCCCGCCACCACCGCCTCAAAGGTACGGCTCGGTCGGCACCCCCGGCACCCCCGGCATCCCGAGTATCCCTGGCAAGACGAGCACGTGCCGTATCCCGCGGCACCAGGAGCACCTCTGCAGCCCGAAGGGGGATGGGTGTTCTGGACACCCCGAGGTGGGATGGGCACCCAGGCAGGACACAAATTTCGAGTACCTCAGGGACCCCAAATTGCGATGAGATCTCTCGGTACTCATAACAGTCTGAGTACCCCACGCCGGACAGACATTCCGGACACCTTGACACAGGCTGGGCTGCCTTGGCACGCGGGGGTGAGATGGCTCCATGCCTGGCACCCCATGCCTTCTCGCGGTGTGAGCTCCCCTGCCCTGCTCCCAGCACTATCGCTTCGTCGCCGGCCGTGCTCCATGGGTGGCTGATTGGTGCACAGATCCTTCCAGGCAGAGTTGCCCCGGCAAAGCAAGGGACAACAAGTCGAAGGAGTTGGGCCACCAGAGAATCCCCAAGTGTTTATCGGTGAATGAGGGCTTTGCTTTGGTGTCTCTTCTGGGTGCTCCAGGAATGTGTGTGTGCATGGGACTGTCAGTCCTGTTTGGAGGAGGGCAGGCAGTATTTGGGGCTCCTTGTCTGGCTTATGTGGCTATTCTGTTCCTCATAAGGAAGAAGTCCCTTTTCTGAAGTCCTGGGGACCAGTTGGAACCAAATGAGATGGGGGTGACTTCTATAAAGTGAACAAGAGAGACTGCCCAAGGTTTCCTCTGTGCCTGCCCTTTTTTACTCCCTTTTGTGGTAAGCTGAGAGGGTGGCAGCAGAAAGTGACCCATCATTAATGAAAGGGATTTCCTTGGGCAGCAGCACAGACCGTGTATGTTCAACAATACCTGGGTACCCCTTCACTAGGCTCATTTTCACAGCCAAAGGCACTGGATGGTGGGCGATAGAGAATGTCAGACATCTCTCTGAAAGCAGAGAATAAGGGAAGGTGCTGCTGCCACAGCCATTTCAGATCATCACTTGTTGCAGCTTCCCCTGTGTGTTGCAGAATTTGCAGCCACCAGCTTGGAAAGTAGGGATGGTGCTCATTTTTACTGAGCTTTTGCGTACTTCTTTGGCATGGTCTAGGGGAGTGGAAATAGTTAATGATGAGCTGGGGAACTGGTTGTTATACTGAAGGATTTTCTGATACTTGCATTGTTTTTCTGTTACACCTCTCTGCTCCCTTCCTCTGCGCTTGGATGATTCGGAACAGTTGTGTGAACTGAGGGTGATTGTATCATGGCTGTTTTAATGGCCATGCAGGGAGACATCAGGAATGCTCACTGCTCTGCCATGGACAAACTCAGTCAGAAACTAAGCCCAGGCAATGGTTCTGCTTAAAATTAGACTTGCAAGGAGGGGGGTGCTGAACCCTTACCAGTGAACCATCATCCTTTATCAATGCAAACATGAAAGCACATGCAATGCTGGAGTAGTTGGTTTGCAATTGTAAACTGCCAGTGAGGATTTGTCTCTTTAAGAATCATGCTGTCAGCTGGAAGTCTTTATGGAGCAACCTTAAGCAGATAAGAATTTATAAACTGGAGCCAGAAGGGACACTGCCACTTAATCCATTATCAGTGGCTTATGTGAGATTTTGAAGATGCTCTGTATGAATCACCTGATTTTGGGGGGGTGGGGTTGGGAGTTGTGTATAAATGGCATGGTGTTTCTTTGTTTCTTCCTTTTTAATTTCAATTTTAACTAGATTTCTACCTGTGCTGAGGCAGCAAACAGAAATGTTTTCAAGACTGTAATGTAGCAGAGCACTGAAATAATTTTTATTTGGAATAAAGACTGAACAAGGCATCGTCTTTGTTGTAAAAACCAAGCAACTGCCAGGGACAATATGTGCCTTTTCTGTCTTTTTTTGAAACCAGACTGCCTCAGGTCCTCCATTTAAATGTGGAATAAACAAGTCTGATTGCATTTGACAGGTTTCCGTAAAATGGACTCAAGGCATAGCAGTGAAAGTATGAATGTCATACAGTTTTGTTACATATCTGCCATTTAACATCCTGTAAAGTGAATTATAGTTGAAGGTCCCCAGTTGTTCCTCCACCAGTGTCTGGCTCGGTGTTGGGAAATACTGAACTTTGATAAGTTGGCTGCCATCTCGTACTTTCTTCTGTGACGACCTCTTCCTAAGTGGTGCGAAGGAGTGATTTGGGCTCATTCTTACTAAAGAAGAAGCTGTGATTGCCTTGTTTCCCGAGGTGGTCTGGGGACTTTGAATTGAGGCCCTCAACCTTACAAGATCATCTCTGCTATATAAAAAGTAAGACATCTTTACATGGTAGAGTTGTTGCCTACATGTGCTGAAAATTTTTACGCCTTTCTGTTAGTCCAGCTAAAAATGGTCACCTTTAGTTACATAAATCTTCTGAAGACCATGTGATGCTTGTGGTGGTGGTAAAGGCATAACACAGAAATCTCAGGAAAGCTGACATGGCTGGCAGAATATTTGCTTTGCTTTTGATGGTCATACATCAGGAGGAAAGCTCTCAACTTTTTTTTTTTTTTCTGAGACTTCAGCTGCAGTTCTAAAATTGGGTAACTAAAACAGGCAGGTCTTTACAGAAGGTGCCTGCAAGAGTAAACCTGGAACCCCAGGCTGACTGATGATTTTAGAGTCGCTTCATAAAAGCAGCCCTTCATAAGAGAACTTCATCATGCTCTTCACTAGAAATCGCTCTATGCAAGCACTTTGGAATGACTTATTTCAAAGCAGTATGTCATGTCTGGATTGTTAATCCAGATTTTGGTGCCACAGTTGCACCTTCAGGCTTTGGCTGATTTGGAGACAGTAAAAACCAAAGTCAGGGGAAACAGAAGTCCTCAGCTTCAAGAAGTCTTAGCCATTGCTGTAGACAGCAGATCAATATTACATTGTAAAAGCTAAGAAGTATTACTGTCTGCTTTCTTAAATCCTCTCCTGTCAGCTCCTACTCAGGTTTGGTGCTCTTTCTGAACCCCCTCTTGCCTTGGGAGGTGGATTTCCATGGTGAGTGACAGCAAGCAAGATGTCTTCCTGTTGATTTTCTCACAGGTTAAAGTACCTTATGATACTTTAATATCATAAAAGTATCATATGCAACAGAATGTATGCACAATATCACAGTAACAGCCCGAACTGTCAGGGATTCTCTTTTCAGCAGTGGGTGATTACTCATGGGTTATTCTTTTTTATTTGTATTACAGTGGCATCTGGAGGCTCCCATCAAGATCTGAGTCATGTTGTGCTGGGTGCTTCCATGGTCGCCTGTACTTACTGCTCATTCATACAGACAGCTTTTACTCACGTGTCTGAGAGATCTCTGTGGGATGATTTGAGGTTTATATCTCCAGAGTATCACATGAAGCAGATTGGTACCTTGGCAGGACAGTTCTTAGTCTATTCTTTTGCCAGGAAACCAGAAGTCAGAGTCAGCAGTGATCTGATGAAGGGTGTTGCCACCTTTCTGGCTGCAAGCCCCCAGAATGGCAGCCTGTTGCGCAGCACTTTGCCAAGGCGGCAGAGGCTTTCCTGTTTTCCCTGGCCCAAGGAGGGCACCAGTCATGATTGTACAGTCTTTGCCTGTATTTTTGCAGTTGCTGTTCCAATCGTTATATCCTACTGACACATAAATATGTCAGACATTTTTTCTCCTTTCATTGGTGTTTTATGAGCTTGTGAAATACATGCAGAAGATAGTAATCTGGCTGGTGTAGGCATTTCAATAATTGTATATTGTTGAAAGGCTGTCCTGCTGCTGGCTCCATTTTATGCACTCACTAAATAAAATTAAGGGGGGAGTAAAAGGCCAACAGCAACTGATGGTCACGGGACTTAGAAGGTGGGGTGCAAGCAGTGAAATGGGGGATGCCAGTAGTGATGTTGTGAGATAACCTCAGCTCCCATTGCTGTCATAATTGGTTCTTCTTTGAAATACTATTTCATTTTCTTCTCCTATTTAATTTTCTTTTTTTCTGACCTACAGAGTCAGAAGTTTCATCATTCAAGGCTTTGAAGAATGCCTCCTGCTTTCTGCCCTTCTGCTTTCATTCTGTCCTGGGTCGTGCTTCTTTCCCAGTGACCAGTCAGTGTGTCTAGGTTATAGGTATAAAGTTTTTCCTGCCTGAGGTTCTCAGGTTTATATGACCTTCCCCCAAGCTCTACATTTTTTCCCGAGCTACTGATTTGATTCATTGCATTTAAACTGCCTCAAATTGCTCAAATTGTTCCAAATGCAACAATTTGTTGATCTTGCTTTTCCTCTCCAAGTATCCTTTTCAAAAGGTGCTGAAGCCTGTTGGTGGAGCAGGTACTGATGCAGCTTGTCAGTGTCTTGCACATGGGTCATTCTCTCTATTTTTCAGGGGCAAGAAAGGCTAATCTTGAAAACCAAAAGACACAGACCTGGAAAATGTTCAGAGAAGGGCAGCAGGGACAGTTGCAAGTCTGGATTAATTTTATATAGGGAATGATTGAATAAACTAGGACTCTTGTCTCTGGAAAAAGAGACAACCAGGATGGGAAATGACTGGCATGTAAAGAAGGGGCAGAGCTCACTCTTCACTGTCTCTTCCAGCAGAAGAATTAGGTGGACATCAAATGAAGCTGATTTCTCCTCCTTTTGAACAGAAAGAGTCTGTAACCATCTACAGTAGTTAGTTGCTCAGTAGAGCTCATTAATAGTGAATGATATGGATGCTAAAATCAGTCCAATTTTATGGGAGATTGGAGGAGGTAATGAAAGAGGAATTCTTTGAAGTTTGTGGCGTACAAAGACCACACGCTTGCCCTGGTCACATTGGCTTCCCAGGGGCCTCTTCCTAAGGCTACCTGTGTTTAACTGATAAGGATAGTGCTGAAATGAGAACTTCACAACACTGAAAGCTGGAGCTAGATCGTTCAGATGTTGCAGTGGGAGACAGAAGGATAGAGCCTGTTCTGGTGTTGGCTGGTCTCTAGGCAGATCCATCCTCTTTATCATCAGCATCCTTGTCCAGTTGTTTACAGAGTGGTTCATTGCCACGAAAGCCTCAAAGTCATACACAGGCTTCATTTGGGAGACAGAAGAGAATGTGATAAGGTCCTTGTACAAACTTCCTTGGATGAGACTGTGTCTCCTGAACAGTGATTTTGATGAACACAGTTGCTTATGCATTTGTGGGCTCTTTTGGAGTTAAGAGAAAGCAGGTTCTTTTTGCTTACACTGACCTCTCAGTGACAGAAACCTAAGTAGTCCCCACTTCATTTTGTTTCCTAGAGTATTAAAATAGCAGCTTGTGTGGATATTCCCATATCTGGGAAGATTTCTAATACAGAGGCCTGGAAGATTTCATATTTGGCAGCTGTTCTTACCTACTGCTGCTACAATAATTGCAGGAACCAGCTACTTCTGCATTGCTGAAATTGTTGCCTGTGGCAAGTACATAAGTACATGTTGTTTTGCTTACAGTGCGTACCCTCATGGAGGCACTTATTTCAAGCTGGGGATCCACACATGTCCTGACTTGGTCTGCCTTGAAATTTTAGGACATCTGAGTAATCCAATTCTGAGCTGTCTCAAGAGTGGGATCTGCAACACTCATGTTTCAGGATTGTCTCTATCTAGAAACGGTTGATCTAAGATTAACCTTAATCACAGCACTGGGCAGGTGCTCAGTCCTGTGCTGCAAACTGCCAATTCCCAAAGTAGTTTCTCACTATAATCACAGCACTGGGCAGGTGCTCAGTCCTGTGCCACCGGTACCAAAGTAGTTTTGGGGATGAGAGATGAATTTTAACTACAAGTTAGGGTCTGGCAATGGTTAAAGTTTCTCCTGAGTAGACGTGTATAGAGGAATGTGGGCTACCTTTTAACCTGGCTAACTAGAGCATTGCTAACTCAGTAGCTGGGGAGGAGGGCAGACATGTGGATACTTACCCATACTAAGGTTTGGGTTGATGCAACTATGTGGTTAAAATTGAAGTGGGGTAAGTTTTCATCTCCATTCATTCTTGGGGATCCCGAGGTGATAAAAGCTTGTTGTATGTAAGATTCTAGTTCATGTTTACACTACTGGTTATTGGCCTGTCAATTACAGGCTTAAAATAGGATTGTGTTTTAAAATTATAGGGTGGAGGATGCCATGGTAGTATTATGTTTATACAATCCTCCCTTAGTCTACCTCGGTTCAACTCTTTGCTGAAACATAGGGAACAATTCTCAGCTCTCAGAAAACTGTCAGGTTAAACCATAGGGTTATTTTCTGCAAAATTCTGAAAAGTAAATGTTAATAGTTTGCCATCAGCCTCAGCAATAAAATGCCATGGCAGGTTTTTTAGTTTAAAAAATTCCACTTAATGTAAACTTCTTTTCTTTTAAACAGTAATAACATTCTAGTAAAAATAAATTAAAAAGTACTGGCATTGCTCATGATGTTTCCCTTCTCTTTTGTTGCCTTGTATTCAGTATTTGAGCTTCACAGTAGTAACACTGACGCTTTCAGCTGTTCCTGCATCTGTGGGCTTACACACATGTGCATGGGTGCATGCAGGGATTCCATATTGACCTGATCTCATAATTTTTATTATATGACCAGAACACAACCTATGTCTAGTGCCAGGACTTGAGAAGATCAATTCAGCAAAGCAATGACTGGGGAGCTCTGTAACTAGCTGGTGCTGCTGTCAATAACTAGCCAGTGAATTAGCAAAGAGAGAGCCCAACTTCTGATGAGCCAAGGAACCATGGAATGCGGAGCAGAGCTGGAAATCTGGGATCCTTTGTCCCCAGTGGAATTAATCAGAGACACTTGGAGTATTGGTTTTCTTACCTGGGAAGCAGAATGGGAATATGAAAGTCTTTGCCAGCAGCCCCTGTCTGAACATCCCTCTGGCTTCACCCTGCTTGAAAACTGTGGTTCACACCCTGTTCCAGTCAGAAGAAATGTAATCATGTAGTGTTTGATTCACTCTAATTGACATTGACTGCCCATATATCAACATATGATTTAAAAACCCCACTGATCATCTTTTATCCTCTGTTAGGCATAAGCTCTGCTTGATTTCCCTTTAACTGCTACTTGGATGGAGACGTGACTGTTTTTCATGCTCTGCTGCTCATCAGCACCATCTAATGCAAAGCTTATGGTTGGGTCATAACTTACTACTGGACAGACTTTGGCTACATAAGCCAAGCAGATGTAGGTGCAGTACTTATTTACAACACAGATTCCATATCTTCATCAGAAGGTTAGTTTAAATCTCCTCCTTAAGTGATGCCTCTCTAATTTGGCATTTAATTGTATTGGAATTACTCATAATTTCTTTGATTTAGGCAACTGGTGCCATTGTGTTTCTAAATATCTCTCTATCTTGCAAGATAATTTTTGTCCACGATGAATGCCAATTTTTTATACTTAACAAGTATTTACTAGGCAGGAAGGGAAGATATGGTTTCCCATAGAATATTGAGTCACTGTAGAAGATGGAACACAAATAACTGTAAATGTTGCTAACAGAATCTGTATATTACGTGAGTGAGTCACTTCAACAGATGTGATATAAAATGGAAAAGAGAAAATGTTCCTCACTAACTGATTATGTTCATCAGATACTGGAAGAGGAGAAGTAGCTGAAATTTATTTTCTTTATAAAAAGTGCAGTGAAAATATAATGAGGGACTTGGATGACCTCTGATGTTAGTACTGGATTTCTGCATTCCTGCTCTCATCTCTGTGTATCATTTAGTGTATATGTTTTAATGGTGTGACTCCTCAACAATCACATCCTTAACAGGCATGAAATAAAATAAAAGTGCAAAAAGTTCTCACTAATAAAAACCACAAATACCTTTTGTTTTTAAAGGTTTAGAGTTGAGATACCAAGTGATAAGTACTGACAGCTGAAAGCTTTGCACCTCTTTGCTTGAAACCTGCCCTTCATTAATTGCGGAAGAAAGTTCTTGCCATCTGCTGAGCGTCTCATGGCCCCTGGAGATCATCTGGTGTCCGGTGCATTTCCTTTGGACAGTTGTTCTGAGACCCTAGAGGCATGTACTGGAGGACTTAGCAGAGAGGTTAAGAAGCAGCTAAGATCTCAACCCCAGAAGTTGTGTAGGGGGGACCTGTAGCAGTGAACACAGTGAGCTGTGGATGCTCTTGCCCACGTGAAGTGCGTTTGGTGGCTGAGCAGATACTGTCAGTCTCCTGTTGTCAGTCCAACATGAAGCTCAGGAGGAGAAATTACCAAGTGATGGGTGGGAACAGTGACTAAAGGTAAACTCCTGATTTGGGAATGTTAATGCTGCATCCATTATAAATAAGCCCACAGCAAAAGAAAAGAAAAATGCTGTGCTGCAAATGAAGCTGTGACACAGGGAAGTGGCAGGCAAAATTAAAATTTTATACTTGCCGTGGTTTTACAATAAAGGTTTTGTGATACACATCCAGCAATGCTGCTATAAATAGTCTCGTTATCTAATCTTCCAACTCAGAGTATGACAGAAGATTACAAGTAAGAAAATAGTTCAGTGTAGCTTTTAGCTGTTTTCCCACTGCTTCCCTTGCTTCTGCTGGAACATTATTACTGTGTCCCTTGTAATTCATATGGAGACAACATTATTCAGAAGTACAGAATGTCACTAGGAGGAGGAGAGTTCAGAGAAAACCCAGAAGATTTATGACATAGTTTAGATAAGGCCATGGAGGAACTGAGATGAGGGAAGTAATGACAACTCTCAGTCCAACAGTGTTTCTTAGAGTGTGCTGAGAACTTCTTCATGCCAACTCTGTTGGGTCAGATACAGAGCAGGGCATGCTTTAATAAGGTATTGTACATGCTTGATTGCAGAGGGAACCCTTTCGCTAATAAATAATCCAGATACACTGAGTGCTGTCCACATGGGTTTAGGACCTGATCCAAAACCAACAGAAAGTCTTTAGAAAATTTCACAGAGGCATAGCTAGCACAGAGAAAACATCTTTTTCCTTTTGATCTTACTTTCCATGGCGGAAGGAGCAGCTGGCTGGTGGCAAGGTTAATAACCTCTCTCTGCTCCTCTTGGTGCCTTGCTGGTAATCAAATCCTCATTTTTTACCCTTCCTGGGAGACCCCCAGCCTGTTTCACATGGGGCACCTGAAGTCAGTGAGAAAGGCTGGGTCCTGGGAAAGCTCCTCTTGAGCAGGAGCAGCTGAAAAGGACCTACTGCAGCCTTTGTGTGTGGACAAAAATAACCCTTTTCCATAGAGGACTGTAGGTCACTTTCTAAACTGTTGTGGAGTTTTCTTGTGTGGCCGTGGCAGGAGGCATGAGAGAGTATGGCTGTTGTAGAGCTGGAGCCCCATGAAATTTGAACCATTATCTTTTTTGCTATATGTGAGTAGTTAGGAAGGCTTTGAGTGTTTGTTCAAACCCCAGCACAGCTCACCTGTTGCAGGGTGTCTTTCCTAGCACGTGGCTTGGAGGAAGCTCTCCACTAGCACCATATGGGCACACATCCAGGCACCTCAGAGGAGCATGGCAGTGGGCACACGTGCATTCTCCAGCCATGGTCAACTGCAGGAATCTTCTATGCCTTTATCACACCTTCTCATGAAGGGGCTAAGGCAATGACAGAACTTGAGAAGCCTCACCTCACTGCAGCTGTTGCAGGGAGGCAGGAAAGAGCTTTTGCCATTTCCTCATGCTAAAATAGGCTGATGTATAGGGAGGTAAAGTGATTTATTTGTATTTGCACCACAGTTCAGCAGGAGGAAGACTCAGTTAATCTGTTGAACATGTTAGTCCTACATCCATCAATTCCCATAGAGTTCATGTGACCCAGACTTGGCATCCAGTTTTGCCTTCTATGGAAATGCTAAGACTTGAGGTCTTTACCTGTCTTCCCAGACCACTGACCCAGTTGAGTGGGCATTGATCTCCATCTGCCCACATCACTCCCTCCCTGCCCAGCAAAGCAGCAACATCCTTCTGAGAGGAAGCAATGGTGTTCAGCTACCACTGACTCACTTGGGCTCTTCTTCTTTTGCAGTTCCCTCAGAAGCATCCTTAAATATTGTTAAAAGCACAAGAGCCAAAGGACATAGCTGGCTGGCTGACCTGGAGCCCAGTACTGCTAGCAAAATCTTTCCCAGTTGAGATTCTGGTATTTCAGCTTAAATTCCCAGGCATAAGCAATTACAGGCACTGGCAGGTGAAATGCTTTCTGGACATGGGCTTTCTCATGCTGTGGCCTGTTCAGCAGGAAGGAGAGTTACCTTCTTGTGATTAGATTCTGCAGGCAGATCAAATTTGCTGTTGGAACAGAGGTTTTATATATAGTAAAATGCTCCCAGGTGTGCTTTTTAGTAGCGCTTCTGGGCTAAAGCAGGGATTTATTAATAAGAGGCACCCAAACCATATTACGCACTGCAGCAGAGCTGGAACAGGATGCTTTGCTCTGATTCAGGGAGCTGATTGAATTCAGTGACAGATGCCAAGTATTTATGTCCTTGCCTTGGTTTATCTGTTAAATTTGAAAGTGTTAAAAAGCAGGAGTTATTTTTGGAATAAACATATTAAATAGTGATGGAGAGTTCCAGCTGGGTATTGGTAGAATTGCATTTTATTGTTATGTGTTATTGGCCAAAAGGTACTGCTCAGACCATCAGAAGAGAAAACTCTGGGTGTAATACATTCCTCAGGATTTGCATCAGAATACTTGAGTTCAGAGAGCCCAGTGTCTTTGCTTGTGACATTGCTTGTTCACGAAGTATCATCCGAGCATCATGAAGAATACAGTTAAGTTATATGCATTGTAAATGTACAGTAAATACAATGCATTGTCACATAATTGTAATAATTGCTGTAAAGTTCCTGACAATTGTCCATATTTCTACATTAACATGTCTGTCTGGAGGGGGTTGGGTGGGGATTTTTGAATGTTATGCTTTTTAGCATATTGAAAAATGTCCAAACTCTAGAGAAGTTGTTAATTGGCTTGGAAATGATTGCCACCACATCTCTTGATTGCTTTGGCTAACTCTCTTTCCTACCAGTAGTCTTTTGAGCTTCTGTTTAATTTTTTCTGTAACTTCACCTAAAATAGCTTCTGGCCTTTATTTTCATTTATATTTAGTTATTGATAGTTTTAATTTATTTCAATTCTAGTATCACCTCCTTAATGAGTATTTTACCCTATTATTTAGGGTAAAACAAGTAATTACTATTTAGCCTTTTAATCTTCCTGTGGGCCATCTTGAAACCCTTGAATGGTGACTCTTTACAGCTGAACCAAGACTCAGGGTGAAGATGAACAGCTGACCCATAAACTCCAGGCAAGCTGCTGCATTTCCAGTGCCTCTGAGCCATCTTGTGCCTCAAAAATTAATGCTACTTACAAATTGCCTTGTGCTGTGCTTCATCAAATGCTAAGATGCTGTAATTATTTATGACAGTTAAAATCTCCTAATGTATTCAAATAAAACCCAAAGAAATAGGAAAAACATGTCCTATGGAGGAAGGTTGCAGTATGAAAAATGGCTTATTTTGTCTGCAGGTCACATTGATGTGCAAGCTAGAAATACATGTACGAGATGGAGACCTAGATGGGCCAGATTTAAGGGGAAACTCCACAGCTGCTGTCATTGGACTATTTTCAGGTGTTTGGATGAGTGAATGACCCAAATATAGTTTAAGCCTGTGACTATTCCATTTTAATAGCAATGCAAATACAGTAGGTGAAGGCTAAGAGCGCTGCATCTAATTTAGCAGTGTTGCTTTAGCAACATCACGCAGGATGCAAATAGTCTCCTTGGTAACACTTCCTAAGTGTCATTAGATAAGCGATGGTTATAAACACGGAAGCAGATGAGAATGAGAGACATGCTCTTGTGCTGTGTCTTTTTATAGCCTCAGACATCACGATTAGCAGGATGGCAAGAGGGGAAAGCTGTTCTGAGGATCATGGCACTTGTGAGCACTTTATATGTTGTGCTTTGGAAAACCACAGCAAGGTAATGGAGTCTTCTGACTTGGTTTAAAGAAGGTTTTCAATAAAGGTAGAGAGGATTGCCCCTGCCCTGCCCAATTGTCATAGACATACATAAAGTGTCCTCCTGCCTCTCCAGAAGGTGCAGATTGCAGACATTAACACTTCTGCCCTCTAGTCTAATGGCATATTCATGTCTTGGTGACTTTGGAATCTACAGGTTGGAAAGGGGAAAGGAAAGGAGACCCCAGAGCTCAATATGAGTGTGACCATTCTATGTTCATCCTGGAAAGAATGTGGAGGTTGAGGTGGTGGTGGAGGATCTGCCTCTGGGCTGGGATTTAAGTACAGGATCTGCTCCCCTTCTACCAGACTCCCTCTGTCCCGCTATTGTCAGTGGGTCACCTCTCCAGAACTAGATTTGGCATTCTGTGTTGAATTCTGAAGACCCTTTCCTAAGGATCAGTAACAGAGCAGAGATAAAGGTGAGAAGGGGGGTTAGTTAGTGCTCAGAAACAGGGCAGCTGTTTCTGCTGTTAGCCTTACCATAATAGAAAAGAGTAATGGATTGAGGCAGAATCCCACTAGTTGATGCCTGAGGAGCTCATCCAAGGAATCTGAATGCCTGATGATGTCAGCTGGAGCACATGAAAGACAGTGGAAGGAGCCAGGTCTCCAAGAGCATCAAAACAGACTTACTCTAGTTTGGGATGAAAGTCTGAGAGAGCAGATGTTTTTATTTTATTATGAGCTTGACCCTGTGTCAGTAGAGGCAGAAAACTGGTGGACTTCCACAGTTTTTGGAAATCCTCTGAACCAAAGACCAGACCCTTTCAGGAGAACAGCTCCTGATCTGTGATCTTCAGGTCCACACAAAAAACCAGTGACTGGAGACTGTCCAGTCCAAGGATTCCCTTTTCATTTCAGTGGTTTGCAGCACCTTGCAATTTAGATATCTGGTAGAAGACTGACTGCATTTTTTTCCCATTTTAATGGAAAAGGAGTTCAAATGTCAATATTCTCTTTTTACAAAGAAAACTCAGAAAAAACAAAGCAACCAACCCCCCCCGACTTTTTTTGCTCCCTAATCCTTTTGGAATTTATCCATCTTTGTATCACTCATATCCTGTGGTCTCTGTTGTAAATGTCAGTGCTAATTAATGAGACCTTGGCCCTCCGTGTAGTTGAGTAACAATCCAACATTTGTTTGTGAGATGTGTGCCCTTCCATCTCCCCTTCCCAGGGGATGGCACTGGGGTTGTTAGCCTTGTGTGTGACAAGCTGCAAGAGAAAGTCTGAAACATCCCTCTACCTCTGTAGTGTCAAAAGTATTCAGATGAAATGCTCTTGAGCTGGGTGAGAGGTGTTTCCTAAACAGTTTAGAGATTAAAATGGAATGTCTTGGGTATCCTTATTGAATTGCCCCCATCCCATCCCACCCCTGTGCTGGGCTCCTGAGACACCACTGGAAGGCACTGGTGAGTTTTGCTTTGAGAAGGAGACATTGGAGCCACTGGACCACAGGATGCCCTTCCAGCCTTAAGGCAAAATGTTGCTGCTTTTCCTGTGCAGCATAACAGCCTTGATACAGTGGATCTTGGGAATAATTTGAAGGTGAGATTTGGCTCTGCATCAAAATTGTTCTGCAATAGAAGGCCTGAGTAGCTGTTCCTCACCACCATGGCCTGTGGCTTAATAGGACATGAGAATTTGAACAAATGACTCTGCTAAATGGTACTCAGCCCTCAGCTTGCCCTTCCCTCTGCTATATGCATTTCTCCACAGGACAGCCAAGCTGTGGTGTTTCTGCTACATGTCATTTGGATTCCGAGACCGTAAACACTTGCAGGCATAATTTTTTTGATGCTGTAGAGAGATGGGGTGTAGCTCATGCTTCCTTGGGAGAATCAAAGGGCAGGAGAGCCAAGTGCAGTTGTACCATGTCTCATCCCAAACAGCATCTCTGCATGATGCCACCTGCTTGCCTGCTCAGCTGATCTCTTGATCAGCTGATACTGTAGTTTTGCCATGCAGCCTTAGTTAGAGATGGGAGAGCAGTGTAGATCTCACTGTGGCTCTCACAAGGGCTGCTTAGTCCCATCTAGGGCAGTGACAGACATTGCTCTCCAGCACCTAATCTGCATTGCTCCTGTCTGTGCACTGGCTGCTCTGTATCTGCCAACCAGGCTCCCTCAGGCAGCCACACAGGGCCAGATGCTGCTCCTCTCCCACTCCTAGCAATAAGGGTGGTCTGTAGATGAGGACTGAAGTGTGTCCCCACAACAGGAGGGCATCCCAGTGCCCAACCCAGCAAACGAGATTCCTCTCTCTAAGCCGCCTGTCCTGATCTCTGATTCTCACTTTTCTGTGAATATGCTCCTTATTGCTTTTCTTCACAAAAATTTAGAACAGATTTGCCTCTGACGACATGACTTTTGGCCTCTCTTTTGGTTCTGTCTTGCTCAGATACAGGTGCTCTCTATGGCTCACGGGGTGTTTCCTCTGCGGCTGGGAGCTGCTTTCACTCCGTGCGGTGACCCACCCTGTCTTGGACTGTCACCCTTCTTGGTTATTTTTATATTTTTTGTGGCCTCCCTTGTGCTATAAAATGAACTATTATTTTTTTTTGATAAGCATCTTCTGAGCAGAATATTAATGCATATAATTAAGATAGTACTTGGCTCTTGAATCACACTGTTCATCATGAAATTGTCTTAATTACACAGCTGCTCCTCTGGAATGAAGCTCCCTTTGTTTCAAGGCTTAAATATGGAAAAAGGGGCAAAATTTCTTTCTCCAAGGAGAAAACCTCCATTTCTGATTTCTAACCATGCTGGAATCAGTGGCTTTTCTATTTTAAGTATGGGGGGAAATCAAGGGAATAGTACTGCTGATTTTTGTTTTAATCTTATGTCCTAGTTCAGCAGGTGGGACCAGTTTATCATTGTGTGGGGATGACCAAAGCTATGTATTCTACCCCCTCTATTCATTTACCAAGAACAATGGACCATTTGCAGCAGCTGCCCAGGGCACACCCGACTCCTCGGGATGTGAGCTGGGTGTGAAAGACACCTGTGAGATAAGAGCTGTGATAACTCCCCTCCAGGAAGTTGTTAGCACCTTCATACCCAGCCTGAAGGGGCAAGTCTGCTAATGGGCCAGCAACAATTACAAAATACCCCATGATCACAGAGTCAGATCATCCATTGTATAAGTCCCTGCCCTGGGGGAGGTACTGGGTGCTCCCACCTGGACCTGAGGGTACATAATCTGGGGAGTTGAAGCTCTCAGGGATCCAGGGGAGGACTAGAACCTTGCCAGGAGGAGACCACCACTCTTCAGACTGCAACCATCTGCTGCACCAACAGGTTTTTTAACTTCCTTTTACTTTGGACTTGGGGGAACCACATGGGGTTCAGCACAGGGGCTAACCAACCCTTTTGTGCTTGTGCCTCAGGGTGCTGGGTCATACTTCTGGGTTTTGTGGGTTAAAACCAATTTCTCTTTGTGCTATTGCATTTATTATAATATTGTTATTAAATTGTAACTCTGACTTTTAATCTCTTTTGTGTTGGGTTCATCTCTCCTGCTGCTTTACCTTTAAACTAGCACATGTTCTACACAGAGAGTAAGCCATAAACCCCTTGATTTATTTTGTTGGGTTTTTTCACTGCATTATCAAAGGTAAAAAGCTTGAGAGTCTTGCATTCCTTGTGTTGGTTCACATGGAGTTCCTCTGGTTTTCCACTCTCTCTGACATCTTTAAACTCAGGCATCCCAAATAGCCAGATGAAATCTATTGGGTAAGGCACCTGCTTTTCAGCAGCTTCCAGTTTGTGAAGCATAAACCTACCATTAAAACCAATCTTAACCTTTCTGTGTTACACTAACATGGGAAAAAATGCTTCAGACAAGTCTATGTAATTACTTCAGCCTTCTGCAAGGCAGCTGAGAAATTATATTCAATTTTGCTGTCAGTTCTTCTGCTTTAAACATTGGTGCTGTAAACTGTCAGCCCCTCTTGTGAGTACGTTTGTGTTTAGAATGTTGCAGTAAATCAGATTATAGCTGTCCTTTATTAACTCTGGTGCACAAGATTTCAGCAGTGGAGGTTTGATTCAGAGGAAATGAATGAGGATAGTTAAAGTCAAATATAAATAGAGCTCATTAAAAAACAAACAAACCAGCCTCTGTTTCATTATGTGACTCTTGACTGTACCATGAGAGTAGAAGTAGCTCTCATTAAAGTCTCCTGGCAGCTGCCTTCTCTTTGTCTTCCTCTGCCAGCTCGTTCATGAACTCCTAGGAGTTCCTGGGGACATGAACCCAGTCTGCACCTTGGAATGGGACAGAAAGGGAGAAAGCAAACAAAAGAAGCCTGTGTACATGTGCACACAAGAAAATGAGCATAGTCTTGCCAGCACATCCATATCCCATCCGAGCTCCTAATTGCATCTGTGCAGGGTACCATCACTCCCCGGCACTTAATACCCCTCCCACACTCCCAGCAGCACCCTATCCTCACCTGGCTGGGCTGAGCCAGAAGAACTCTGGCTCAGGAGCTCTGATTACTCCTCATTTGACTCGTGCCTCGGGTGGGGTTCATGCTGTGGGTGCAAGTGCTGCTGTGGAGCCAGCTCTGCTTTTCCACCCATTCAGTGCTGCAGCTGGCTGGCACCCGGGAACACACAGCTCAATCCCTGTCTGCTGAGGGAGAGCTGCACCTCTGAGCCTCCCTGACCACCACAGGAAAGCTCAGCATTGCCTGTAAAACGAGAATAACCTCCTTATGGCCGAGTGCAGCCTGTGGGGAGCCTCTGCCATTCCACTGGCGCAGACACAAGGAGAGCTCAGAGTCCGACTTACACCCTCACTGTCCCTGTGTAGGTGGGTTTGTTCATTTCTGGTGGGTTTTTAAGTCCATATGTTTTGGGGGAAGAGAGAAAGTAAAAAAACAGAGATGTAGTCAGAGCATGGCATAAATCCAGCAATGGTAACAAAATACTGTGTACAGCAGTCTGTGCTGAAGAAGAAGAGGTTGCAGAATGGTACCCATTGCTTCCAGTTCAGTAATGCACCGTCAGCCATTACTTTTCATGAGGCTTCAGCTGGTGCCTTAATGCATACAACATGCTTACCTTCATGAAATCCTGAATATAAAGGTACAGTGAATGGGAAAATAGTCCTGGGAAGTCTGTTGAAAGGAAAACCTGTAGAAGCAGAGTTAAAACATATTTTCTTTTAAAAAGATTGTGTTAAAGACTGCATGAGTCTCATTACTGCTTGTGCAACAGCACAAGTGGGAGATAAATATTCTTCTTAAGGGAATAAAATTGCAATACCTCTTGAGCAAATTTATTCCCACGTGAATGAGTGAGCTCAAAAGCAAATAACAGCTTTATGCTATTTATGATTTTACTCCTGGATCACATGTGGAGCCTGCAAAGGCCCTGACAGTATCAGTTGAACTTTCCTCACGGTTTCCCCCTGTGACATCACTTCAGTCCCAGCATTACTAGCACTGGGACCATGAGGCCACTGAGTCCTTGGTATTTTAAAGCAGTGCATCAGCTACTCCTGCTCCCTGGAAGCTTAACTGGCATGATGCTTGAGTGTCCACCACAAGGGCTCCCACTGTTCCAACTTCATGAGGAAAACCATTCCAAAGTTTTAATTAATTTTAATTCATCATCACAGAGCAATTTGGTGTGTGCAGATGGAAATCAGTAGAGAAGTGTTAGTGTTTTTATGTATACATATGTTTTACAAAAAGAGTTGCAGTTTACTCAGAACCTGGACTGTGACTGACTGTTTAATTACTGTTCACACAGAAGTAATTTGCAGAGTGTTAATTTCCAAAATCAATGCACTTCAGTCCAATAAATATTTAATGCTTCCATCTGCCATTTTAAAGTTAGTTCCCAACCCTGCTACATGAAGTCTATGAAACAGTTGTGTGCTGTTGACAGAAAGAAGGGTTTTGAGATCGAGCTTGCATGGAAAACTAGAAAAAAGCAGCTTTCCTGAACCCAACTATATTCTTTTTGCTAGATTAAATATAGATATGGAGAACATTGCCTGCAGAGAGACAGGTTTATAACAGGTAGGCTAGTGTAAAATTACATCTTAATTTTATGAGGGGAAATACATTGAGTCTTCCTTAGTGAGACTATAACTGCAGGTCCCAAGTCTGAGTTGTGGGAGGAATCGTGCTGGAGTGTGTAGTATCTTTTCCACTGGGCAAAGCCCCAAGAAAATGAAGGGCATGGTGACCATTCCAAAGAGTAAAGAGGAGGTGAAGCCGCTCCCTGCCCAAGCAGGAGGGAGTGTGCAGGGCCATGCTGGCAGGGCATGGTGGGATGTTGACCTCACTTTCTGCAAAAGTGGGGGTGGTAGAACCTGTCTCCTTCTGGCTGCACAACAGACTATTTAATTATTGATATTCATGGAGGATTTGGAGCTCTCTGGATGGGAATGCCCTGTGCCAAAGCAAATGTCACTGCTCGCAGTACGACACAGGGGCCTGGATGATTAGTTCTGTTATACTGTTTTTCTAGTATAATTATGTTTAATTCATGTATTGTTTCATCAAAGTGTCTGTCACTCAGGGCTTGGCCTTGACTTCTTAAATAGCTGGATATAAAATTACAATGTGTTCCTCCAGTGAGACCATATTTCCAGAATGTCATGACAGCTTTATTATGACACAGGGCTTTCTGTTTAGCTGAACGGATACATTGAATTATCATCTTAAAAAATCAAAATCTCTTGTGGTTGCATCATTAGACTTGTGCCATATCCCATATAGCATTACCCTAAATCAGCATAATAAAAACTTGTGCCTTTAAGGTTTCTTCCTGGATCAGGGTGGGCCAGTAGTTGCGTGGGAAGTTGCAAATTGCAAAGCACCAAGAAAAGCAGGACTGATTTTTCAGCAGAAGATGTTCTTTCTTTGAGTTCTTCCTCAGCCTAGTGGCAGCTTCCAGGGGTTATTCAGAAAGTAGTGAACTAGTCGGAATGACCCTCACGTCCCTGTGGTGTCTGAAGTTCCTGGAGGGGCATTGCTGCCAGCACCACCACACTTTAAATATCCAAAGCCCCAGTGTGGGCTGCTGCGAGATGGGGAGAAGCCTGTGCCTGTAAATACAAATCTGTAGTTCAGATAATGGTTTTAGCAATGCATTCAAATTATTGCCCAAAGCTATTCCTCACTATACTCTCGCATGTAAAAAGACCAACCCATCTAAGCCTAATGGGATCCTGTTTCCTGTAGCTTTATGCTGTGCAGCTGGATGTAATAACTCCAGCTAATGCACCAGGGACATGCAACTGCAAAGTTCTCAATGCACTTGATGAGGCTGCTACTATAGTGGCTGGCTGGCTTTGGGGATGGGTGGATGTGTCAGTCAATCTATAATGAGATTGATGGATTAAAAATTTCTGATGGATTATGGAACATGCTTTTGAATTGCTACTGTGATGGGCTCCCCTTGTGTAACCAGGTACAACAGACTCTTTGGCTTTCATGTGGGTGTCAATGTGCCAGAAAGGGAGAAAGAAAGAGAAGCACGGGAAATTGTGTTGGAAGCATAACTTACTGTATTGCTTTGGTACAAGTCCCTATATTTTATTTGAAGAAGGCTTTTAAATTTTGTGGGGCAGGTGCTGAATAGCTGCTTTATGGTTTGCTCAAGCAGCATCTAACCTCAGGAAATCCCTGGTGGCTGTAAACAAATATTAAAGTCTTTTGGGATGGATGTGCCTTTACTGCCAGTAAAGTGCTGTCCTGGGCAGGTTTTTTGCTGCTTTTATCTGCTTTCCTGAGGGAGGCAGGACCACTACATTCAGGTGAAGTGCAAGGGGACAGGAACCATCTCGCTCTTTCTTACTCTTGATTTGGACATGTGCATGGTGGTGGGCTAGTCCTAAAGAGTATGAGGCCCTTTTCTGTCCCCATTGTCTTTCCAGCAATTTCTGCAGGAGAACAGAGCCTGAATGCTGCAGGAATCTGCTTGTTAGTGTAAGGCAGCATGGTCTGCTAGTCACAGCAGGGCTTAGTGGAGATAAATCCCTCTGCTTGATGTTCCCAGCTCTCCCACGCAGATGCCAAGGCGTTTCACCTCTCTGTGCCTCACAGTGCCTATGCATAGGGATAAAGAAAGGAGAGACTTAGAGTTGCACTGTTGTTGTTATGGTCTAATTGTAACCAGAAACAAGTGGCAGGAAAGAGCTGGCAGTTCTTGGTTCCTGCTGCTGTCATTTAGACCCAAATTAGTGGCTTGGTATGAATTCAAAGCAGGTTGGAGCACATCAGTATCAGGTCTGCTGTGCTTGTTTTGTCCCCTACAGCTGATGGCCACTCAAGAGAATCCATCTTTTTCGGTGAAAAAAATTCCTTTTCCCCCCACATCTAATTTTGGAACATTTGTTTTCATCTGTGTCCCTGAATGGACTTGCTGTGCCATGATGGTCTGGCCAGGGAGAGAAGCCAAGTCATCCCTGTGGAAGGATTGTCTCATGTGGCTTGGCTGAAAATTCAACTTCATTGGAGGGATTGTACTGAAGACTGAAGGCATGTCTGAACTCAGGGTGTGGGTTGTCATTTGACCAACTCGTTGCCTGGATTTGTTGAGCTTTTTTGCAATTTAGGGAAGATTCCCCTCCTCCTGAGACCTCTCCTGCTCTCTGGGGCAGCCCCATGCAAGGAGGATCTTCCTGGATATGTCCATGTGTGCACTGATTTGCAAAGCTGTCCCTTGCAGTCTCCTGGAGGCCAGTTTCCAAGGGCTGTGATTTTCACATTTTTGTGAACTGAATCCACCTGTACATCAGGAATTCAGGGCTGAAGCCCACAAGGCAGCTGTGTCATACTGCTCCATCCGTGTTTCTCCACCACAGGAACCTCTCTCCTATCTTCCACAGAGGCCAGGCAAGTGCTGGGTTTGTGGAACAGTGGGACTCTTGCAAGACAGTACTTTGCCTCTTGATCATTTCACTGCAGAGGTCTGATTGTGCTGCCTCTGTGAGCTTCAATCTAGAAATTTGCTTCCAAAGACCATATTAGTATTCTGCAAAGAAAAAGGGAGTTCTTTCTGCATTGAATCAGCTCAAAGGACTAGTGTGTGTTGGCCATTGAAGGAAATAAAATAGCTGCTGGAAAAAAATAAACATTTTTTTAAAAAAACACCCTTATATTATGCATTGAATTATTTAGGTTCAAAAAATAAGTTTAAAAGGATGGGGGCTGGTTCAGGAGAGCAGTGCTGTGAGGGCCAGCAGCCTCTCAAGCCTGCAGGGGGATATCCCTCAGTACAACTTGACTTCTGTGGTTTCTAGCAGGGCAGCCAGCACAGAAAGAACCTTGTAAAATAGAGAAGCAAAAACAAGCTGGGGAATAACAGCACTTCTATAATACTGCATTTCCCAGGTATCAGAGTAATTCTGTGTTACAGGAATTTAATAGTACAAATTTGGCTGATAACTGCTTTGGTAAATAATAATAGAAGAGCTGTGACCGCTCAGCTCTAGCATGACTAATGTAGTGATAGTATCTATCTTGAAGAGAAAAATGCACTAGAACAGAAAGTTCCTTTCTGCCAGTTGTCAGGTGTGTACATGTCATTGGGTGACATTCAAGCCCGTGCAAGGGACCAGCACCTTTGAGTCTGTTTTAAGCCTTCTTAAAGTACCCTGTTTCTATGTCTTGGAGATTTGTGCTTAATGCATCTCATCAATTGTATGGAAAACAGCAGCTTCCTTCCCACCCTTAATGTGGGGACTACTCTCCAACAGGCAGGAAAGAGTGAGAGTGCAGCCCAGGCAATCCGTTTCTCCTTTACTACATTAATAGCCTTTGTTAGTGTTAAGAGACCTCTGCAACCCTGGGCAGCAGTATGGTTAGTGTGGTTTCTTTATTTAATGACTAACAGAAGCCAGAGATGGGCAATATACTTGGCTAAGCATCAAGTATTGAATGAAAGGGTTTGCCTCTGAGCAGGTGAGAAATGGCAGGTTCATTGCTGGGCCTTCCTGCACTTCCTTAGGCACACCTTACAGCATTAAAAGCTTGAAATGATTTTGGTTTTGGTGTAGTTAATTGGAATAGACTACTGAGTTATTTGGAGTCAATTGGAATGGGCTGCTGAGTTATCTCTTACTAGTACCACCTGACACTCCCCTTCCCATCCAGTCTGAAAGCAGAGGGATGAGAAGGCTGCCTGGTGTTGTCTACATGGCAGAGGTGGGTGTTGAAGCTCTGAGACCTGCCTCCCCTCTTAGTGCAGTAGCTGCTGTGAAATGCTGCCTTCCACTAGTGCATTTGCTTTGCATTTGCCCGTTTGGGCTGTAGGTGAGGTCTCCTGCCACTTTTTCATGGGTGGACACTGATGTTCCTGTGTGACTAGCTCAGGAAAGGTCTGCTTTTAGGAACAAGATGATGTTGGGAGGTCTGCTTTTAACTGCAAGTGTGCAGTTTCTAATCTCTAGCCTAGATGAATTGTCAGCTGTGTTTTCATTTAAATAATGCTTCTTAGGACAAAAAATAGAACATAATGGCTAACCCTGCTCTCAATTTACTTGGATAGGAAGGGGCTCTGGCTTTCAGAGTGGTTGTAACCAGTGCTATTGGAGTTTATCTTACGGTAAGCCAGGAGCCCCATCTAGGGTTGTGGTCCATGTGCTCTGGTGCAGTAAGAAACATACAGGCTCTGCCTTGGAGAATGTGCACCCTTTTTAAAGTGGTCTCCTATAGATCTCTATGACTTGCCTGTCAAACCTTTAGTGATCTCTGTGTCAAAAGAGACAGCTTTAAGTGCCAAAAAGTTCAATTGCATTCTTCTTTCTTTTTGGTTGTTGATTTTAAAGCAAAATTGAATTAATTGAAATGGCCACTTAGGTAAGGCAATGTGATTTCCAGCTTTCTAAGAAAGTGTTGGAAAGGAAAAGTGCAAACCTTTGCTAGATTTGGCAGCTTCCTTGGAAACTCTATCCTTGTGTGAGAGTGCATTAAAAATAATACTGTCTGGCAGCTCTTTTGGAGCCTGGAAGCTAAAAGGTAGTAACCAGCTCTGTATCATGAATGTCTTACATTAAATCAGAAATCACAAATATCTTAGACTTACTACTCAAACTCGTGGAGGGGAAAGCAGCTGGTCACACTTAATTTTAATGACATTTCAGTATTTCATTGTTCTTCCTCTCTCCCCAAGCCCTGCCATAAGATTTGTGCTTTCATATGATACCACAAGGTGAGCCTCACTATGACTCTCTGATGGCCAGTTGCTGCATGTAAGTTTGTTTGGAGCTTCTCTGCTGATGCTCCTGCTCTGTTGTTCCTTCAGCTGGGACCTCATCCAAGTTTGTAAGCAGAGATGATGCTCAGCCTCTGAGTTTGGACTTAGCTCTGCAGTTTTCCTGGAGTGGCAGCTGACCTATTGTTGGACACCAGCTGTAGCAGCTCTGCTAATAAATCACACTGTCTCAGGTGATAAAATAGGTTTCTAAATCCAGAATACTAAAGAAAGTGGTAACTCTTATTCAGTGGGGAAATAGATTTATCCCACCCCCAAGCTGTCAGTAGTTGGAGATGTATGCTGCTGGCAAACATAGTATTGTTTTGGGGTTTTTTTTTGTATGTCTCATTCCCTTATTGCATAAAGACTTATCCATTCAACCCTTATCACAGCTCAAGAGTGTTAGTAAACATAAGCTTGTTGATAGTTGCCATTCTGATGCTTGACTGGAGGGAAGATATACAACTTAAAAGGGGTTTGGAATAATAAACTCCTAAGTGTAACGTATGCTTGGGAAATAACCATCGTTTTTGTTAGCCCTGAGGATGTTGGGTTTTCCACTTAGCAGTGAAATGAGATCCTTACGTGAGAACTATAGAATTGTGCTGGAGCTTTGTGTCTGGGCTGGTGGCTCTAGTTCCTCCTCAGTGTGATGTGTGACCTCAACAATTGCTTTGCTAAGAACATTGAGAGGTGGTGAATTTACAGCTGTCTTTACCTACAAGGTACCTCTCCAATTCCTCTAAGCTAAGAATCAGTTACTCATCTCTTTGCTTCAAATGGGGTGATTTCCCTGTTTTTTAATGCTTTTTTATCCTAACTAGCAAGGATAAGTATTCAACAGAAGCATCCTCTCCAAAAACCCCACCAAAATCCCAACCAAAAAAACTCCCCAAAAAATCCTTTTCTCACTTTCCACAAAGGTCTTACATTACAAAGAGCTGGATGTGTGACTCTGAAGAGGAGGATGAAGGCACAAAGATCTGCCTGACAAGGCTGTGCACGAAGTGGTTCAGTGAAATGCACCCTCCTTTCCCATGTTCATTATTCCACAACTGTTTCACCTCACTGGCACATGGCTTGGGTCTTCAGCACATCTCTTTTTTTTTTTCTACCACAATGATTTGATGCTCTTTGCAACTGACTGCATTTAGTGCCTCACAACAATTCTGGGCACATGGTTTTTGGAGAGACTAACAGGAAATTCAGAAAAAAGTAAGTTGTAGAATGTCTTGGATTAGAAGGGGACTTCAAGATTGCCCAGTTTTGAAAAGTGATTTTAAGAGCAAAGTTTTAAAAGCTGAATGTGACTAGCTTTGCCAAGTAAAAAGTAAATAAGTAGTTATGTTTTTACTGTACTTGATGGGTGCAAACACTCATTTAAAGTGCTCACTGGATACAGCAGAGATTAAAAGAGAGGGGAAGATGTGATGTGATTAACAGGTGAATTTTGAGGCATCACTCACCTATAGAAGCCTCATGCCTTGCAACAACAGACTAACTGATTCAGCTCTTGGGTAATACATTCAGTCTGGGAACAACCCTTGTCTAGTAGAGAAAATGAATAGATTTGGGTCTGTTAGAGTTATTCTGATCCTGATCTGAGTCTGCTCTTGTCCCAGTTACACTAAGTCTTCTCCACTCTGAGTGTTCTGTAGTAATGTGCAGCAAGGAGACCAATGCACAGGCTTGGGGTTTCCGGGATAACGGGGCAAAAAGCTCAGAGACCTGGGTCAAAAAGGCACTGTACAATTATCTAAGAAGGTTGTGTTCTGCCCTGCCTTTGTTATGTCCCCCGTGACTGTTGCAAACTGCTTCCTTGGCTGTTGCTGGTGTGGAAGGTGGTGTGGCACCTCCTCTCATACTCCTGTGCATTCCCAGCCTCAACAGGTAGACAGCTGGGAAAATCAACTCTTCAGATGTTGATTCTCTTGGGATCTTCACAAGCTTTTAATGTTGCTCCCTTTTCTCTTGCTCAGATGTCTTGCTTTGATTTCAGTGCTTTCAACTTGAACCCCTTTCTCTGCCCTCCGTGTAAATGGGGCAATGAAAGGGTTTTGTGCAGTATAGAACACCCTGGCCTCCTGAGGGATGGCACCGTGGTTTTTTCCCCTTCTCCTCCCACACAGCTGTATGTGCGTGAGGTGTCAGTGCTCTTTTCCCACCCTCTGGTACCCAACTGCCTGGTTGGCTGCAGCCCCTGTGATTCAGTGACTCACTGCAGAGCATCTCAGCGTTAAAAAAACCCACAAGGCCAAACACAAAACCAATCTGCAAAATCTGCCTTTCCCACTATTATTCTAGTTTTATTTCTGGGGCTCTGGTTTTGCTTGCATGAGGATTGGGATTCTCGGGGCTACCCTGCGTGGGGCAGAGCCGTCAGGTTGCTTTTGCTTCAGCAGCCTCTAGTGGGGAGAATAATGCAGTTACAGTGGGGTAGGAGTCCTGCCGTGTTCTCACTTTGCTGCCTTAGTAGACCACCCAGTGGAGCAAGTCAGTGTCTGGAGTCAGCAATGAACTCTCATTTAATCTGTGTTGCAAGCAAAAGCTGACAACCAGAAGAAAAAGTTATTTTATATCCCAAGAGGCCAATATGGGGGATTTTTTTTTCCTTTTAATTTTAAATGCGGGGGGAATAAAACTATCTAGAGGTGAATGAGTCACTGTCATGAGTCACCTATAGTGGGAAGAGGGGATTTAATATTTGTGAATCAGAAGCAAAAAGTACAGTCTGTTCCCTGGTTGGTGTGAGAGAAAATAATGGACAATTTCAAAAACTATTTTCTCCCTCGAAGAAGAGTAAGAATCAGGTTTTAGACTCTTCAGCATCTGGGAGTGAATGGCTACCTCCCTTCCTGGTACTATGATCCTGCTGGTCCCTTGACTGACTGCAGCCAAAGGTACTTGTTGTCTTGTGGCTTTTCCAAACCTCAGTACTTCTATCCCCCACTGCCAGTGGCTTTCTTGGTGTGACCTTGAGCGCTGCTTGTCACTAACTTTCTCCTCTGTAATATAAGACCTTTGCCAGAAAATTAAAAGCTACCAAGAGTCAGACTTGGTGCCTTAAGCAGCTGCTTTTCTCCCCCCAGAACAAAGATTGGGCAAACACGGGTGAGCACTGCAGAGCAGGAGGAGGTGACAAGCAAAATGTGAGGAGGTAAATCATGCCCTGGCCATGCTGGTAACTCTCTCAAATGCCTGGCTGGTGGTGCCTAAGGGTGAAACCACCCAAAATCTGACCCCAAGGCTCATGGGTTGTGACTCAGCCTAAGAGGAGGAGGAGGATGTGCCGGCCTTCCTCCCGTGTCCGCCAGCTGTCACTGTTGCTGCACACACCCAGGATGGCTGGTGCCTTCTGTCCAGCTGGGATTTACAGCTGCCTCAAAGGGCTGAGGTTGTTTGGCTCATCCGTGGTGTGAGTGTGTTTATCCTCATCTCAACAACCTGTTCCTAAAGCCATGACTTTATTGCCTGTTAAAAGGCCAGATCTGTGAGAGCTCCAGAGATAATTTTAGTCCATACACATTTCTTCTTTGAGGCATTGTTGCAGAACTAAAACTGCCTCAAAGTGCTTCTCTGATTAAAAAATGGTTTGTAAAACTGAGGGGCGGGTGGTGTGGAAGTAATAGTAAATTAGGAGTAGTGGTCACAGCAGGATCTGTCAGGCTTTGGCATCATATATGTGCACACGGATACCCACATATCTGTCTCTGTGTGTGTAGGCACTCAGCTTCTTTCACCTTGTATTCCATGTGTATTTCCATGGTATACTTGAATTAATGAGAATTGGTTGTGCTTGTAAAGTGAAGGAGATGGAGTTTTGCCTCCCCAATGGGAAGTGGCTCACAGATGGAAATATGGGGGTGTTTACTGGGGTTAGTCTAAAATTACTTGTAGACGCAGTGAGCATCTCTTCAAGTATTACACTTTTACCATCTGAGATGACAAACACAGAATATGATTTGGGAGGTTTAGATTGGATATCAGGAAAAATTTCTTCTCTGAAAGGGTGATCCAACATTAGAAGCATTGGGTTCAATGATCTTAGAGGTCTTTTCTAACCTACCATTCTACGAAATTAGCTTGACATTCACCCTATGGTTTAAGAGACCTTATACCTATATTGTACTCAAGTTTTGCTTGAGTTCAGATATCCCAAAACTTTATACTTGAAAGAACTGTGTAAGGAGAGTGTTACTTGAATTAACTATTGACATGCTTTGTGGAGATTATGCAGTGGCAAAACTCCCCACCATGCTGTTTTTCATGTGAACTTGTTTTGGATTTGATGTCCCAATACTTATTAAACCAGATTCTGCTGTGAGAGATACAGATGTAAACTGGAAGTTGTACTATCCCTCAGCAGTGCTGCTCTAGACTTGAAGCAAAGAACAGCATCTGGCCTTTAAAACATAATTCTGGTAAAAGCAAGCACCAATCTACATAAATTTCTCCTTTTAGATTAGATCCTGCCTCATGCAAACATAATCCAGAGGAGAAAGTGAGTTCCTGGCAGAGACAGACGGAAAATCCCAGCCCCTGTCTTGTGCTCACATACTTGCTGCTGTCTCCTTTCAAACCTGTGTTTTCTTGTTGGTTTTCTCTTGAAGTTTTGTGTTAAGAACAGCAAACTGATATTTTTTAATAGTTTTCTCAATTCTTAACTAGATTAGGAGCACTGACTACAGAGGGGAGGAATTTATGGGTACATGTGGCTGTGCACAGCCAGAGCTGCATGGGGTGTCTCCTGGGAAGACCTCGGTTGAGTTTTAAATGGGTTTCTTGCATTCATGCGGCTGTATCAGTCTACCTCTTCTGTGCCAGGTGGCTGTTTGGCCAGAGGGAGAAAAGGCACTTTTCCCATCTGCATTTCCGCTTTTAATTTGGCAGCGCAGAGGGCTGGTTTGCTGCCAGTTGAGTAGCTGTGCTCACAGCCGTGTCTGCGCCCTCTGTGTCGCTGTGTGTCTGTGCCATGGGCTTGGGAATGAAGAAGAGGCAAGTTATGCTCCAAAAGACCATTTGTTTCTCTAATAAGGTGTTTACATGTGCAGTTCAAATAAACACAACCAGAATGAGGCATCCTGATATGTGCTTTGAAAACATCATTGGACTTGGGAATGTGGAAGGAGGCTGATAAGGAGTTTGATCCTTTCCAAGCTCTCTTGCTGCCTCTCCTGCCTGCAGCTGGATGCTGCTGCTCAGTGGTCCTCTAGACTATTTTTAATTGCTTTCTACTGATGTGGTGACTTCTGTCTGGCTCTCCAGGGAGACAAGAGTAATACAGGTCGTGCTCCCTGCATAGCAGTAATGGTGGAATCGATCCTTATCTGGGACGCCTCCAGTATTTTCTGGCTACAACAACCCTCTGCCTGCTGTGGCCCCAGTGTTTCCCATGCCGAGTGGGGAGCTGACAGCCCACTGCACTGGATTTTGGGTATAACAAGGCTTCTCAATAGCTTAGTTGTGGGGCATATAATGTATTAATGGGATTGAAGGGACTTAGTCTTGATTTATGCAGTAGAAGCTGGGGATGGATTTCCTCTAAATGTTAGTGGATGAATGGGGTTTGTGCCCTTGTTGACTTGTAGGGCCTTCCCTTGTTTCTCTTCTGTCCCTCTCCCTCTTTGTTTAACTTCAAGCAGTCTATTGAAATTCTGTTGCTGTCACATCCCAGGCAGTATTTGTCTTTGTTTTCCATATTTCTTTGCCACATTGAGGCTTATCGTGTTTAGTAGGTTTGAATAAACAGCCTGTGGCTGTACAGAGATGGGGAAAAGCAAAGGAAGGGTTAACTAGGCGATACCCAGATCCTGCCAGCTGGGATGTGAGCATATGTTCTTGTGTCAGGCAGAGGCGAATTGAGTTTGCCTAGGCCGAACCTGAGTAAATAAGCTCTGCTGAGACGTGGTAATATTGGGTTGAGCTCAGCACTGTGCAAAAGGAGGTTGTACAGCTTCCATGTGGAGTAGTGTTCAGAGTAAGGATGCATCCATTCAAGGAGTGCAGCCCTTGAATTCAAGCCTTGCTGCACTAAATAGCAGTTCTGGTGGTTAGAAAGACAATTGAAACCATTTAAATAGTAAGAGGGAAATGAAGTGACCAGCTTTGATTTAGATTCATGACAGCAGTTAAAAGATACAACCTATGAGGTGTAAGTTTGCTGCAGAGCAATGAAACTTCCCTTGGTCTGACATTTAATAGATCAGCTTGAAAAAAATAACCTGTTACACTGGCAAGAATAATGGGGAAATACAATAGAGAAACTGCTTTGGGACTACATGTTAAGCCTAGCCTACACTGGGAGAAACTGTGGGGAGATGGTGTGGTTGCACCAAAGTGTGACTCAGGGCTCACATATGTTTACTCCTCACTGAATCTGTCCCAAAGACTCTTAAGAGAAAGGAGATAACCCATGCTGGATTCATTGTGGCATGGATTCCAAAAGAGGCTGCTGGCCACAAGACTCCCCTTCATCTGCACTCTGGAAACAAACAATCAATTTTTCATTTTTAGTGGTTAATTCTGAAAATATGAAGGTCTGTTTAGTCTTGTCTCCCTAACATAAACCAGCCAGAACAAGGCAGCTTGAGGGGAGTTTGTAACAAGTTCCCTTATTTGGAATAACAGCCACTGGTGTAAAGTGGCAGCTGTGGGACATCCCCACCCTGATAGGGACTGGGGGGTCGAGATGTTCTTCTGATGAATCCCAGGGCTGTATTAGGGGAACCACAGTGGTGATGGGCATGTTTGAGGAAGCACAGTGAAACAGATTCTATCCTAAGTTTTGCCTATTACTTGCACCTGGTTTGTAGGAGCAGGTTGTGATGTGAATGGGGCCTGTAAAGGTGAAAGGCAAAAGAAAGGAAAACTTGCGTGGAGAAAAGGGTTTTTTATGGGACTTCCATGGCTATGACTTTATTCTTTTCTTCTGTAGGGCGTAACACCATCCTACAAGCTCTTCCACGAAGAGCTGCTGTCCCTTGCCAGTCAGGTACTTGTGGGCAGGTGCCACTGTTAACAGGATCCTTGTGTCATGGCTGTGAACAGGCTGGAGTGGTGGCTGGATGGCTGTGGACCTGCCCAGCACCTCCCTTTTGCTGCTCTCCTTCCTCCTCCTCTCCACAGCTGCTGCTCACAAGGTGTTTGATCCTACAGAAAGGATCACATAATGTCCCTCTTGCAGGTTGTATTGTCCTGAGTGCTCTCTTTCTCTTCAGGCATCCGATTTTCAGTAACTTGCTAGTGGTCTGAGATTCGAAGTCTTTCAAATGTACAGCTTTCTGTGGCCTGAAATGACACCCCCTGTCATCCTTGGCAAAAGGGGGAATGAGTTCTCTGAGCTCCTGCTAAAGGTGTGCTGGGGATTAGGGTTTGGTGTGCCGGGCTCTGCTCAAACTATGGTATGTTTTCCATGTTTGAGATCTGGTTACTTTGACAATAGCAGAAAAAACGTAAATGGCATTTCGTTTGTATATGACTTTTAAGTTAAACTATTGTCCCTTATGCTGAACTATTAAATTACACACCCCTCTGTCTTTCTCCGTTCACGAGTGGTACAAGAGCCTTCTTTTCCTCAGCCGCTGGTGCTGAGGGTGCTCTTTCTTCCTTTCCTGTCTTCTCTGCTGATAAACCTTTATTTGTTCTTTGTTGGAACTACATTGCACACACTGATGCTGCATGGCAGATGCTAAGCACCCTTACAATATGATGGTGCTTAGCTATGCCTTTGTCACTGAAAGAGCCTATTCCTTGTATTTCTTCAGTAAAGCACTAATGACAAATTCAGATCCCAGACAAATTGTTTCCTCACAAGATTTTTTGCAGTATCAATAAATTTGGTTTTAATACATTGCCTGTAATAAATTTGTTCATAAATTTGGAAGGTAAATTTGCTTCTATAGGTAGATATTTATCATTTCATAGTCTTCTAACCAGATTTCCATAAATGGTGCTTTCAGCACTTTCTAAATGATTTCCATACCATCTCAAATGTTTCACAGACCATTTTCACATCCTAATGATTATTCTAAGACAATGGAAATCTGCATTGCCATGAAGAAATGTTTCCTTTTCACAAAGCTTTTTTTTTTAGCCACTATAATTACTTGTATTCCTGCTTGAGATATTTTATAAAATCTATATTTGTTCAGCAATTCATCCCTATTTAACAAAGCATTTAAGTGTGTATTTGAATTATGCCTGCTACAAGAGAATGAATCAAAGTTCACATCAGAACAGGAGATCCAGAAGAACCTATTCCCTGGCTCTTGAACTAAGTAGGGGACCTCGAGGCACTCCTGTGAGTGCTGCCTGTCCAGGGTTTCAGCCACACTGTCACTCCAAGATTTCTTCTAGAATGAATTAAGAGGGAATGCGGGGAGCCAGAGCACATCTGAGACACGTGACACTCTGTCTGTTCAGCATTTGTTAAATCAGTAAGTTTTGGAGGAATTGCTGCAATTAGCTCATGTTCTGTGCTTGGAGGATGCAACGTGGGAGTTGTCCTGGCTCCAGGGGCAGAGGCAGCAGGGTGCATCCTACAGCTTCTCAGTCCTGTTCATACTGCATTGTCCCACACTGTATTGGAGCAGCCAAGCTCTTTACTCTTGCCTGCTTACTCAGATGGGTGGGATGAGGTTTTCTACATTTGCTCTTTTTTTAATCTTTTCATTACGAGCACTTACTCTTAACTGACAGTCAAAACCACAAGAGTTTATTCTCCCGTTGCCCCACCTTTCCCTTTAGCAGTCCCACTTTCAGAGCGAGCAATAATTACAGATGGTTTCAGATTGCTTTGCTCTCTCTGTAAACACAGAGCTGACATCTGGCATATTTTGAAGTTGCTTTACTGAATCTTGATCGTTCCTGTAAATAGGCTCCATGTCTGTCATGCCTCAATGGCAGTGAGTAGATACATCTCTTTCTGCATGGACTGAATGGGAGACACCCTTCCAGGCAATCCTATGGTGGCCACAGGCTGAGGAACCAATGCCCTCAGGGGGTTTCTGTGAACGAGGGACTCACAAGTATGTTGGTGTTATGATGCTGATAGGAATGGATCATAAGATGGATGAACAACAGAGATGGAAGTGACGAAATGCTGTTAGAGTCTAGGACTGAGTCAGTTTTTGGGGAAGCCTTGTTTTGAAAGACTCAAATGTGGATGGGCATGAAGCTCAAAGTATCTTTTTAGATTTAGTAATTTCTCTTTCCTTTTTTTTCCCCTTCTGTTCATTGCTAGTAGAGTATGAAACTATAGTTTCCAGTATGAGCTAGGTGTTCAAGTAGGCTTTGTTTTTACAGATTGGGGAGCTTCCCACATTACTATACAGTTGAAAAAACCCAAAAGCTTCAGGCATAATGGTGTGGAAATCCTCTATGTAGCGCTTGAAATTCAAAGACAACCAATGGCATAGGAACCAGGAGAGTGAACTTGGTTTTTAACAAAAAGATGATGTCAGCTCCTTACTCCACATAGCAGTCATCTGGATAATTGGTGCTGTTTGGTTTAAGATGGCATTCCCTGCCTCCTTATAGCTAAATTTGGCCCTAAAAGTCATTAACAGAGGCTGTTTTCACAGCTTTCTGCTGAGGTGAAAGTGTTGTTCTTAACTGACAAGTTGAGGAATAGGCAGAGAGAGGTGGAATGATTTGTCAGGGGTCATAGAGGAAGCTTAGTTGGGTCAGGAATTGATCCCAGGTATCGTAAGACCTCTTCTGACTTTTTGGCTGTGTTGGGAGAAGCAAATTTTCTGCACTTACTACAGGAACTCACAGAGAAAAAAATGGGTTTTTTTTAAGTTACATTTGTCATAAACACAATTCCTTTTCAATACTATGTGTTTGTGCACATCTTGTGACAAAGTAAGACTGAAATTTATTATGAAGGGCTACAATTCTTGCAGATCAGAGGGGGAGAAATGAAATATTTAACTTAATCTCTATAGCATATTCCATATTTTCTTTGCTTTGGTTACATTTTTGTGAGGCGAACTATGAATTCCCTCGCCTATTAATAATTTATTGTTACTGGAACATAATAGCGTAGAATGCAGTTCGTCCAGGAAAAAGCTTCAGCAGGGAGTGAGTCATTGATGGTAATAAACTTCCGTCCCTCTCAATAGACCATAGGACCGTTTGGAAAAATGTTTTTGCCATGATTCCTGAATTGCTTGTGCTTTGTGCAGCAGCTGGTAGAGATAAAACCGAATGGAGCTGGGCAGACTCCCTGTCTCCCCTCTATTACTATAGCATGTTTCTGAATCATACACAAAAAATGTTTTGGTATGTAAGTGACTTCGGAAAAGCAACTCTGACTAGAAAACAGCCAGCAATGAGCAAAGATACATTCTTGGAGCATGATATGGAGTGAGATATCTATCATATATATAGTGGTCAAGGGGTTAGCAATACATCAACGTGCAGTGCTGAGCTCTCCAGCATTACTGGCCTGTGAGATGTTTCATCTTCTAGGAGCCCTAGGGCCTTCAGGAGGCAAATCTGAGCTGGATCAGGTAGTGTTTTGCTGCTGTTTGGGCCAGTGTGCAGCCTTGTATGTTACTGTCTATAACCTTCATCTTGTTCGGTGTGCAAGATCTCAGTTGTAAAAGACTGGTGGCATGTTTGATGGAGCATGTCATGTCATGTTCCCTGCTCTTCTGGATCCGTGTAGCCAGGAGTAAGTGCCCAATTTGGGTCCAGGGGAGTAAAATGTTTTTCTGGCCATGATCTTTTGCTCTTCCCATGAAGAGGCAGTATAATTAGTGAGCACATAGAGAATAAACACCTTTTGAGGATGTTGGGCCTATAAAAAAAGGCATTTTGGTGGGGGGTATTAAGGGCATAAATATTCTCCAGTCAGAGAACTGTTTCTGTGGCATAGATCTTTAATGTGTTCTGGAAAAGGTGAAACATCAGGTTAATGTAATTTCCAGACTTCTTCCATTGCAGTCCTTTCAAAGCTCCTAGTCCTCCAAGTCACTACTGCATCCAGTAGTGGGTGGGTGCATTGTGGTGTTACGCTCCTGGCCAGGAGCAGTGTAGTTTCCAGGAGCTGTGTTGTTGTCAAGAACTGAGCATATAACTGCGAGGGCCAGATTCTGTGCAGCTCATTGGATGGTGTATTATGTGTCTGTGCAGCAAACTGCCCCCATCATGTTAATGGGCTGCATAGGTAAACATGAGGACCAAAGGTTTTGCAGCCCAGCCCTAAGGGAACACGAAGGTGTTGGCATAGCTGTTGTGTGAACTGTAGAGCTGTGGCTTTTTATTCCTCCCAAGTGTAGCACCACTCCTGCAGTGGTGCTCAGCAGCAGCACTGTGGGTAGGGGTGTGCAGCATCCCCAAGGTGAACAGTGCACAGGCAGTCAGACTGTGTAGCTTCCTGGGCTGTCATCACCTCTCCTATAGGGAAGCTGAAGCATCTTTGGGTTTATATGTCCCCTGCCTAAAGAAAGATTTCTTTGAAACACTATGACAATATCATGAGACTGGTGAAGCATCACAAAAAGAACCACTTCCTTACCACCTGCAACAAACCAGGTTTCCAGCAGCAGTTAACACATCTGTGTGGGGAGTCTCCATAATGTTGGCTTAGCCCCCTTGAAAAGGACAGTCAAATCCACCCTCTGATATAGTGAATCCTTTTGGTGAAGGGTCCCCTTATGTGATGCTGACAGACTGGTTATAAGGGCCTCAGCTTTCCTGGGGCACTTACAGACAAATAAATCACTAAGGGTCAAGAAAATCTCCCCTCATTAAGGGTCAGGTAAACCTCCTCTTTTCACCTGACAGGAGTCTTGTCAACTCATTGGAGTAGATGAGGAGGTTGCAGAGATCAGAGCAGAGCTGGAGCAGATTGTCCCTGGAGCTCCTGACATCAGCCCAGCGCAGCGCTGCCCACTGCGGGGCAGTGATGTCACTGCTACTGCTCATTGAAAGGTGTCGCTTGGGAACTGCTCTGCACTTTGCACACAGCCCATCACACTGCCTGCGTTTCCTCTCTTGTTGTGACCTGGGACATGATGCCGCCGTGTCTAAGCCAAGCTGTGAGGCTATGGCAGCCTCCTGGGCTGTCTCCATTTCTTAAAAACTCCTTGCTCAATGGATTCCTGCTTAAAATGCCATTGACTTCTGTGGAGTAATCCTGATTTGATTTTGCATTAACAAGATTGAAATTGGGCTGCAGCACACAAATTTTGAGATCACAAGTGAAATACATTGTTCACTCTGTCCTGAAATCTGGAATGGTGTAGGTACTGAAGTTGGAAAGCCAAGGGGAAGTTGACTGGAGACCCAGCTGTCAGGGGCCTGTGAGCTTTTGGTGCTTTGCTGAAGGGTACTGGGAACACAATCGAGGCACATTTAAAAAGCAGAAACATGTTTCAGGTGCACAACTGCTGTGTTTTTGACCAGTGCCCAGAAGGTGTTTATTCCCTGGCTAGGACTGACTTAATTTGTTTTATCATTCTGTGCTGCAACAGGCCAGCATAGTATAAACAGAAGAACAATCCAAGTCACTGCAATTGGTTTTAAACTGGTTGGCATTCATAAAGCCGAAGAAAAATTGTTATGGGTAATGCTGTTTTACATTTGCCTAATGAGCTCATGGAGTGGCAGGAGCAGAGCACACAGGGAAATGCAGGATGGACTCTGTGTGCTCCGTGGTGGTGCTGATATACAAGTTTGTGGTTGTTAAGGTGCTCTACAGTGCTCCCATTTATCTATGAAACAACCAGGCTGAAGGCAAGGGAAGGGAAGGGCAGAAGGTGAAAGAGGACAAGATACTTTTTTGTATGCTTGGATAGCTGCTGTATTGATGTGCAGAGGACATGGTGCTGTGGGTACAGGGTATGCAGTGTGTAAGAAAATTGCAAGCGCAGGGATACTTTCCTCTGGATGCTTTTAAGTAATACGAGTGGGTGCTGCCTAGCATTGTTTTTGTTTGCAGAGTTATTGAACATCTGGGCCATAAGCTCCACTGGACATCTTTCCCAAACAAAAATTAGAAACTTTCTCCTAAATTTCATGTCTTGCTAATTGCCCACTGTGTTTACTTCACTATAGAAAAAGGATGCCTTTGATACAGGAATTATTTCTGTTGGTTCTTATGTAATACAAATATTTTGCAGTGCTTTGCACTCTTCAGTGACTGTTGTGGTTTTGCTATAAGCTTTTCCCCCCTCTCTTGTTTCCTACTTCTGTGATTATCTCATGGCTGCACAGGCAGGAGTCTGACTATCTGCAGTTAGTTCCCATTCTTGTATGTATTTTTATCCTTTGGAGATAGCACACAGAAATTGCTGTGTAAGAAATACAAGTAGCCATCATCACTTGTTCTCATTTGCTGCCTATTTGTAATAATGGCAGATTCTGAGATTAAGGCAGTGCTCAATGCTGAACTCCATCGTGACCAGGTGGAGAACACTCAGTTTGTGAATGGAGTTTGTGTTCCCAACAGCTTCCTAGAGGATGTGTGTCTGGCATTAACCCAGGTGACATCAGGTTGTGTTGTAGGTTCAGGACAGCAGGCATTCGTTTAAAAAACAGAAGTGAACTGTTACATTTCATCCTAGAGCTCTTCGCTTTCGATCGAGGGTGGCTCATACAGGATGGGCAAATAGCAGGAAGTTTGTATGGATATTGTGGAGAAGAGTTTCTTTTGGGTATCTCACTTTATCTGCAGCCAAAGTAAAGGTGTTTTAAGCAGATCTGGGAAGAGCAAGTATTGCTCAGTTAACATCTCATGTTTGGTTGGCACTGTTTTTGTTACATTAAACCTTAAAGAGGAGATAAAGTAAAATTATTACTTACTAGCAAAAGCTGGGCTGCTCCCTGTGGCAGGCATCTTCTTCCAACAGGGCTCTGGATTTTGTCTTTTAATGTAATACACTTTAAAATAATTGCTTGCTTGTAAATATTTTACTGTTAAATGTTTTACTGTTAAAAGGCTGTTAATATTTAAATCTGCACCCTGAAATGTTGTTTGCATGGCAATTAGAGTGCAGCCAGAGAACAGTGCTTCAGCTTAATGGCTTGTGAATTCAGATTGTTGCAATGCTGTTTTCTAACAAGTGTTTTTATCATTTGTGAGAGCAAAGACCAGTAAAGAACTAAAATACTCACCATGTTGGAAAATGTCTGGTTTTAATCCCAGGACTGTGGAATCTGAAATATGATATGTGACCCAACAGGACTTTATCTTGTGTGGGAGGTTGTTAGCTGGATGATATAGATTTATAAAGCCTGATTCAGTTGACTTCAGAAACAGTTCTACTTAAAAAATAAATGTTCTTACAGATCTATTCCTCATAAGAATGGCCTGGAAATCACTGTATGAAGTGTATAGTATTTTGGATGTAATCATCAGATATCACACATGATCAAAGAGACTGTAATTATCCAAATCTTCATAGAATCATCCCTGTCTTCTGCAATGACTCAAGTTTTCATATTGACCTCTTTCCACCTCTATCAAGTTTACTTTCTGTTAGTACTTGTTAATATTCTTCAAATGGGCAAATTTCCCTTCCCTGTGGAATTTATTTATTTAGACTATTTCCTTCAGGATGTACCAAGTTTGCCTCCTTGAAGTCTGCTTGCCCTCTGCTGACTTCTGCCAGCCTTCCCAGTGCCTCCTGTTTATTTATTAAGTCTTCCTAGTGATTGCATTTCCTAATTAGTGTGTTCTCTCATTTCACTTAATGTGCTGTGTCTCTCTTCAGGTGATGTGACAGGATGTGCATCTGTCTATCAAGTGATCCTATGGATACCTTGACTAACTTCCTCCCAGACACAGAGTCATCTGTTCCACAGAGTGTAATTACTGGAATTATCCTGAATATCCTTATGGCTTCTGGTTTCTTTCTGTCAGCTCAGCTACTTACATCTGTTAGTGGGCTTGGCTGATGGAATGTGCTCTGTTCTTGATCAGCTTTTAAAACAATTCCTGACTATTAAATTATTTAATAATTCTATCAAATTCTTTTCACCCACTTTTCATATAAATTTGTATTTTAGTGGATTTCATTTATTTTATTAAACAAGTCTTCTCATTTTTGAGAAGACTTTTTACTGTAATTGTCACTCTTCTGACATCTGGTAAAATATATCCATCATCACTCATATTTTTCCATTAATTCTCTTTCCCAGCTAATTTTGCTTGTAATTGCTTTCATTTTTGTGAACTGGGTCTTTTTCTCGTATGTATTATTCTGTAATTACTGTTTTGAACTTACTATATTTCAAATGCCAAATGCAATCAAGTTGAGGAACTGGAGCACCTGGCTTATTCTTTAACTTCTCTTTCTGTGTGAAGATGAGATTTGACATGGCATTTCTCCCTTTTTAGGAGATCTCAGGTGAATGTCCAAATTACAGCTTAGCTTCAATGAAACACTTGGGTCTTAGGAGGTGTGGACAGGAGCTCATTGCTGGTGGCATTGCTGGGTCAGGCACTTGTTGCTATGGCTCTGTGTTCTCCAAGCAGCTGCCAGCCAGGCACCCACCCCCAGTGAGACCCTTACTGGAATCTCTCCTGCAAAAGTATTTGCTCTGTCTTCACCCCACATGACTTCTCAAGCTGACAGTACACAAGAACCTCACTGCAGATTTGAGGAGCCAAGTGCTTGGCAGGTGCTTTCCTTTCCGTTGCAGCAGGAGTGCAAAGAACCCTGTGCTGCACCTTACAGCATCAGGGTAGCTCAGAAATAGCCAGTAAGTTCCTTTATGTTTTGTCTCTTCTTCTGGAGAGTCTTAAAATATTTGAGTTATTTGGTGAAGTAGCCTACTTGTCAGTATCTTTCTGTATTGATTATCTTTGTGTGATAATGAAGATGCCACGTGGGGCAGGCTCTTGATGTGGTGATGCTTCTGAAATGAACGTTGCTAACAAGCCTTCCCTCCAGCAGTACATTCACCTCCGTGATGAGGGAAGCTGTGGCATTTTACTGCATGTTTCAGCAAACTGAGAGCTTGGACATGACCAATTAGTGTGGCTCACTTACTGGGGAGTAATTAGTTAAAGTAACTGGTTATGTGTCCAAGTCTGTCTTCAATCCTTTAACTGGATCAATGACTTGACCTAGTGCAGCAATTCCTAATTCCTTTATGAAACTTTGCTGAGATCTTGGACTCCCTCCAGTCCAAGAGGCTGCTGCATTTTCATTAGTGATTCTCCAGGAAGGCAAGCTAAGAGCAGCTTTTAGAATTGCTGTCAAGAGTGACATTAAAGGAATATTTGTTGTTGTTTGAGGTGCAATAAATAATTTTAAAAGCAATGAATTGGCCAGAGAAAAATACCTTAATCGATCAAATAAGTGCCTGCAGCACCCCTCTGCCTGTGTTATTGATCTTGCCCTGAACAGCCTAAGCTCTGAAACAAAGATATGAGGTATGGCTGCTGGAGAGTTCAATGAGGTGATTTTTTTTTTGAAACCGATTTAAAAAAAATTATAATTAATGGCTGTATCAAAGAAGATTATCTGAAAAATGCCTGTATGTGTGTTTTTTTAGTGGCTTACTCCCTGAGGCAGGCTTAAATTCATACAGTTTTTTGAATAGTGTGACTTCATTTAACTAAAATCCACAAAAAGGTAAGTGCAGTATGTGTTCTATCATCAGACCAGACCTGGAAACACAGCCTGCTGGAATCTCAAAAGAATCTTAAAGATAAAATTTCAGAAGTAATTTAGAATTGTCAGATAGGACTCACTAGAGGGAACAACACAATTCTGTTCTTGGACAGAAGAATTCGAGGGTGCAAATAAATATTAGTGCAGTGGGGATCTGGGAGGCAAACCATGAGAAGTGGTGTAATTCTGTTGCAAAATAATGATTTTTTTTTTGTATGCTCAAGGGAACTGGCAGAAGCCCCAGACCTGGGCTGGGGCAGTTGTTCCCCTTAGTGATGGGGGCTGACCTGGGCTAACATGTCCAGTTTTGGTCAGCATGCTTTGAGAAAGATGTGAAAATCCTTAGTAGAACCCAGAGGAGATGAACAAGAACTGAGAGGCAGATGTTTCTGATGAGAAAACTGTAGAAAGATGTGGATTAATTTCCTTTAGGGAGGTGAAGTCTTTGTTGGAGAAGGCTGTGAGAAAGCACAGAGCAAACCCCAATCCTTCAGCAGCAGGGAAGGGGCAACCAACTTCAGTGGAATATTTTAGTGAAGTATCTGGGAAAGCACTCCTAGAGGTGTAAAGGTAGATAAGCATTTGGACTTGTTAATTAGCAAGAACCTGTTTTGTGGCAGGTTTTATTAACAAGTCAGTCAACATCCACCAGGTCCAGCTCCTCACTGTGCCTTGTGCCCTATACATGCTGCAGCTTGGTCTGTCCCTGCTTCCTCACATCCATCCCCACAAGCACTGTGCATCCAGGCTGGTCCTACTGACCATCACAGGCTGTCCTGGCAGAGAAAGTCCATCACTAATCCATGCAACAGGTATGCTGCAGTGGCACCAGAGGGACAAGCAAGAGCACAGTAGTTAAATCCTGATCCGGTGGGACCACCTTGGGAGTGAAAGGGTGTTCAATCCTATGGAAGAGTGTTATATTATAGGATTAGGATTAATTTGCTTAGGGGTCAAATGGGCAATCCTGGATTTCTTGTAGGAAACCATAGCTGAAATCTAAATTATAAGCTTAGTTATAAAATCTAGAAAGCGGAAAAACCCCAACCCTATTCATAAAATCCGTAAAAGCAATTTATAGGCACCTTGGTAATCTTATCCCTTGCCAAGGGAAAGGAGGAAAAATCAAGGTGTCTGGTTTCCATGTATCTTGGTGTTCAAGAAGCTAAGAAATGTAGGCAGGTTTTAGGTCTTACCTCAGTGAATTTACTTTCCTTTCCTTGTCCTTTTAGATGCACCAGTTTGGTACCATTTTATAAACCTCTGTACATGTGACACAATGGAGATTTTTTCTGTCTCTGATATAGGATGTATACTGGGAATATCACTTGAGAGCTGAGCTTTAACGTTTGACTCGTTCAAACTGCTAAATGATTGGTCAAATTTTCACAAATTTTGAACACACAACAGTCCTCCTAAACCCGCTCTGAAGGTTTAGGAGTCTGACTGCTCAGTGACACCCAGCTTGCTGTGAATATCCAGGCTCTGAAAAACAAACCTGTTTGTTTATTTGCTCTCTGTGGTGCTGTTTAGTATTGTGGGATGGATGAGCTGTGAGTACATCTGATCTGGTGCTCACCCTCCACCTTTATCCAACCCCAGGTTCTTCACAAGTATCTACATTACATGATAGGATCCTGTAATATGAGAAGTCATCAGGACAGAGAAGAAATGGGCTTTGTGAGAGCAGAAAAGAATGACTTGTGCTAGAGCAGCAGATGTGGCTGTTGTTTTGTGCAAGTAGATGAATCCCTAATCCTCTTATGGACAGCCTGGCTAAAATCCACTTTATGACATTAGGTGCAGCTCTGGGCCAGGTGGCCTCAGCTTCTGTCACCGGCTTCATGAGTTGCTTTGCTTTGAGGAAACTCTCAGTGCTGCTGCTGCAAAGCCACTGTAAAAACAGCCTCAGTACCAGGTGTGCAGGAAGAGCCCTGGGTAACAGCCAACATCGTGGTACTGGGATTCCTTCTGCAGAGTCCAGCTGAGCAGTCCTGAGAGGCTTTAGGTCCTCAGAGTCTGTGGGTGTTACAGAAATGCTGAATGCTCTTCCTAGAATTTATACATTTAATATTCAGCCAAAATAAAAAGGGATGACGGTGTGAGGTGAGGGACAAATGGGACAGTATGGGAAAAGCTTGATGGTGTGAGGTGAGCTGGCATAAAGAATATCCTGCAGCTCCCTCTGCCTTTCTCTGGGTAAATCCACTCCTTTCACTGATGTGTCTGGCCTGTGCAGCTGCAGAGCAAGGTTTTCCTCATAGCTGGATTGTGAACAGGGTAGTGATGGAGAGTGACCAGGAGGTGGGATGGTGGTCTGACACTTGTCATCATTTCCCTGCTATGTCCTAGTCTTTCTATGTGACATTGGACAAAATATTTCACCCTGTAACATAGAAGGGACTCCAACTCTATAAACAGTCTGAAACAAGGACTTGGAAACTGGGACATTTCTCCCACCTGCATTAGTTGATATTCCTTATATTCCTTATCCAAGCCAATAGTGACCCTTTAAAAAGTGTTATTGTTCATCATTTCATGCTTAACAAGACATCCCCTCATCAGAACTCAGAACCCAAGCTCCATCCAATTGCTTTCATTCTCAGTGCCCTTCAGTAGCCCCTTCCCCATTCCATGTACCATACTCAGCCACCAAATCTGCACCTTCAACTTGCCTTCCTCTTATTCAGTGCAACAAGGAATGATGAGACCCAGTATGAATGAAATATGCCACCTTCATACGTTTAGAATAACACTGAAATTATCATAAAAACAAATGACTTTGAGATTGTTGTTTTCCTTTCAGTTTGCTGGACACCACTATTTTTATCCTTGCTTTAACTGACCAAAGAATTTTGGCAAGCCAAAATTCATCTTTGGAATGACACAAAGTGCATTGTGGGAACACAGTAATGCTGTTAAGTTCTCTGAATTTTGGTGAAGATAATTTCGGAGGGTGCAATCCTGAGGTTTTTACTTGGGCAAATCTCCTGCTGGCTCATCTAAGACTACCATGTTAAAGCCATCAAGAGGAGAGTGTATCAAGAGGATGCAAGACTGTATGTGTTATGTTTCCGTAATACATTTTCTGTGCCTCCAAAATGACTGGTATTAGCTTTATTTCCATGTTTTCCAGATTATTTTTAATTTCTTCACCACTCTTGCCTGTTGTAAAAAGGCCCTTCCTGACATGGAAAGGAGACAAAAATTTCTGGCTGTGCTTCCGTTGTAAAAAATGGTGATGGCAAGGTCTCAGGTTGTGGTAGTAACAACTTCCATGAGGAAAAGGTAACAATTTGTCCAATGTCCAATAAAACCCAGTAGCATTCCTGAGGTGACACCCACCACCCTCACTTAGGCCTTGTGACTCAAGATTCAATTTATGATGAGCAGTCACATTGCAAGCATTTCTAGGCTGGAAGATGTTCAGCATCTTAGTGTCAGTTAATTACTGACTCTCTCCTACAGATTATATATGAATAATGTGAAAAATGTAAGATGTGTCACTTCACAAAATAACTTTTAGATACAGATTGTGATTTTCTTTCTCTGTTGTGAGTTTAAGGAAACACATTTGAAAAGAGCTTCATTCTTAACTGTGTCCTAACAATCTGCTAGAAGTCTAGTGTCTGCTATCAAAGTCCAGCTCCATGGATCAGTCACGTAGATGGAAACAAACTGCCCTCTGAAGCTACTTTTGTCTCTTCAGTATCTTTCCTCAATGAAACTACTCTTTACAAAAAGAGACTGGGGCCTGAACTTCCATATCTTGAAACAATCAATTGACTTGAAGTTTGCTTACCCCAGGACCTGTTCCTGGCTCAGCCCCTGTCTTTCAGGAGCTTCAGTCTTCCTGGGCTTGGGTGCATTTCATGAATAGGTAAAAAGATGATTAAGGAAAAAAATTAAGGCAGTGTTTGCATGAGATTACCTTTAAAAAGCTGTAAGGCATGGTACTGTTGCAGCATTACATACTTCTTTGACTTTAGTGAAGCTACTCTGCATTTCCAGTGATGTAAAGAAGATTTGAATTTGTCCTCTTGGCTGCTCCACTTCAGCAATTGATTCTAAATCAGCCTCTCTATCCAAACATGTAGAATTAAAGATTTCTTACTAATTAAATAGCTGCAATTCTTGAATATTTTTCTTCCTAGTTTAGTCAAAATCTTTCTGACATTTAGCAGGTTGACATTCTCCTAGCAGCACCACAGCAATCTGTCCAGTTTGTTTAAGCAGACAACATTTTTGGAAGAAACTGCAGCATCTCTGCTGGAAACTCAAGTACCTGGCAAGAGAGGCTTGAGATACTTGTTGAGCTGGCCAAGTTCTGCTGTTACGCTTCCTGATTTCAATGGGCAGTCTATGTGTGTTTGACTGTCTAGGGTTCACCTTCTGTTTTCTTCTAGAAGGCTCAGGAAAAGCAACATGTAGGTACAGACCACAGCAAGAGCCCTGTTGCCCTGGATGGTTCATTCTCTGCAGTGCTGAGTGCTCTCTTTGGTGAGAGGTGATTGATGCCAGCATGACCATTGATCATGTTTCTGGTGTGTTTGCACATGGTGGGGATAATGACTGCTTTCCAGTCAGCTGTTGTCATCAACACTCAGTGAATATTTGACTCACCTCAAGGAAGATGTAAAGTGCTGGATAATGGTTCTTGTTCCCATAGGTCTGGGGAAGACTGAGGCAAGGGGAAATTTCCAATCACCTAGGTTGCAATGTCCACTGCTGTTGAGCAGTGGTCTGAGAGCCTCCTTGCACTCTTCCTCCTGGTATCTGAATAGCTTTGCTCTGTGCTTGACTTTTATTTTCAGCAGTGAGTGGTGCAGTGGTCTGTCAAAGTGCCTTGACAACTGGAAAAAGACCTTTAAGTGTATAAAAATTCTTTAAATAGAATTTTTGTGTAGGTTTCTGTTGTGGGCAGACACTGTTCCAGTTGTTTTCACCCAATGCATTTCACATTTCACAGTGATCCTGCTGACCTCTGTTGATGCCTGTGCAGATCAAGATGAGTACATGATGTGTGCTCTGAGTGAGGCTCAGCCTTTTTTGTCCATTTGTTCTTTATTGCTGTAGTTGAGTGACTGCAGGCATTGTTCCATCTTGTTGGCCAAATCGGTTATCTTGCAGGATCAGCCGTGCTCACTGCAGGCAGAGGTGGATTGCACGTCTGTTCTTTACATAATTGCAGAGTAACAGTCGTTTTCTGTTGTACATGATGACAGGTACTGAGTTCCAGGTTAGCCATATTGAAGTATGCGCTATTTTTGCTACAGTGTTTTTGGCCATTAGTGAAAGGTACTGATGACTTGTTGAAGCAGTTGGTAACACCCAAGGGTTACTCAGAGTTCAGCCTTTTAGCAGATACTTAGCTTATCTGTACTTGTCCCTATTGGAAGATCACTGTTTATTCTCATTTTGAGCTTCACGATTTGGATAACTTTTTACGCATTGTTCATTATAAATTATACTTACTGTGTTTCCATTTGGCCTGGATTCTTCTCTCTTTAAAAGCTTATTCCAGGATTTGTTCACTATCTCTGTTTCATATTCAAGTGGCCCTTTTATAACCTTGGTGAGAATTTACTTGCAATTTCAAGCCTTGTGTCCGGCTTCAGTTTGCATCCCCCTTTCATTTATGGCACAGGCACATACTTTGTTCTGCTGTAGATATAGCCCTTAAGTCAGTGATGTTGAAAAGTGGTGAAGACTTGGTTGCAGAGACAACTTACTGACAACCTGCTCGCTGCCTTAATTTCAGAATACAGTGGAGAAAGCATGAGAGCTGTGCTGAGCCAGAGCATCAGTGAGATCACAGTAGCAATACCTCTCAACAAAATCTTTACTGATGGAGCCGCACTTGTCAAAACTTTGGGGTAAAAAAGGCTGAAATTGATAAGTCCTTTCTCTCTTGCCTAGGGCTCTTTGACTTCATTTTAAAGATAAGTTCTTGTTTGATTTTGGTTGAAGAGGGGCACATGCCTTGCTTAGGCGTTGCTTACTCTGCCTGCTGCTTTGCTGTCTAAGACACCATCTATTAAGTAGTATGCTGGCAGAAACTTACTCTCCTTTATATTGCACTTGTCATTTGAAGATCTCCAAATCTGTCCAAAGTGGAGGAAATTTTTCATCTCCATCTTGTAAATTTAGAAACCAGAAACAGACAGACACTCAAGGTCAGAAAACCATTGCCAGCACTGGAAATAGGACCCAGCCTTTTGCATCGTGGTTTCTGATCTTGCTAAAAACTAGCAAGCAAGTGGGGAAGGAAAATGCTTCTTAATTTACTCTTGAACTACCTTCTGTTGCAGTTAAGTTGCTAGGCTGCCATGGTCTCATGTTTACCCATGCAACATAACAATAAAAGCTGTTTGCAGAGCGTAACCCAAAACATTGTTTTGCATGCAGGGGCAGCAAACCATGCACAGCTTGGGAGTGCCCGTGCACGCTCTGGGAAGGGTTAGGCTGGGTGGGCCACTGTTGTCCTGTAACGCAGCTCCAGTTACAGAGCTGGATTCAAAGGAATGGGGATTTTTTACCCACAACTATGTACAGAGCCTGGCAAAATGATGCCTTCATCCTGCTTTGATCCAAGATGTTGCTGAAATATAAATAGTATAATAATATAATTTTAGATGCAAAGGCAGTGAACTTGTAAGAAGCAAATGATAGATCCTCAGTCATTGTAGCATCCAATGAACCTGGTATGTCTTCTTACTTCCTCAAGTCATTCACACATACCATTTCACTCACTGTTAGAAAGTAGGGAAATCCTTGAAAACCCAAATTGCTAGCAAGTGTGAGAGAAAAATAGCTATTTGTGCAGAAGAGCTGCAGAGACTTTGTATTCTGTATATACAGCTGACTTGGAGAACATTATTTCTGCTTTTAAAAATACCAGATACTGTTTTACTGTATGAGGCAGCATCTCCCTGGGAAAGACATTCTCCTAAATTCCAGCAGTCCAGTATTGAAGAAAAGGAAATTAATTTTCCATCCTTATCTCTGGTGGAGGCATCTTCTTTCTGTGAATCATAATTCATGTCTCCTAGAGATGGCTGGAATGTCAACATTATGGAAACATTTCACAGAATCACAGAATTTGCTGAGTTGGAAGGTGCAACGATTGAGTGGGGATGCTACAGGAAGGGACCCACAAGGATCATTGAGTCCAACTCCTGGCTCTGCACACAGCCATCCCCAAGAGTCACACCATGTGCCCAAGAATATCATCCAAACACGTCTGGAATTCTGTCAGCTGTGACCACTCCCCTGAGGAGCCTGTTCCAGTGCCCAACTACCCTCTGGGTGGAGATTTCATTTGTACTTATGTACTTAAGTTGGTCCCCATCATTGCATTCAAACATCTGTTCCCCGGGTAAGACCATTTGCTTCAGTATTTTGTTTTGGAAATTGTACTGATGTAAATAGACAGTAACATCAGATTGAGCATCTTGAATACACTTTCCAGTCTCTACATATCTTCAGGCTCTCTACGTGGAAAAAAAATAGAAAGTATTTCCAGTGAATTCACGTAGATGATGTCATTTAAATTCTCAGCCTCTTTAGCCATTGTTGTGACCAGACATTTGTATAATGCACAAAAAAGTAGAGTTCACTTCCTCCCTCTCTATATTCACCCCAGTGTGCAGTCTGGTGGTCTTGAGAACAGGAACTTAATGGGAGCCCTTTGTTAAAATGGGCCAGTCATCTCTGAAATGGACGGTGCCTTGCTCTGATTGGCGATGGTGGTGTTTGTTTTTATGGAGTAATACAACAAAATGCTTCTGTGTCACATTGAATTAAGGCAGCTTTAAAAATCCTTAGGGGACCAGTGCATCCAGCCTCTGTAAGAGCAACCAGGAGTCTGAGAGAGCACCTAAATCTTGCTTTTCCTCTGTGACAGGTCTAGGAATATATTTTTCCAATTTTGAAATGGGGACTGATTGAATGCTGAAGAGCATTTGTGCAAAAACTGCTGCTGAAATGAGTGACAGAAATGACCACAATTTCTGTTAGTATAAAGCAAAGTGAAGATGTCTGCTGTGCTTTTCTAAAAGGTGTCCCAGCAGACTTGTGTTAAAGACAGCTTGTGAAAGGCTGGACATCCTCTTATGTTGTCTTTCTGTTTTATGGCATGTAGCCTAAAATACTTTCTTTAAGGTGTTGTTGGGTTTGTTGGTTTGGTGTTGGGTTTTTTTGTTGTTGTTTGGTTTTTTTTTTGTTTTGTTTTATAATTTGGATTTTTTTCCACCTAATTTCTTGAAAGTCACATTCTGCTTGGGCTGGATCAGATATGTATATGTGTATATGTATATGTGTGTGTGTATATATATGTGTGTGTGTATATATATATACATAGTTTTACTTTGCTACCCTGTTTGTCTCAAGGCAGATGTAAGAAATAGTGAACAAATTTAGGACAATGCTAAACTGAAGCTGTACATTTGGTGCTATAACTACAGAATTTTGTCTTAATTGCTTCCAACTGTGGAAGCATGTATATATTTGTAAGGTACTGAGGACCTTGGCCTCTTATATTGTAAAACACTTGGCACCTGTGGAATTTAACAGAACACATGGCTGTTTCCCTCTCTGGCACATGTTCTTCTCAGTTGTATGAGTGTGAGAAATGGTTTAGAGGAATGGGGAACTCATGGTTCAGAGGATGGCCTAGGTCTATTTTAGTTGTAGAAATAGGGCAGGTGTTCTCCATCGGTGCTGGATCTCTCTCTTCTGTCCCTCTAACTCCTCATGACCTGTTTGCCACATAAAGTTTCTGGACAGGATAGAGGCTCTGGGGCTGTCTGTGATTACTTATTTATCAAGCCATGGCAGTGCTGCCTATGAGCATAGAGGGGACTGTGGCATTGAGCAGTGCAGCTCACACCCACCTTGGATAATACAATAACTTGGAGTTGTGTTTAGTTTCTCTGTCTCCTTTTTTATATAACTGAGCAAACAGTGATCTGCTCCACACATGGGAAAAGAGAGTTGTCTCAGAGAGAAGACAAACGCTTAAGGAGCCACCCATCCTCATATTTGGAGGAGAACACTCTTCTCTCCATGTCTTTTCCTTGGCTCCCATTTGTATAGATCAAGTGGCGAGGATGACCTTGTGCATCCCTGTGTTCTCCTCTGCCCTGAGCTACAGATGGATGATTAAAGACCGGTTTGGAGGACCGAAGGAAGGTGGGCATGTGGAGAGATTCTGCTCCACATAGAGAGAGGAGTAATGAGTTACCGGTGAGATCCTGGTCTCCATCCACAGCCTTGGTCTGAATGTCAACCGGCAGAGCAGGCTCTATCTTGTATAAGACACTTTGTTCTTAAGCCTCAAATCAGGAAAGTGCTTTAGTTATGTTTTTCCAACAGCTGATGGTGTAAACACAGTGAAATGAGTGAGCTGTAATGTAAGAGGGTGCTGTGGACATGTTATCCTCTGTGGACTGGGTGTGGAGCAAACCCTGTTACAACTGTGGGTGTTTTCAAGATTCCATTGATGTTGACAGTCTGTCATCCACCAGAGTCCCTCTGGATGCTGAAGATAGCATGTGTCAATTAAAGTGGCTGTGTATGTGACCTCTGGGAAGGGAGATTCTGCTTTTGATCCAGTTCATTTTTCGTATCACAGACAAGAAAAATTATCTTTGAAATTGCTGCCTTGCTGAGAACATAAGCAGAGAAGTCCAGGATGGTGGTGGCTGCACAGGTTACCCACTGAAGGTGGCCTGGGAACAGTGAGAAGGGTCCCTGTGGGCTACAGAGGCATTTTGGATGGGGTGCACTGTGTGCAGTGAACAGTTTGAGGGGTCCCATTCCCAGTTCCTAACCAATTTTGGTAAATCTGCGATGTTTACATGTGTGTTAGTTACCTAAAGTTTCTCTGCTCCTGCGTGAACAATTAATTGCTTTTGACCTGTTAATAAAGAGTTTTCATTCACTGCTCACCTCTCTGGCACATGACCGAGCCCTTCACGACAATGCCTCTTCTTACTGGTTGGGTAATTGTAGCTGTTTGGTTTGGGAAGGGATATATACTTTCTCCAAACATTTCTCTTACCACAGTTGTGCTTGTCTGTGCATAAATCAGTGATGAATACAACTTATTTCCACATATGGTGGGTTTATATTTGCTATTAGAATGTCAGAGCATTGTGATGTCTCAGATCTTGAGAGAGAACTGTGATATCATGGTTATGTTGTAAGGCTTGGGCAATGAGGAGAGGTGTTCATGTTGTTTGATTTTTTGCTTTTTTGAACTTTAAAGCAGGTTTAAAACTTTTTTTTTCAATTTAATGCTATAAGTACTGTTTGAATATGAAGAAATAACAAAAGAACTTGCTTCAACAGGGAAGCTTCCTGTACACAAACAGTAACCAGAAAAGATGTTGAACTTAAACCAGGTGACATTTGTGATGATTACCATTTTTCTGGGGCTGATAGTGAGGGACTTGCCAAGTGTCACAGCTGGTCCATCACCACTGGTGGTCCATTAAAAAGTTGTTTCCTGCTTGGCTTGCATCCCTTGTGGGAAGAGGGCAGATGAGCAGGAAGCTCTTGAGCGCTGTGGTCCCGGTTTTGTGCACCTGATGCTGGTTGCCTCTCCCATCTTGCTTGGGGTCTCACCCATGGCTGGTCAGAGATGGCAGTCTGAGGTCCTCAAAGGACTCAGGGTCTGACCCATCTGTGACATCTTTGGTCCTTGCTGGCTATGTTAAATGTCAGCATTGATGCAGCACTACACTTCCTCCTCTCCGCACCTTGCCTGGTGTCACAGCTCTCTGTCTCAATGGTGCCTCTTCATATTACTCTTTGTTTATTTAAAAAGGGAGAAGAAAGCCAGGTGGTGTCAGGCTCCATTGTGCGTGCTGCCAATTCACCCTCTTACAGCTCTACTCTGTAATTTTCCCTGTGTGACTAAAGGGAGATTATTCTACCTACTGCTCTAATTTTTTTGAGGGGGGAGTTTCTAACAGGGTTTTGTAACAGTGCAGAGAATAACTGAAGAAGACCCACATTTTCTTCTTTAGAAGGCAAAACCTCCACGTTTTATTATTTTTTTCTAAAAAACATGAACACCTGACTTATTAGGTAAAAAAACAGATGGCAGAAGCTTGAGGGATATTGTGCACACACAAAACATCTGCTGTGCAGATAGTATTTAGAAAATGATGATATCAGAGCCTGTTGCATTCTGTGGGCTGTAAATTGTGGAAATGTCCCTGAAAAACAACAGCTCCCAGAATGGGACCTAACCCCAGGTTTGATTGCCTTGAAATGCTGGACCTGGTGTTGGCTTGATAGTGCTCTGCTGCTTACCCAAAATTTAATTGTTTGGGATTCCTTAACCCATTCTTCTGCTGTCTCCCAGTGCAGGTCTGCTGCCTGCATGACTAATCCACTGAGTATGCCTGATGTGATAGTCCAAGTCCTGTTCCTCTGTTCTGCCTTATCTTCATTATATATTCTGTGCTCAGAGAGATATTAGTTTCTGAATGCCATGCTTTCCATAGTGACTGCTCAGCTGCCATCTCATTATGGTCTTAAAGATACAAGGCCAGATGCTTTCATTTATACTGGATAAGCCTCTGAGGCTTAAATGATCAGTTCCCAAACAATAATTTGCAGAGATACTTTGCCTTTTACATTCCAAGAACTTAAGTTTGAGGGCTACTTCAACAATAAATTATTTACAACAAATTTTATCCAAATTAGCTTCTATTTCTATGTTGTATTTTAATCTATTTTACTCTCACATATTTTTTGTTTGGTGTCTTCATAGATTTAACATGACTATCCAAATGGAAAATCTCTTCCTAAATGTGAGTCAGCATAAGCAGCTTTTACAAGCTTCAAAACTCTCCAGATTATGACACCTTCATACTGTGAAAATGAAAGTTTAAAATCAGCTGCTGCTATGGTATATTATTTATCCATCTCATAGGCTATTAACTACAGCAATTTGTATGAGTCCAACATAGCAAATGTCAGATGTTGTTTCCATTTCTGCTTTTGTTTTGCTTCACTGGCAAAATTCATATTGATTTCAGTGGGGGCAGATTAAGCCTTGCATATGTTTAATTTTCATAAACCAGCAAAAATGTCTTTCCTCTTTATTGTGCCCATTTCCTTTAAATATTTTTGTGTGCCTTTACACAACTCTCCCACTCAAATTTCAGCATCTTCCAAGTCTCCTCCCTCAGCTCAAGTTGTCTAAATCCCAGCAAGTACTGGCTCAGACTTACCCAGCTAAGGGTCCATCCCTGCTGTGTAATAGAGACACTGCTTCGGTTTGCTAGAAAGTGATCTAAGGTATTGAATAAAGACACTTTTCTGCATCACCTGAGATTTGTTAGACATTTCGGGGACTTGCAGAGCAAGAGATAGATAAATGGTGTCAGCAATATACTGTAGTTTGTGAGGAAAGAAGTTTAGTTACTGAGCTTCAGGGTAGCCTGAACAATACCCAGAAGGAGCGACCAGCAAGTAAACTCTGGTCTTTGAGCATCCAGGGACAGGTGGCTCCCTGCCCTCCCCAACAGGAGCAGCTGGTTTGTAGGGGAGTTGCTAAGGTCACTGTGGTATGGCTTGCCCACACCTCACACATATTTTCTTAAATAAACCTCTGCCTTGACAGGTGGTACTGGGGTTTGTCTGGGAGCAAAAACTAATATCTGGGAAGATCACAAACTCCTAAGACATGGCTCTTGAATAGACTTACAAGCTGTTAAAAGGACCATCATCTGAAAGACCATCATGTCCATGTGATGTACAGACATGTTCTGCTAGCATGGAACAGATTGAGATATTTATCTTTTCATGCCCATGTCTAATGTTCCTATCTCAATCTAGATGGATGGAAAAAAGATTTATACTTTTTAACTACTCTACATTAATGAAAAACATTCTTCTCTTCTGTCCTCCAAACACACTCTGCAGATGCAGGGCAAATAATCTCTGAGGTGGGAGTGAGACCACAGTCAGACCTTGAATGAGGTATTGGAAATGTCAAAGGACTGAGTTCACTGTATGTGAGTTAGAAGTGAGTCACAGGGCAATTTAAAGAAGATCTGGTAGAAGTGAGGGAGCACTGAGCATCAACTGTTTGTATTTTCTCCTTGGAGGGAAAGGCTTGGTAAGAGTCAAGTGGGGATTCCCCTGGAAGAGCATCTTTCTCCTGTGGACAAGGATGTGCTGCTGCCACCAAAGCTTTGGTGTTGGCTCCTGAAGTTACAAGGCAGGAGGTGATGCATGAAAATGTCTGCTTCAGAAATATTGACAAAGAGTGTGGTGGCTGATGCACTTCCAGAGACACACATGAAAATTCACTTTCAACAGAGCAGTCTAGGTGGGTACTTGGTGAAAGCCTGGTTAAAGACTGTGTCAGCCCTATGAAGACTCTGGCTACAACTATGATGATAAAGCTGTTGAAGACAGACATTTTGTCCGTGTGGCTACAAAAAGCTGAAGTGACAGGAGTTGTCATGGTTGGCACGAAGCTGCAAAAGTAAAAATGCTTTTGTGCAGATAAAACTTCTCCCAGACATAAGAACAGCTGAGTTAAGATGACCTGATAGGGAGAGAGAGACACTCTGTTTGGACTGGTGTTGTAAATGATGTAGTTGCTGATTTTTACTAGCCTGGGGTATGGCTCACAGGTCACCTTGAGCAAGCTGTACAGAGTAGTTTAGAGGTTTTGAGTCATCCTGTGGAACATACACTTTGGTCCTAATAAACAATGTTTATTCCCCATTGAAACTCATCTTCTTTGGTTCTAATTCCATGTAGGAATCACAAGCATTATTTTTAGCCTCTCATGCTGAACTGAGTTCAGATGTATTTTATCTCATCAGTGACCAGTTGTGCTGGGGTCAAATCCTACCTATTATTAGAATTATGTGTATTTAATAAAATATCTTGTTTATATCTAAGTTAAACATTTTTTGTTTCTTAGATAGGTGTGATATAACATTTCTGTTTTAAAGATGTTTTTCTCTGTTCCCCCCAAAACAAATAATAGTTTGGAAGACCGAGAAAGAAGGGCGGGAATATTAAATATTGAATGGGGAAAAAAAAATCACTCATCCTGGGTTCTGGGCCTATGATTATTTCCACATGCCTGGATCATATTGCTGTGCTGTGTGCCATTAATGTCATTAGAATGCTTCATGCCAGAGTGGATTTTTTTTTGTATGTGCTGGTGAGACGACACGATTGGGATGTTGGTGGGTAAACGTCAGTGCTGTGTGGGCACTGTGGATGTGTGTGCTGCACAACGGAGCTCTGCACCCTTCCAACCCCCCATCTTGTGCTGCTTGTGTGAGCACATGCCCAGCCAGCCCAGCATTTCCTGAAGTGCCAAACAAGTGCCTGGCCAGACTAACCAGCCTCCAGGCAGCAAAGCTTGTCATCAACTTTTTTTTTTAAACAAACAAACAAACAAGAAAACTGGCTAATCAAACCCCACCTTGTAAAAACGGGTGTTTTTAACTGGTGCTTGTTGCTGGATGAAGGTTAAAAATAATCATAATGTTCCTATTCAAAGATGCCTGTGTGTTCGGAAGCAATATCAGTCTTTCCCCCTTGTTTTTGTCAGGGCTGATTTGTGAGAACGCGAGGCCTTGGGAATCTCTTGCCATTCCCTTTGGTTCCTGGTGAAAGGAAAAGAGATTTGATTGCTCCCTCCAGATGAAAATACAGAGAAGTCTTCTAGGCCAGAAAACAACTTCTTTTTTCCTTTCCTTTTTTTTGTTATTTGAGCTTGCCAGATTGGTCTGCTCTCTGCTTTCCAAGTGTGTGGGCGGCACAGAAGAGGTTGCTGAAACAAAGAATTTGAGGGAGGAAAGAAAAAGAAGTGAAAAGACCTTTGGATTGGAGACATGGTGTATGGGAGGAAGAGGCACAATGGCAGAAGCAGCGTTGTTTTGGTTTGCGAAAGTTTGCGGCAGATCCGAAGAAGCTGTGGTAGGTCAGAGACACTCAGTCTAGAGGCTGTACTGATGAATATATTAGCATCGTTTAGATCCTGGGGATATGGACATTTTTCTGCATTTGGTAATGTGAAGCTCATGTCCTACTCTGATCCCTACTCCTGGAAATGGAGATGTTGAGTGGAGAAGTGACTGGAGGGAAACATGACTATTGCTTTACTCAGTACAGTATTTGCACTTGATGTTCATTTTCTTTGATAAAGTAAGTGCAAAACAAGTGGCATTTGGTGAAGGTAAAGCTCTGATTAAATTCTGTTTTCCTGAGCTGAAGAACCAAAACTAATTTCTTATTCCAGTAATAGCTGCCCCCAGTGTGCTGCATCTGGCTTGTGACCTTTCATGATGCTTCTGTGAGACCGAGTTAGATTCAAAATGTCTTTTAATTTGAATAATAGAAGAAAGGAGTTAAGTGATATAACAAAGGAGGAAGGCTAAATTTCAAATAAAACTTGAAAAGCCACAAAGAGTCTGGGATGGGGAGGTACAAGACAACAATATCTGGTGAGGGAGAGCAGGAGACACAAAAGGGTAGCAGATGAACAGAGGGAGTGGGAACAGGCAACACCTTCAACAACCATGACATGATTTGTTTGGTATTTACACCTGCAAGATTCCTCTCATCAGGGCTGGAAAATTCACCATTGCCATGGGTTTTGCCCTTGAAGTATTTGACCTCATCCCTTTTGGTTCCCTAGAGTGTAATGTAAAAGAGCTTGTGAAAACAGCCCTGTTAAGGGGAAGTTTTGTAAATAAATCCCATTTCTTCTAGGATGGCCCTGTAGCAGGAGGCAGGAATGTTTTAGGGTGAGAAGGAGTGCATAGGGAGCCAGTCCAGGAAAAGGATCAGGGATCTTCCTCTGTGACCCCAGGAACCGTTCCAAGTCCAGGCTAAAAACTTTGGGCATATGCAGTGGGGGACATTGTCTCATGGACATGTGGTGTGAGCCTGCCTGCCCATCTTGCCACCCCAAAGGTTTCTTTTGGATCCTGGTGCCCTTCACTGTCCTCTCTGAAGGACTTTCAGCAGGGTAATAAAAAGGTGTTTCTCTGCTGGGCTAATATTTACATTGCAAACATACAGTGCTTTTGCTTGGTTACAAACATCAGTGCCTGTAAGTGAGAGGCTTTTCTTGGAAAGGGTGGCACAGAAAACAGAAGGGTTATTCTCTCCTGTGACTGTTACCTATTAAGAAAAATCTTTAGACACTGCACTTCGATGCTGAGGAAACATTATTAAGATTACAAATTCAAGGTCTCAAAAGCTTGCACATACTGGAGTGGAAGTTGTCTATCTAACCTTCATTTGTACCCTGGTGCTTTCTGATTACCTTATTTACCTCTTTGGTTTCACAGAGTTCCTGCCTATGCCCTTTCCAAGGGCATTTCATGAAGATTGTTAGAGTGAATTAACCTGTTGCTTGAAAGGTCCTCCTTTAAATTTTTGCAAAAACTCAAAATATGCTTCTTTAGCTCAGGCAGAGAGGTATCACCTCTTCCTACAGGAATATTGTGAAAATTAATGTAGTGTTTGCTCAGCAGTCACAAGTTAAAGCAGAAATGCCGTAAAAATGCTGATGATTCCAGCTGGTAATTTAATTTTTCAGTGCAGAATTTGGACTTTGCCTGTGATAACGTGTGAACTGTATATTGAACCAGCATTCCCTGTGACTCTGTGTAGAGAAATACATTGTACTTCTATTGCTAAAGCCTGTCATAGTGCCTTATACTGTTCAAAGTTTCCAAACATTTAATAGGCACAGAACGGGGCTTGGAGTAACAGATTTCTCAGTCCTGCCATGTTGTTGTTGTGCTGTGCCTTCAGTCAGAGTGAAAATAAAAATATTCACATGAGACTAAAGAAAATATTTTCTTGAAGATAGAAACTTCAGTTTTCTCTGTAGTTTTTAAGCTTGTTCTGAAAGTACAAGTTAGTTTCATTAAGTGAGTGATATAAATCAGCATTTCTTTGTTTTTTAAAATTACGATGTTTCTTCTGGTGAGATGTTTTTATTTTCATTTTCCATTCAATTTGGATAGGCCTAAGATTATTTTGAATCTTGTGCTTGAAGTGTTAATCTGAAATGGCAGTGAGAGGCAGCTATTAATTTAGCATATAAATGAAGGTGAGAGCTGGAGGCATTTGAAGACCTTGTCAGTGTCAAAGCCGTGCTTGACACTTGCCCTTATGAATGGGCAAAAGCAGATTCCTGGGGATCTTGCCCCAGACAGACACAGGTTTTCTGTATAATCTAAAAGCTCCTGGTTAGCTCAATGCATTGTTTTATTGCCAGGCACATCTTACGTTGAATTCTGTGATTTCCAGTCTCTGCTTTTTCTTACTGTCCCACATGGTTTTCTCAATATATTATCCTGAAAGTATTCAAGGAGGAGGGAGCAATTCTGGTTTTTGGGGCATTAATTTCTTTCCTGACACCTTCATGCACTGAGTCACACTCTGAAGATAAATCTGGCATCAAATGGGGGCTTGTGAGCATTTGCATGCTGATGGAGAAACATTTTGCAACCTGGCCTGAGGTTAGTTCAGTTCCTTGCCTTGGAAATCTCTCTACTTGTTCAGTCTCCAGTCCCTCTCTAATGCTCCTGTTCCCCTCTTACACTTCTGCAGACAGTCATGCAGGGTGGTTTTGATAAAACACGGAATGCTGGCAGGGTCAGGGGTAAGACTGGGATGTCCTGTGGTAGCTTTGGCTTTGAATGAACAGGCATGACAGTTCTTGAGCAGTGACATGATGCCTCTGGCTCTCCTTCACCGAATCAATCCACATCCTGGACATCCATTGCAACACCTCCCTGATGTCTTCATTGCCCTACCAGAGGTAGCCTTTACCACTGTGCCACTGCAGCTTCTGTCACTAAAGCAAACACAGCTGATGTCTCATTTACACTGCATGCAAATGTAAGGTGGATAGTGAGCCTAATGATTTTTCCTGTCCTTAAATTCCTCTTCTAGCTCTGCCTGCAGAGAATTTTATTGGGGTAACTGAGCACCTGGGTTAGTGGTCACAGTGCCATAGCTTGTAGGTATGAGTGGTGATTTAGATTTTAAGGATTTGAGCCAGAATTTTGAATTTCCTTGGACTTATACACTGTGACTTGGCTTTCATTCAGAGCTGTGGGTTTATAATAATGCTTAATAATTACATAACTCATTATATTCCCAAATGGCTGCATAAACATTAACTAATCAACATACTGCTTGCTGGGGAAGTATCTGTATCTTTGCATTACAGATAAAGAATTGAAAGCAGAGGCACACCTTTCGTCTAAGTTTCCTCTATTAATGACAAAAAATTGTTGTTAAAAGGATGCATAGAAAACAAGGTTTCTAGCTCTGGTCCCTGTTTCTTGTGCACTAGCACATGCTGGTGAGACGTTTTTTTTCTTGGATGCTTTCCTATTGAGAACATCATTTTTCCTGTAAAGTTACAGTGGCAGAAATTCCTGAAGGAATTCTGTTTCCCCCCCACAAGTCAGAGACTTGTTCTGAAAAGAGACTTGAGAATGTGTTACTCTAAATTACCCCATCTTCCTGTATGAACTCCAGCTGTCTGCTGAGAGCTACTGTGTTGAGTAAAAAAGGGCAATTTCTAGTCAATCTTTTTGTTACCATAAAGTCAAGTGCAAGTGGTAATAGGGAAGTGATTGCAGCTTTTAAACATAAAAACCATTAAGAAAAGATTCCTTGTCCCTAGCAAATATTAGATTGATTTCCACCTTTTACCCATACTGATATTCAAGGTAACTTTTTAGACTGTTTCTTGGCTGAATGTCTCTACCTGCAGCACTGTTAAAGTGAATGAAAACCGCAATCTAGAGAGGTTTTATTGCTTCTTTTGTCTTGCTTATGAAGAGTAAACCCCAGTTCTCCACAGAGCCAAATCCAGTCCCAAAAGAGTTTTAGCTGCTTGAGGCTTCCATGAGCTGGATTTTCATTTGCCTGGCCTGGGCTGGCCTGTACATAAGTATAATCTTATCCTTGGTCTCAATTGGTTGAATTTTTCATCCTGTCCTTCTTCCCTCTTTGTATCCTTTTCTGTGTCTCTTCCTGTGCCAGACAGGTCTTTGTAGAGTTGGTTTTCCCTGCCGTGGTCCCCTGCAGGTATCTCTGCTGCTTTCTCTCAGTCAGGGTGGAATGGGCTGTTTGGCCATGTTGGGATGTCTTTTCCCAGACCATGATGGGTCTGTGGCATCCTCCTTGCTGACAGCCAACCTTCTCACCAGGACACCAGAGAAGCAATGAAGATGCTCATAACCCCTCGATTTCACACCCAAACCCACTGCCTGGGTTTTATCCCAGGGCTAGGGGTTTTATCCTGGGAGGAGTAGGAGAGATGCCCATTACCTACTCAAGGCTGCTTGGAAAGATCCAAGGTTTTAGCCAGTACACAGCCTTAATGACATGAATCTATCTTCAGAAGTGCTCTGCAGCCTTAGCATCCTACTATTGTGGTTAATAAGTATATTTAGCAGGATCAGACACTGCCTCAAAATACTCCTGCAGCAGATTCCTCCTGGCTTGGACAGCAGCACCGCTGCTTGGCTGGAATTTGCTGGACTGCATCCATGAATGGGAATGGATTTAGGGGCTGGGTTTCTGTTGGGTCCAACCTAATACCTTTGTCAGTGATTTAGAAGGGAGCACAAATGGTGATGATATTGAGTTTTCTACTTGATGCCAAAACGGGAGACCTTACCCATATTGACAAGAGCAAAGAAACACCCCAAGGGGACCTAGAAGGTATTGACAGAGAGAACTGTAAAATAGGAACGGGGCATAGGAAGGTTTTCCCAGTGTCTAGAGGAGGACATGAAACATGAAAGGCTGGGAGTAATTTGGAAAAGAGGAAGGTCTGAAACAGACTTCGAAGTGACAAGAACAAATCAGCAATAAGTTTCAGTCTGACATGGCTGTGAAGGAAAGATTTGCCATATGGCAAATAATCCTCAAGGATTTATCGCAGACAGGCCATTTTACTGCCATGAGTGGCTCTGAGGGGCTGTGTTCCCTAGGAGTAGGTCCACAGCACTGGGGGAAATTGGGGGGTGGAGGGGATGCTGGATTTTTTCAGAAAAAAATGCAATTTTAAAATCAATTGAAATTGTTTATAATTTTCTGCCAAACAGGATGACTCACTCTGGCAGTCTGCCCTCTCCATACTCCCCCTCAGACAAACAAACAAAGCCAATAAACTGCAAAAAATAAAATAATCACAAAAGATAACAATTCAAAATTTTCCTTTTTATATATTCAAAACAAAGGGATCCATTTTTGTTTTTTTAAGGACATAATGTTGGAGCTGGTTTGAATGACCATAACTTGAAAATATGAGGTAAAAATAACTGAAAATAAAATACTTCATTTTGAGTTAAAGAAACATTTTGTTCAGTGAGATGCACAATGTATTCATTTTGAGCCAACATGAAATTATATTTTTTTTCTAGCAATCTCTTGGTTGAGGCAGTGAACCAAGGAGTCAATTATTCACAGAGCTGTAGCAAGATTAAGGTAAGAATGGAAAGCAGAGCTGAAATGAGAAACTGAGGGAGAAAATTTGGGATTGAATGTGGAAATTAATCTTCATTCCTCCAGGTGAAATGTGGTATTTCATGGTGTAAGTTCCTGGACCCTTTTGCTGTCAGCCTGAGAGGGTGGGCTGCCCACAGGACATGAAACCAGCAGTATCCTTGTGGCCCCTGTGGGTCCCCAGTGGCCACTGAGCAGAGGTGTGACCCAGGAGATGTCCTGCACCCACTGGGGTGTGGAGGCCACACCGTGGTGCTCCTGGGGACAAGTCCCCACCCCACCCTTTGCTGCTGTAAATGCAACATCATCTGGGGAGGGGAAAAAATAGAAGGGAGGAAAAAAAAAGGGAAGATTATTCTGCCAAGAAGCTGCCATGAGCTCTGCAAAGTGTGACTATGGGCAGGGATGAGCGGAGTGCTGCCTATGTGCTGCTCAGCTAAAGAGCTGCTGCTTGGCTCTGGGATCTTGGTGCAAGTCTCCTCAGCTGGGCTGGTGGGAGCCACTGGGCGAGCTGGCAGTGGTGACTGGCTGCTGCTGGGGGCTTGGGAGAGGCTCCTCATGCAGGTTGAAAATGCTGGACACAGCTTTCCTCAAGCATGCAGCAATAGTGCAAACATCCTGACTATGCTTTTTGGCTTGGGCTTTTTTTGCACTGCCTTTTTTTTCCCTTTTTTCTTTTTTTTTCCCCCCAGAAGTGCTGAGACCTCAGCACACAGACATCCTAAGCAATAATCCTTACAACACAGGCAAGAGAAAAATCCTATTTCCCATTTTTCCGGTGGCAGAGTCGAGGCAGTGGGATGGCAGGATTTGCCCAACACCATGGTAAGAGTTGGGAGGCAAAGCTGCACTCGCAGCTGCATAAGTTTGCCTCTTGCTCCTCTGCAGAGAGAGGAGCGACTGCGGCGCAGCATGAAGATGCATGAGCTAGTTTTAAACGAGCCAGCTGGGAGATGCCGTGGCTGCCTGTGGCAGCTCGGTGCCTGCTGTGTTAATTTACCCTTGGAGCAGTGGATAGCAGACATGCAGGGAGATGAGCGTGTAGGCAGGGGCGTGCGGTGCTGGAGATTGAGAGGGGAACCAGCAAGCTCCTGCATGCACTGCGGGATGCGGAGAGCAACGGAGGGTCCAGCCCTGGCTGCGATCCCCTGCGCACCTCAGTGAACCACTGTCGGCATCCCCTGGTTGTTCTAACGCGGGCCATTATCCATCAGCAGAGGTAGTGAACTGGAGCGGAGGAAGCCTTGTATCTGGGCTGAGCATGCGAGCCCCTCACGAAAGAGTTTACTGGGGGTAATGTTTTTATTATTTCAGTCTGTGGCGAACTATTCTGCGTTTCGAGCACTTCTTTACTCTTAAGTAATTAATAATTTACCTGCAAAGACCGTTTGAAGACTCTGGAGTGGTGATTGTCTGGTAATTTTTCTTTAAACTTTTTTTTTCCCATTTAATTTATTCCAGAGCTTTGCAGTAGGGCACCAACTACTGGGGAGTGAAAGTTTCAAATGGCCAAAGTCGTTTGATTTTATAAATGGGTCCTTATTTTATTTTTCTTCCGTGGAGTCTGCGGTGTCTCCCGCTTTGTTCCTGGCGTTGCCGGGACGCTGGGTACCGCCGTTTCATCCCGGTCAGCATCGCACGGCGCCGGCAGCACCACCCGTAGATGCCTTTGCCCACCGCGTTCTCGACCGTGGCCTGTGGTGGGTGCGTGGGGAGGGGGGACACGCTGCATCCGTGAAACGCCGGCAGCTATTTCAGGAAGCCGCGAAGTCTCCTCCTTCTTATGTAAATAAAGATGACAGCTCGGAGCGCCGGTGCCGCGGCGGGAGGCGCGGGGGTGGGCGGAGGCTGCCGGCGCGGGGCAGCCGCGTCCCGCGTGGGCCGGGGACTGCGGAGCGGGAGCCGGAGCCGGGCGGGGGCTGCGCCGCCATGGGGGGGCAGGTGACGAGAAGCCTGCTCTACGGTAAGGGCCGACCCGCCCTCCGCTGCGGGAGGCGGCGGGGGATGCCGGGGATGCGGGTTCTGCCTGACTCGACCTCCCGGAGCATCCCGCTCCAGGAGCGGAGCTGGCCGGGGAGGTAGACCGGGCTGGGGATGAGTTCGTCTGGCTGCACCACGAGGGTAAAGCACAAATACCTGCCTGGGCAGCGCTCCCGGGCGTGCTGGGAGGTGACAGGGTGAAGGAAAAGTAACTGTGTCCGTGTGCGGTGTCTGACAGCCCCCACAGGGGAACAGCAGGCCCGTGATGGACAAGGTTATTGCCAGGCAGCTGAGCGGGCTCTCAGAGCAGTCACCTTATTCCTTCTTTCCAGCATCAGTTTCTTTTTAACTGAATTGATAAGGTTTTGGAATGAACGTTGGTTTGAATTGACGAAGCAGAAGCCCCTGAGTGCAGCCCACTGCCTGGGTTTGCTGGGTGATGTATAGTGGGGGAGAGGGAGGAGCCGGAGAGGGACTGGAATACTTTGCACAGGCCAACCTTAAAACAGAATTTGAAGCTATAGACAATGTGCCATATTAGCTATGTCCCTGCTTGAGCAAGTTTCATGCCATAAATACTTCTGTGAGAGTGTTACACTCCTTAGTATTAAACTTGCCTATTTGCTCTGAAGTGTTCTGTTTAAGTTTGGACGTAGTAAATGTACTGCATGTTCAGTGAGGTGTATTTTCAGAGACCCTTCCTTGTTACAGTAGTAAACACAGACATGAAAGATGTAGTTAAAGCATCATATGAGTTTGGAGTATCTTATATCCTTTCTTTGAATAGAGAGGCGTGAGGTATGTACATTTACACTGTGAATATTCCTGTTATGGCCCTGATTCTTCTCATAATTTTGACCAAGTCCAAACCCTACAGTTTAAGGAACAAATTGACATAGGAAGTAGATGACTCTCCCTAAAGATATTCAGCAGGATGTTTCCCCAGAGGTTTTTATTTCTTCATCATTTGTGTTCTGGAGTTTCTGTGCCTGATCTTATTGCTTCTCTGATTTCATGATATACACGTAACATGCAGAATAATTGTACTATTGGGTCAACATAAAAACCAAAACCACCAACAAAAAGCTCTTGCTGTTGTCTTGTGATTGTAAGTGCCTTTTCCTCTTTGAAATATTATTTGAATGAATTTGAAAAAAAAAAGTCTGGGCAACAATAATAGCTATCTGTATTTCCTGTGTGTGCCAGGTGCTTGGCATTCCTGCTGGGGCTTTCTGCTGCCTGCAGCTGGCAGTGCGATGCACAGTAATCTTACGACTTCTGCCTTTCAGCAATTCTACCCCAGCAAGCATGCTTCTCTTTAATTTTTATTTGGTGGAAGAGGGAGACTAATGAGGTGATGGGGGTAATTAACTCAAATTTTCCTCTTCATACAGAGGGACTACAGGCTGTGTTACATACAGAGGTGATCCATTGCTCTGTTCAGCACAGTGGTGCTTTAAAAAAAAAAAAAGACCTGCACTATACTAAAAAAAAAAGTCATGCTACAAAAGCACATTTAACAAAAATAGACTACATCTGCACTTGTGGTTTGTCTGTGGCTACTGTCTCTCCTGTTCCATCTTGCTGTTGAATATTTCTGTTTCAGAAAATAACGGGAAAAGAGAAGAGAAACTGTATCCTTTTCTTAGAAAATGAAATTGAGAGTGAATGTAATGATACTGAAAGGAGTTGTATCAATAACCTTGGGTGTTGATAACCTTGGTTTTGAGAATTCACAGGTAAAAGATCAGTCCATGTCTTCCATGTGTCAAGGATGGGCTAGGATTTTCACAAGCATCTAACTACTCCCTGAAAATTGATGGGGAGGTACTGCACAAGCTTGTTACTTGTGGCTCTGCTGAACTGGCCTTGGAGAGAGAGATTTCCCTGAGACACATGCCCAGATTCAGATGCTGGGGTTGCTGCCTCTGCTGGGGCACAGCCTGACCTTGACAGGGTTAGAAAAGTGAATTGAGATTAAAGCTCCTGAAGTGGCTCCTGAGGGAAGCACTCTTTCAAAAAACCTCATAAAATCAGATTGGTGATTTTTGAAAGTTGTGTTTGCCCTGATGTAGAGACAGAGGTTGGGCACTGGCTGTCAGCCAGCTGAACATGAGCCAGCTGTGTGCCCAGGTGGGCAAGGAGACCAGTGGCATCCTGGCTTGTATCAGAAATAGTATGGCCAGCAGGACCAGGACAGTGACTGGCCCCCTGTACTCTGCACTGGTGAGGCTGCACCTCGAGTGCTGTGTCCAGTTTTGGGCCCCTCATATCAGGAAGGACATTAAGGTGCTGGAGCAAGTCCAGAAAAGGGCAGTGGAGCTGGTGAAGGGTCTGGAGAGTGAATCATACGAGAAGTCGCTGAGGGAGCTGGGGGTGTTTAACCTGAAGTAAAGGAGGCTCAGCGGGGACCTTATTGCTCTCTACAGCTGCCTAAAAGAAGGTTGTAGTGAGGTGGGGGTTTGTCTCTTATCCCAAGTAGCAAGTGATGGGACAAGAGGAAATGAACTAAAGTTGTACTAGGCGAGGTTTAGGTTGTGTATTTGAAAACATTTCTTCATTGAAAATGCAGTCAGGCATTAGAACTGACTGCCCAGGGTAGTAGTGAGATCACTGTCCCTGCAAGAAGTTTTTTCCAGTCTTAACAATTCTGTGATTCTAGGTGTGTAGTAGTCAAGTGCAACCATACCTAGACTGTCATGATGAGGAACACCTGGCATCATTTTACCCTGTTTTACTCACAAATCTGCTTTCAAGCAGCAAGGTAAAGTCAGGCAGCATTCCTGCTGGACAGAGGAGTCTCACCATCCTTTGGCATGAGAAAAGCCATGGGTGGGTAACATGTCATGACTGGGGTTGTGTGGTCAATGGTGATGCTGGGATGTCCCTGGATCTGCACTGATGCTTGGGTCTGTTGTGTGAAGTTCTGCAAGCTGGTGCTGTGCCTATCCTATTTGAGGCACGTGCATGCCTGCATGGGCAGGCACCTCCTTAATTGAAAATGCTACTTTTCCATTGGTACATTGATACATGGAGGAGAGCCATGCTGATCTGTCCTAATGATGGAGTTGGTGGGTGCTGAATGGACCCTGAGTCACCTGAAGGAAAGTTCCCCACCTGATGGGACTTGGAAGACAAGTAAACTTTAAACTAGGGTCACTGAAGCATCAGTTTCCCGAGCTTCCCAGGACAGACCCACCTCTGACTTCATCCCTAACTGCCAAACAAACCCCAGTGGGCTTGCACTGTGAAAGGCAGCACCTTTGTTTTGGAAAGGAGGCATCTGATGACCTGACATGTTGGGACATGGGACTTTTCTTCTCTGTGCAGTGTTGAAGTGCGCTCATGCAGCAAGATAAACCCGCATGGTCTCTGCTCTTCTTTCCCATTCCCTCTCACTTTCTTACTGCCCTTCAAAGAAGTACTTGGTGTGTTTTCCAGAGCAGTCTATGCAGAGAGAAGAAAAATTGAACTAGGAAGTTCAAAGGTAACACAACCTTGATGGACAGGATGTTTACTTGCTATTTAAAATGTAATATCTATACACAAGGTGTTTAACAGTATTTTAAACAGGAAGTGGTAATACGATTGCTTGTGCTTTATCTGAAGCTGATTTCTACAAGGATGACTGTATGTTCTGATGTGTTTGATACAACTGTCATCTGCTGCAGTAGTTTTTAATTTCTCCTTATGGCCATGAGTGAACTGCTATTTGTAGAAGATCCTACTTAAAATTTTAGGGGGCCAAATCTAAGAGATTATTTCTAAGGAAAAAAACCAAAACACCTGAGTATTTTTTTATTTCTCTCTCACCCAGAACCAAACTAACACAAAGTGATGGTTTAGGAAGCTGCTGCTTCCGTGTATGTAAACATGCAGAGAATAGTTATTAACATGTACACATCTCTTCGGAGGGCTTTTGACTAGCTAGTGTGTACAGTGTAGGTTAATTGACATGAAGGTGACATGTGAGTCTGTATGCCTGCACATTTGCTCAATAGCTGTCCCTACTACAAGTCATGGTTACTAATAAGTCACTCATTATAGGGTTTTGTTTCACTTTTGCATTAATTGCTATATGTGAGTGTACATGTCTGTACATTTGCATCCCTATTACAATTCATAATTGTTAATAAGTCCCTCATTGCAGGCCTTTCACTTTTGCTTTAATTACTCATGTCTCAGACTTTGAGCAGAGTTTTGCTGTAGAATCATTCTTACAAGGAGCAGGAGAAAAGGTGTCTCATATCACATTTTCCAAACTGTAATTGTATGGCATCAATGTAATTGCAAAGAAGTCCCCAGTGAGAGCATGTTGGCTTTTTAGCCCAGAGGGTGGTACTGATTGACAGATGTGATTTTCAGTTTAAATGGCTGAGTTCTTAAGCTGTTTGCAGGTGATGCTCTGTAAGTTGTGAATGCAATATAAAGAATGACTCCTGTGTCTTTGTGTGGTGTGTACAGAGGATCACATAAGTATTACGCATGCCCAGATTTCTACCTCCTGTATATAGGTCTGGTGAGCAATAGAGCCACAGTTGTGTGTTGCAAAAAGGAAGGAGGAAGCAGGAGTTAGGGCATAGCAGGAGTCCATCCATGCTGCATGGCAATAGGCTTTTGGATGGTTGTCTGGATTCATTTCCCATTTCGTGGGGTTCTGTTTTCCATCGACTGTCCTGTGCTTGGCTGGTCATTTATTCCTGTGCAAAAGTGGTTTGAAGCACTGACATGGTCCTTCCTCTGCATTTTGTGCTCCTGGAAAACAGTGTCTGGGTACTGTTCACACGTGTTGTCAGGAGATCAGGACATTTGGGTGCTGTGTGGAAGCCCTCAGCCCTGGCAAGAGCTGCTGCTGTAGGACTCTGAGAAGCAGCAGAGGGTGGAGGCCATTTCCCTAGTGAAAAATGGCTACAGTATGCAACTTGTTTTACTCTTGCTTTACACTAAGAGCTCTATTTTTATCTTTTTCTTATTTCCTTGTAGAGTGGTGAATAGTGTATCTGTATGCAAGTACTAAAATCAACCCCATGGTTTGTTTCTCACTATGTATATGCAGTGCCTATATTGCAATAACCATTCCAGGTAACAGTTTGCCTTTGCAGTTAATATCACTAAACAGCACTGTTCTGTAATACACACTGTTGTACAAATATTCTAATTTAATGATTTCCTTCTTCTTATATGGAGCTTCAAATATTCCAGAAGAAATAAGAAAAAACAACACTAAAAAATGAAAACCTGACACCACCACCTGCTAATGAGATTTCTGTGCAAAGTAGTATTGCTTTGTGTTCTTATAATCTCTTAAGTTATTGCCTAGGTGGTAACATCTCATTTGATGGAGTGACTAGTGATGGGATCAGCCTCACTAAGGGGTAAGCATCTTCCATGTTCGGTAGGCAGTTGCTTGTTGAGAACTAATACAGGACTGAGGAGAAGAGGTGGTTCCTAAGCTCCCCCTGCTTTTAGCACAATTGCTTTATAGCCCTGAAAGCAAAAGAGTCTGTGTATGTGTGTATGAGGAATCAATCCTGTTCAGAGTTGGATTAACTGGTGCAGAAGACCTTGGGCAGGATGCCAAACAGTGCTGGCATTTGCTGAAAGTGGGACTTCCAGAGATTATTTCAGTTTGTGCCTCTGATCTGTGGGTCACCAGCCAGTGTCCCAAGGTGACTGATAATGAAGCTCATTGACTGCTGGTGATACTTCTGAAAAGAAAGTGTGTAGGACCTCTGTATATAGAGATTTTATGGGTAATCATGTTTATACTTTAAAACCATTCCATTTATGGTGAAAGATGAAAGATTTTTTCACTGGTTGTGACAGTTTTTGAGTTAGGGATCTTGGTACAATGGTGAGAGCAAAGAGCATTCCTGTTCTCATTTTATCCTTTCATGACATTTTCCCATTAACTTTCCTGTCAACTTGATGCTCTGTTCTGATGGGATCTCGGGACTGAATGTTGTTTGTCAGATTTTGTTATCTTATTTGTTTCCTCTTTGACTACTCCTTTCCCTCCTGTACATGAATGTGTTCTTACCTTTGATTTTTCTTCACCTCTTCGTCCTGTTTTCTTAAGAATTGTGGGTGATATGTTTAGCTACAATTCAATTAATTTAGAGGCAGCAGGTTTCTCTTCAGGATCCTCTGACATGTCCTAGGGAGTCACTGGCATACTTACTCAAAGCAGGTACTCCCCCAGCCACAAGATTCATATTGTTAATAGTATAAAATAAATTTACCAAACAAATATAATTACCGTTTCTGACATCTAGCAGGATTTAAGAAGAGGTGATCTCCAGGCATATAAACTCAAAACTCATAGGGCTGCTTTAGTTTTAATAAAGAATCATACATTAATGATATCCATACATGCGAAGGGTTCCATCAAGATCAGTCTAAAAAAATTCTTAACCCTGCATGAAAGGGAGTTTCCTGGAAAGTGGAAGCAAACCAAAGAATGGATTTATTGTTTGCTCTTGGTAATTGTCAGGGATCACTGATGACACAGCAGGGTACCAAGCTGGAGGTCAGCATTTCAGGGGAGGAGAGGCTGCCAGCCACCAGCCCTGCTGTACATGTGCCCACGGTTGGAGCTGTGCTGCAGCCCTGTGGATTGCTGTACTTTGCTCTAGCGTTGATCCCTATTATCGTTGTGGTCCTTTCATTTTTCTTTCTGTCTATCCCGCTCTAAAACAGTGTTTTACTTTGAAAATGCATTTATATGAGTCCAATGAGTTTGAAATGAGTAGCTTATTTTGAGTTACTTTCACCAGCATTCCTGTTTCTTGACTCTGTCCTTGATTGTCTCTCAAAGGGACACTGTAATTCGTTGGCATTAAAAATTATGTTCAAGGTGACTGCAGTTGATGGGGTCGAGAGAGGAGTCCTTTGGTTTATCTGAGATTTACTGTGGGCCAAATAGCACAGCAAAGGGCATGATTTTAGAGAGAGACATGATAATTGATCAGATGCACAAACATATTTTCCTAATTAGAAATGTTGATAGCATTTTTATTTTAAAGAAGGATGGGAAAATAAGTAAAATGGGTATATAATAAAATCTGTATACATTCATGAACATGCTACAGAATGTAAGCAGTGTGCTCCTGATTGCCTCTTCCCTAACAGACAGTATCAGCAGAAATCTGAAGTTCTTGCCCTCTACACCAAGTAATTTATTTCACGAGAAACCTTTGTGATAAACCAAGGCCCATGGCTAAGAAAATCAACTCTTTTTGTGGTTCAGTTTACATCCTTTTCTGCCTATACTAGTAAACTCATCCTAATACAGAGGGAGAACTGGAGGGGGTCAAGTAACATTAGTACCCACAGTCTGACTTTGCCCCATCACGTTGTACCTAACCCAGCTGAGAGCAGGGACTGTGTCAAGCTGGTCCATGCAAAGTGACCTACCCAGATATGCTGAGTTAGCTCCCAAGGCTCAACAACTTGGTCATAGCAGACTTTGTTGATGAAGTCTGGAGGACAGGATAGGACCCAAAACTTGTCCCAAGCGGAATGGATGTGCAGTGACCTCTCTCTAAAATTTTCCTGGATAGCAGAGTCTGTTCTTATCTTTGATTACCCTAACAAGAAAGTTCCCACAAGTGACTTGCAGATGGCTCAGTGTGGCTCTGAAAGCGCAGGTCTGTTCTTGCTGCTGGTAAAGTCATTGGGTTGCTCGCTTCGATTTCATGAAACTTTTTCTGGCTGACCCTGCCAGATTTTCTCTATGATTGGCCTTGCTGTGCGGTCACGTGGCACTGGGTGGATACAGCATTGGAAGTTTTTGCCAATGGACTAGTCAGCAAAAGCATGACCTGCCTGCTGTGAGATACTGGGGTGAGACTGAAATTATATTTTTCAAGAAACTCCAAGGCTTGTGGCCTGGCTTAAGCAGAGCTCAAGCAGTGCCTCTTGAACCAGGAGGGAGTTTGAAGGAAGTATGTGCCTGCGTCTGAGTTGTGCTTTGGCAGGTCTGGACATTGGTTGTGAGTTTTTGTGACTCGGACTCCTGGAAGAGCCTGTTTTTCTGTTCCCCGTGGTGCTCCCAAGCAACTGAGCCTTTAATTTGCTTTCTGAAGTTCAAGTGATCCTCAGGCTACTGCAAGTCACAGACATGTGGTATCTGCCAGAGGGAAGTTGTGCAGCCTTGAGGAGGGTGGATGGGTTTGAGCCTGGGAAAGCTCTCCCACCAGCAGAGAGGAGGTTTCTACCTACAACGCAAGGATGGGAAGGTGCAGTGCAGAGCCCCGGTGAGTGGTTACCCCCTGCTTGCAAGAGTGGAGGGGAATTTGAGCCATAAACCACACCGTGGCACACAAAGAAGCCATTTTCATTTAATTCTCTGCTGGAAGCACCACATGAAAAAGAAAATATGATTGGTATGGAAAGAAATGTTTATGTTTCTAGGAGAAGAGACCTCCTGAATAATTAGTATCACTTGACAAACTGCTGTTTAAAATGCAAGTGGTTTAAGTGCTGCAGTTCAACAGGCATTCGTCACAGCTCGGGCGTAAATGTGATCTACACTGTGGGTTGGTTCCTGCTGCAAAGTAAAGAAGATTTCTGGTAAATATCTTTCACTTAAGGAAAATCTCTACACAATTTTACTTTTTCTTGCATGGAAAAACTAAATGTTAGAAAACTGGACAAATGGCAACTTGATGGCAAGGATGTTTGGGATACAGTTTTGGAATGAAATAAATCCTGGATTTTATTTTCTGTTCTACAGACCAGGCTTTTTGTCAGAAGAAAGACAGTCAGAAATGTTTAATTTGCTTTAGCTTTTGTGAGTAGAGAGAAGGGAAAGGGCTTTTGGGGGAGAGTTTTGAAAGCTGCAGCTTCATCTCTGATCTGTCTATCACTAATATTCACTGACTCAACTAAAAGTACTTTAAATAAAATCTTACTTTTCTCTAGGGCTGTTTGGAGACTGACTGAAGACATAAGGGTTGTTAAGAATTTGTATTTTTCAAAGGTAAAAAAGTGGCATCTTACAAAGAGACTGAGATAAAAAAAAAGGTTAAAAGAAAAAAGTCTCTGTGGAAGATGGAAATATATGGGTGCCTATAATGTGCTGAAGCATCCCAGATCAAAATTACTTCTGTCTTTGCACACCAAATAGAATCAGATTATGAAATATAAAATAGAGCTTTAAAAATCTAATTTCTTTTACAAAGGCATCATCAATGCTATGAATTTCTTGCAACTTGGAAAAGAAGAATTGCTCAATTTATTTTCTCGTTATCCTAAACCAGTTCAATGCCACTCTCTGTTTTTTTCATCTCCAAGGCATTAGAGACTATGACCCGTGTTGCTTTCTTGTTATGCAATTCTTAGTGAAGCTGTATGTTTAGAAGGTTTAGTTTGGGAGTCCTGATGGATGCTGGTCCATCTCTCATGGAACTGGAGCTGCAGCATGGTAGGATTTGTTGTTCTTCTACTCTTAATCCCTTTCTCCATCAGTGGCTTTCCAAAATTGGCTGAAGAGACCTTGATCAAACAGCATGACTATGAGAAGGCTCTTGGACAAACCTGCCTCCTTTCTGACCAGCCCAAGGTTCTATTGCTTGAGCAAAGGTGGGAAATAACTGTGTCTCTCTACCTCATTGCTTGGATTTTGGATGATTACTGACTGTAAAATTATCTTACTCTCCTTGGCCTATGCTATTCTGTGCATGGCTTATAGCAGTGAGGCTTAGGTAGGAAAGGGGGCTATGTGGTCTTTGGAATGCAATAGAAGATCTTGCATAATGTTAGAAATTAATTCCTGGAAAGGAGATGCAGTGATTGCAGCCCCCTGCATCCTTTCTATGCAGGTGTGCAGTGGCATTTATCATACAAAGTATGCAACATTCAGGCTATCTGTACCCATGGCCGAAACAATAAAATGCAGTGAAATACCCTTCAGATTTACCACAGATAGATTTGAAAGTGCTGAAGTTATTTAGCATGTTTGCAAGAGCTGACTGCAGCTCTCACAGTGCTCTTCAGCAGAGATTTGGTAACTTCAGCCATTTTGCTGGAGGATGTTTCTATCTCTTTATCTGTAAAGTGGCTACCTGGGCTCTCTTTACCCACTCAGGAGTTATTCCACAGAGACTTTTCCGCTCTGAACCCTCATACAGCACAGCTGTTCCTAGAGGACTTCAGATCATGCCTCGTCCCAAGCTTCAGACTGACCAGTGTACAGGCAATTTCTTGGAAGCTGAGAAGTTCTTTAGCATATGATAACTGAAATGTTTTAGATTTATTGGTTATAGGTCTAAGACAATACATGCTTTCCATCTTCTCTTAATCCTGTGCGTTGGAAAATCTATGCTTTACCCTCTTGTTATGACTTTGTATCAGTTTTGTCTTTAGTGCTGTGGCAGAGCCGTAGTTTTGTGATACATACTGCTGGCTCAGTTGAGACAGAGGGAGGTGTGTAATACGGTATGAGCAGCTGTAATAAAGTGTAAGTATGGGCAAATTATCCTAAATACCCTTCAGTACTCCAGAGATTTTGCAGTGCGCCCTCTGGGAAAAAAATAAAGATTGATAGGGCTTTGGGATTTGTGAAACTTCAGTTTGATGACAAATACTTCGTGGTTTCCCTGTATGTACTGTATTTACAGCAGTAGATTCAGATGAAGCATTAAGGTCTGCTTTTGGGTGCAGAAAGCTAACCAAGGAAATGCTTCATGGCCCAGAGGTCTGGATTTGCAGACTCCAGTTCAACAGCTGCATCTTTCTGTGATGTCAGGAAGGAGCATCTGTCAGGAATGCAGTGTGGTCCTTATTACATTACAATTTAGAGCTGTGGCTTAGAAAAACAGATGCATTTATATACTAAAAAACATTTTTAAACACTAAAATTCCAGTGATCTTTCTTATCAGAAGATATGCCCCTTATCTGAACAAAGACTAAAGTAATTTCCTCAATTTTTTAAGCTAAAAAAACCCAAGAAAAGTAGATGAATGAGTCGATATCCACACTTAATTGCTCCTTGGTTTTCTGAAATAGTGTATGTGTCTTTCCACCAAGAGAATAAAGTCCCCTGAGCCCTTGAGGCTTGTTTGCTGTTCCCATATGACCTTCAAGGCAGTCACGCCATGAATGTGGCTTCATCAGGAACAATACTCTGACTCATGTGACATCAAATTTCTTCCTCTTTTCACTCTTATCAATACATCAATATGCAGAAGTGTCATTTTGCATGAATTGCAAAACAGCTTATTGTTCCTGTTACAAGCTGGTTTGCTTTTCTAGCACATCCCTCTTCCTTCAGCTACGTAGAAATGTAGCTGTCTTTTCCTCTTCATGATGTTCCTCCCCTGTGACCTGTGATACATTACCCAGCTCCAGTAAATGGTAACTGGTCATCTGTGTCAGGAAAGGTCATGTGAGGAAGTCTGCAGCAGTATAAAATTAAGGAGAACTGAATCACTGGGAAGTTTTCTTCTGTTTGTACACAGTAAGTATAACACAATTCCCAAGCTCAGAGTGGTGAAGCTTCCTTGGCACACTCTCACACCAAATACTGGGGTAACCTCCTTTGCAGAACAGCTTGAGGGGTTGCCTCTGTTACCCAAGTAATAAGAAAATAATCATGAAGGTTTGGGTGGGTTCTGTGAGGGCTTACAATGAAAGGGTTTTGATCTTCTAGTTACAAGTGTTTTTTTGCCTGTGCAAATCAGAGAGGACTGGAGCTCTTCCATGTGCTGTTGTGGTGACAGAGGAGGTACGAAGTTGGCTCCCACTGTCTTCTGGTGCAAGAAATTGCACTGTCCATGGGTATAGAATAGCAGATTCTATAATGAATCCTGACAGATTCATTAAAATAACTGAAATTCAGATGAAACATACTGCTACTTACAAGGTTATCTTCCTCTTACTGCCATTTATTTGCCATTTCTTTACTTACATGCAGCCTGTACACAGTTCTGGGCAAGACCCATCTCTTCTTTCTGTCTTTGTGAGATTAAGCACGAGTGGCTGGCTGACAGGCAGGATCTCTTTTAAAGAAATTAAATAAGTCTATGTGCTCTTGTCCTCAGACAACAGGGACTCAGCACCCTTGGTCTTTTACTGTCTGACCTTTTGCAGCAAATGCTAAGGTAAACAAGTTCCTGTATGGACTACTCCAGCAGCTGTTTATAGCAAAACATTAAGTGATAACTTCATGGGTTTGGCATGGAAACTGCTAGGAAGAGTGGTGGAATAGTATTCACACTCTTTTTTTGAATAAGCACCAGAGATGATGTTTATCTTTGTTAAAATAAACTCGAATTTTATGGTTTGACTGGATGATGAAGTTTCATGTTTTAATTCAGTGGTCCAGGTTCAAGTGCTGGTCTGCTAAAGCAACACAGTTATTTACTAGTAAGGGTGTTGACTGTGGTGCAAGTGGTGTGCTGCAGAGCTGGATGAGAGTGGGAAAGTCAGTAATTTAGATTCCACTTGTGACTGTGGTACAGAAAGTGCAGATTAATGAAGGAATGTGCACATAGAGGGCCAAATTCTTGCGTAAAGGGAAAAGTGTTGCCTTTTCTCCTGATTTTGCCTTAGCAGTACTCAAATTATTTGCTTGGAAAAAAGTAATATTTTAATGGTGTAGTGGTTAACACTTCCAGAGTCCACTCTGATCTGGGCAAAAGTTCTTGCTTATAATTTCTTTTTGTGCATTGAGAAGTTGCTGGAGAGCAGGGCTGGGAGCTTTATGTCTGGGCCCTTGTGCTGGCTCTGCCACATAGTCTGGAAGTTTAACAGGCTGATGGAGGGAGTCACGTGTGGAGCTCCTGTTCTTTCATTCCAGCAATGTACCTGAAAAAAATGCCATTTTGATGGCGAACAGGAGCCTCATTTAGTACCCAGTGCAAGTTACTTTGCAGGAACACGTTACAGATTAGTGAGTGGGCTACCAAAATAAATGTATTTCTTTATAACTTTGTGAGATTGAAGAGCCTCTGTTAATCACTGTGTGTCAGGAGATGGGTAGCTGTTTGGGTTTTATTAAATGAGAAGATATGAAGCATGTCTGTCTTGGGGAGAGCAAATTAGGAGAGTGCAAGAGATTTAAAAAAACAAAACCAAAAATGAAAACAAAAAATGTAAGTGAGAGAGAGAAATGTGCCAGATAAAGTGAGGCCAGTGAAGGAAATGGAAGACCTGAAAGAGAGAAGTGGCTGAGAAACTTTAATACTTGTGACAAGGGAGGAAGAGGAAGTGGTTTTGAGAGGAAGGAATGGCAAACCAAGCAGAGTGGAAGGTTGGGTGTTCTGTGAATTTTCCTCAAGGAGAAATGGACAGAGAGACAGAGTAAGGAAGGAATTAAAAAAAATACATGGCTCCTGTAATCCTGAAACATTCAAGAGGATGTTAAACATGGCCAAATAGTAAAGCTAATAGTAAATTTTGATCTGCCTGATAAATTGCTAGCTCTATTAGAGCAATTTATCTGTACTTTAAGAATTTATGTCCTGCCAAACACAGGAAAAAAGGCACTGGAATCAATATCATTTGGACTTAGTCTGTGTGGAGCAAGACTAGAATTTCAGGTGCGTTTTTTCTTTTGTAAGCAAAGAACTTTCATATTCCATTTCACAACAGCATAAACCCTGCAGCCAGGTGGCCCTCAGCAAATAGATGTTTAAAGAGCTTTCTTTCCTTTAGGATTGCTTTTGGACTTTACATTGAATGAAAATCTTGGATAGTAAGTGGTGTGAATGGAAATAGTTTGGAGACTGTTCCAACTAACAGCAAAGTGAGCAGTGCAGTTCTCTCATGGTGAAAAAGAGAGTTTGCAGTTGAACAGAAAGAAATTAAAATAGACAAAAAAAGACATAGGAAAGATGTCGACAGTACTTTCACAGCCACCAGTCCACAGGAAGGAGAAAGCAATTCCCTGAGTCTGAGGACATCAACACCAGAAAATTTTGGCAGATTCAGGGACCTTCTCACACAGCTGAGCAATGTTGCCCTTAGAGAGAGAGGGCCAAGTGCTAAGATCTGGAAGTTCTTGGTGTCTCCCATTGCAGAGTGGAAGATCTCCATCACAAAGGCATCTGCAGCTGGGAATTGTCCTTGGGGCTGTCACCTGGCTGCTCCACGGGAAGGGCAGTGCTGGCTCCTGGGTTTGGAGGTAAATTTTCACAGACATTCGTGGGCAGCCATCAGCAGAGGAGACACTGAGAGGAGGGAACAGGAGTGTTTGGGCAGAGCACTGCTTGGGCTCCAGAAAATGATCACTACAACTTACACCTGCTTGTTGAGTTTTAAATACAGGTGAGGAGCTGCTCCTGGCAGGCATGCTCTCCGGGAGACCCTGCAAGGAAAATAACAGGGGACTTCAGCAGGAAGTGTGTGAAACAAGCATGGCTTGAGCACTGTATTTTTAAACGAGACTACACACAAAATGACCCAACTTTACAGTATCTTGAAGTGACTCTAAATAGATACTTTATATATAAAAAAGGCACCCTCCAAGTGTAAGTGTCACGTATGATAGAAGAAAAACTACCTTCTTTCTTTAGGAATGGCATTACAATATAAAACTTCATGGTATGTTGTCCTGCATGATAATCATAATCTACCCTTTCCAGCTGGGTAAGAGGAGAAGAAGAACAGGCTCTGGGATATATATCCTGACCTGTTCAAATACTAAATCAAAGTGAGGGCATACACACGTGATATTTGCAATAAATTCAAGCATGCAGAAGAGACAATTAAGACCCTGGAGATTTTACAGTTACAGCTCAAAGTTGTCAACAACATTTCTAAACTGAGAGAAATATTAAGCTTTACCAACATGCTCTGCTATAAGGCAGGAGCACATGAGGGCTGTGCTGGGCATAGCTATGCTGTGCATAGATATGGGTATTTGAGAAGGTGTGAAGCAACTGTGGATGCTGAATCCCCAGTGTGACTGACTCCATGAGCTCTTGAGGAAGGAGCTCTTTGCTGTTCACTGTGATCTAAGCTCATGTAGCATGCTGGTCTCTTAACCTTTTGTGACTTTGAGAAACTGATGGTATTTGAGGGTTAAAGTGCTATAATCTCAGGGATATTTAATGTTTGTGTTTTAGTGCAGCTCTGGAGTTTGCTTTGAGATGAGCAGTGCTCTCCCTGCCTTGGAGTGTATTCCAGCCTCCTTCTTACAGGCATTACAGGCATACCTACAGCAGTCCTTGTTCTCTGCCCTGGAGCTACAAATTCAAGTTCAGCACCCACAACACCTTCTTGCAAATGCTGTCACTGCAGAGATGTTCCTGCTTTCTGTTCTATGTTGGGGAGCCTGTGCTATTCCAAGGTGTTACTGTTCACTTGCCTTTTTCCCAGAACACTTGGCAGAGCCAAAGTTTCTGGAAAGAACAAGGTAGGAGAGTGTTTTCTGCCTGGGTCATTTGTCTGTTTCAGTTAGAGGTGATCTCTGATTTGGGAGCTGTCTAAACAAGACTCTTTGGATATGGGAGGTCAGAAACAACAGGAGGTTGTTGGCCACTGTGTTTGGCATCCCCAGTGTATAGTCTTATGCACTGAAATGAATGGTAGAGCACTGGGGCAGTGTCCTCCATTTGATCATCCAGATGGGACGCAAATTCAGAGATGCTCTGTGTAATGCCCTGTCTCTTTCCACTGGTGACAGAGGTAGTGCAGAGAACAGCATCCTAATTTAGCTCATTATATTGTAAATAGGCAGTGGAAGTATCCTGATGGGGGCCTAATTCAGCATCTTGAGTCTAGAGGCACATCATTGATTTTATACAGATATAACTCGAAACAAATTCAAGGCCTTGAGTTCAGAACCATAACTTCTCTAATCTGCATTTTCTTTGCATGGCTTTGTCAGCAGGCCACACCATTTCTACCATCTCTTGGATTTTGGTTCTACAGATCCGTTTGCTTATCTCTACCCCTCTTATGTTTGCATTTTCCTACTCTCCATTGCTCCCACATTCTTTCTCATCCTGACAAATTGTATATAAAGTTTAACCTTGACAGGTTACTTCTGTTTCTGGTGAACTCTCAATATTCAGACTTTCAAGCTATTACATGGAAAATATGCCCAGGATAGACTTTCCATTAAACTGTATTTAAATTGGAAGAGAATGCTGGCACCTCAACAAGTATTCCAGAATTAGATCCCAAAATACTGAAGCTAGTTAATCTTTTGGAAGAACAAAAACTCTTGCTGATTTATATTTAGCAGAGGGAATGCGTTTTAAAAACACAGTCTATATGAGGCCCCTTGAAGAAAACATCTTTTACATTGATTTGTAGTGCATGGAAATAATACACAGCCATAAAATATTTGCAGTTAGGCTCTGCTTTTATGTTGCTACTTTTTTGCAGTATGAACTGTCATGAACCCTGTGAGAGTGGCTGCTCTGCTGACTGTGGGCTGTGCAGTGAGACACGGCTGCCTCTGGGGCAGCAGCTTTGCTGTTCATCACAGCTGTGCCCAGTACTGCAGGATGGGAAGGGAAAAAGCACTGCAGTGGGAACACTCAGTTTGTGAGTGTGAGGCTTTGGTTCAAAGTGGATCTGAGGTTTGTAAATACAAACCTCAGATTTACCCTGGAACGTGTTTAGAGAGGAACAAGGGACTGTTGGCCCTAATCTCAGCAGCACTGCTCTTATTGGGATGTCTGCAAAAGCTACTTGGGCTTATTTTTACGTGATTAAAAATTATGAGGAACTGTCTTATGTTAATGCAGGTGTAACATGTTATGTATATAGTTCTGATCTATACTAAGAAAACAAGTAACTGGAATTATGGTAGGTGGGAGAGTTCAGTGTCTTATCCCAGTGGACAGTTTCTGGAAAAAGAGCCATAGCAAGGAACTGGATCATAAATGTAGTGAGTCAGAAAAGCAGACATAAAGTATACATAATCTTACAGCAAACACAGTATTGTCTTATCTTTAAGATAAGGATTATCAAGAGGATGGAGTATGGAAAGTTTTGGGGTTTTTTCTTCCTTCTGTCCCACCATCTGCAGCACAGACAGATCAGCCATTACGCTGGGCAAGCTGTTTCTCCTCCTCCTGAACCATCAGATACTAGCAAAGGAGAAGATTCCTAGACTGCACATTTGCAAGAGAAGGATAAACAGAATTTTTGAAACATCCCTAAATCTTAAACTGAACTGGACTTAATCTCGCTTTCTTTTGTTAGAAGACATAAATATATTTTTACATTTCTTGTTAGACTGCTGACAGAGCCAACCTAATCACAGCTGAGCAAAAATGCTCTAAATCAAGAAAGAGATCTTAGATGCTTCCAGAGCACCATTTTTTACTTTGATCTTCTCATTTCCTACTCACAACATCTAACCTACAATAGTAAGTTAGCCTAAGTAAGCCATGGTAAGAACAATAAAGATGCAAAATCACCAAGGTGCAAAGCACGTAAGGTCACAAGTGCCTTGCTGCTACTCTCAAAAACAAATAATTATTTGGCATATGCAAATTTGCTGCTGCCTGTGGATCAGAGGAGCTGCTAGAAGCTAGTGTGGGGAGCAGTGGCTGCTGCTGATGGAGGGATGTCAGTCTCCTTTCCATGGGCATGGCTGAACCCCAGGGGACATGAGGCAATTCATCCTGCCCAGCATCTTTCAGGGGGCCTCTCACTCCCTATCCCCTTACCTGGCAGAAAGGCACACATGGCTGCTTACTTGTGCTCTTGCTGGCCTTACGTGCTTAGAGGACTTACGGCCTGCAGGGGCTCGAGTGATTTGCACAGGGATAGGGCAAGGAGGGAGCCTGCACAGGGTGGGCTGCAGCCATGGGAAATGGAGCAGTGCCAAAGGTCTCATGGCCATCCTCTGGTGTGCCATGTCAGTAACTGAATTTCTGCAAATGACTGAGAGACATTGTGTAAACAGTGCCTAATTAGGGAACCAGGGTTAATGATTACACACCATAATTACTGAAGATGTGAAATTTAAAATTTCATTTATAAGGGAAAGGGATTTCTTCTTCACAGCCTTATGTGCATATAGAACTATATTCACACCTCATTTCTGATGTCACCTATTGGTATTTTTAAGTGCTCACAGTGCCGTCGGCTGGATTGTTCTTCCCAGAGATGGTGTATGTGAGGGTTTGCTTCCTCAGCTCAGTCCTGCTCTGCTGTCCTCTCCTTCTGTCTCTCCTGTATTTCAAGGGTCTTCCTCACCTTCTTTCCCTCATCTGGTAGAGTCTTTTCTAGGCTCTTCTCATCTCTCTCTGGGTAATTTCAACAACAAACATTAGTTCAGCCACATCCTTCCTGTAGTTGATGAACAGATTCAACTCTCATCTGTAGTACTTAAATTTCTTTGGCCAACCTAAATTTTTGCTCTGTTTTTTTTTTCCTTTTTAAAGAAAGAAAATAGTACAAACAACTCAGGTTTATTGTAACTGAAGTGGAGGTCTTATTCTCCTGCTACTCCTCAGGTCTTTGATCTGCTTTTGTCAAGCTTTATAAAGGTTGCCTCACTCCTGACTCTTACTGGTACAGCCTCAGCACTGTCTTCCAGCAAGCTTTTGTAAAGCCTCACGGCCAGGTTGTAACCAGGGACTTGTAAGTCAATGTATTCAGCTTTGTGGCAATTACTTCCAGGTAATTGCTTGGCACTCCTGCCAATGTTGTTGTCTCTGCATTGCATGAGGAGTGACTGTTGAACAGGACGTGTCTCTGCTCCTCAGCTGCTCCACCACAAGTGATATTAAATGCACATCTCAGCCAGTCTTGTCAGTCCATCCTCCTAAACCCCCTCAAACACATCAGTGTCATGAGTCTTGCAGATTGCACCTGCAACTATCCCATGTTCAGGACACAGCCCTTTCCTCTTCTCTTTTTTTCTTTTTCTTTTTTGCAAGCCTGGAAGTCTTCTAGTTTTCCACTGACAAACGAAGTCCTGCCATACTTGTATTTATTCCAGATGCCAACTCTTGAACCCGTTTCCCTGCCTTCTGCCTTTACTGTGACTTTTACCATCTATTTCACTAATTTTTTTTTCTCCATGAAATGAAAGTTCAGCTTCTTCACTCTGAGGGCTACTCACAAATTAACCACCCACTGTCCACCACTCGAGTCAGGTTTGAAAGACTGATTCATTGCAGATCGTCCTTCAATCACCTTCAGCCTTTTCTGTTGAGTGGGGATGGGGATGGGGCTTCACACAAATTCCTGTAAAACCACTCTTGTCTTTCAGATCGGTTACTTTAAAGACATCTTCTCATTTCAGTCTTAAAAAAAAAGGACTGGTATTATCTTCTTTCATGTGCATGTGGTCTGTCTGCACCTGCCTCTTGTCTTGTAGTTTGCAATTTAAATGGAAAATCTTACACTGTGTGCAAACCTACTCTCTTGACACATCTTGTCACTGCTAAAATAGCACAGATGAAACTAAGTTATGTTTTGGCTTTGACTTCTTTTGGAGTCTTGGATGGGAGTGCTAGATCTGACCTGCTGGCTGAGGTCCACCTTGTAGATATTTCCTTAATTTACTGAAGTTTAACCCAAGATGCTCCATAATTTGGATTTAATGCTCTAGAGTTAACTCTTTTAATGCCTATCAAATGCCTCAACATCTACAAGGCTATTGTTTGTCTTTGGGAAAGAGCAAAGCTTTGCTTTTGCTTCTTGATCATCTTGCAATGCCAAGATCAGTTCTCAAGTGTGGTGACAGCGATCTGACATGGTCATTGGCATCATACAGGCACAGGGAGAGTTGGATGTAGACTGAAGATACATTATTACTTACTTTACTTAGATGTTTTTAAAGGCAGTGAAAATTTGCATTAATTTATGGTTCTCTTTCTTCTGTGCATGTGCCCTGGGTCAGGCTGCATGTGAGAAAACAAGATTTGCAACCTCTTTCCAGTTTTCACTGATGTTAAGCTAATGTTTGTTTTTAGTAAACTGTTTCATCAAAGTGTGCTTTTAAGAATCCTTTTGCAAAGCTTAGCACAACAATTTCATTATGTTTTCTCCTTTTGAACTTTATTAACAAATATAAAGGATCAGTGTAACTAGTCATGCTGTATTTCACTGATAATATTCAAAAGTCTGGGTCCAGCTCAAGAGGCTGTTAGGATTACAAGCATTCTTCTCAGTTGATTTTTTACTCTCTGTGCTGGTAGTAATTATCCAGCTTTGGAAGGTCTGTTTGGGTAGTCCTTCAGGGTCAGGCCTTTCCTGCTGCACCATGCATGGTCCCTGGGGCAGGGCTTCCCTTGTGATCCCCACACCCACACAAGGTTTCCTTTTCTTTCTTCTCAAAATCCTTCCCCTTAAATGCTTACACAATAAGGCCACCTGCCATATAAAGCACTGTCTGTCAGCCTCTTTTGGTAATGTAAGAGTTTTGAAACCCTGCTCTCCATTCATAGTGTGGTGTTTGCCCTGTCTGCCCTTTTCACTGTCAGCACAGGTACCTCTGTCACCACTCCAGATCTCCCCTCTCCTCCTTCCAAGGTGGACAAGATAGGTGGTTTCCATTGACTGTGTGTCAGTCTTGGAGCTCTGCTTTAAAGTCTTCTTTTCTGTTTCTTTCAATTCTGAATGCCACTCATTTCACAGGCTGTAACAAGTTTATCTTAAATTTCTTGCAGTTAGTTTTCAATGTGAAATAATTTTTTTCCAATATTCTGATAGGTGCCTATCAAGATAATTTCAACTGCCAAAACCATATTTTTAAAAAATTAAATCCAGTAATTTCTTGCAGCATTTAAGAAATTAAACCTATAAGATTGTACCTAATGTTTGCAGACCATGAACACTTCCGGTGAAAACCACTAACAGGCTTTGAGATGCATTTTTCTCAGCTGTGAACCTCCAGTGCTGACTTGTTATGTTGTATACAGGATGTTGTTGAGGCCCTGAGACCCAGGAGACCAGGAGGGATGGAGATGCACACAAAGGGAGATGTGTGCAGCCTTTGGGACATTACAATGCTTTCTCAAACAGGGCTCCAAAAAGGATGCACTTAGGAGTGGGACACTGAAGGCAGAGTGGTTCAACTGCTTAACATTGCAGTTCATCTTGGTGTCTCCTTCACCCTGGCTTACTAAAGGTTTCAGAAGATCCAATCCGTGCTCTCATGGCTCAGGGGAGCAAGTGGTGCTTTATCACTTTTGCTGCTTTCTTGATGGGGCTCGTGGTATTAGGGCACGTTGTGTTCAGGGTTCAAACCCAGTGCTGGTGAAATAGTTCAAATGGCATCTGTAACTGGGTATGAACTGAAAAATTAATTCAAAGCAATCTTTAAACCTTTAGGCATGAGCAGATCCTGTTCTTTGTGGAAATCTCTATGAGGGTCCATGTAGCTCTTCAACACAGAGGTTGCTTTGGTTTGGCATGGGTTTGACTATCACTGAAAAAGCATTCCTCTGACATCTTTCCCATAGGATCAGAGAGGACCCTACAGCTCCATAACACTGCTCCAGCAAATGCTCTGGGCATATGCATGTTGGTATAACAGCCTCTTTTGAAAGCTGTGGGCAGTTTTGGTGACTCTGTCACCACACTTCAAAAGGGTGTGATCTCCTGTGGAGTGATGTGGCAGCTACTATCCCAGTCAAGTTCTCCAGTGAAATTAGAGCACTGAGATAGGCAAATAGGTTAAACTTGTGCTGCACAAGTTTGTTTTGGTGAGTGACTGCTAGCAAAATGTTTGAGCTACAAAATTCAGCTCTAGATGCAAAGATGGCATGAATTGAATGTATATTAACTGGTAGCTTCCTGTCTTTCACATTTTATGCACCCCTAGAAAGTAAGAAAGAGATGTTGAACAAAAAGGACTGGAAATTATCAGAAAAGGAGTTAATCATATTTTTCTATGGATCCTTTGACTTAAGTTCTCTCAAACAATTGATGGTATCCCTCTATTCATGCCTTGTTCCAGAAGTGACTGTTACTTCATATGTATTTTTTTAAAAAATCAGAAACGGAACTTTTTACACTAGATGTTTAATTGGTCTACTTATAAAAGAAGGGGTATAGCAGAAAAAGAGAGGCAGCAAAGAAATGAGCAATGAGGAGATCCAGCAGACTGAAAAATTTATGTTAAAAGAGAGGCTAGGATGGTTTACTTTGACCATCTGTCAGTGGTCTTATCCCTACAGACAAGCATGACCCACTAGGGGAGGTGGAGTGGAGCAAGGTTAAGTCAGCTACTTTTGCTGGCTCTGGCTCGTAACAGTTTGTAATGGTGAAAAGCATCATGTTTGCAGTGATAAAGGAAATACTTCTTTGCAAAATACCATTAAGTCTGAGGAACTATCAGCAAGATATCACTAAAGAAGAGGACTTCACAGGATTTCAGAGGGGTGGTAGTAGAGAACATACGTAGTTTGGTACTGGAAGGGATTCAACCTCCTGTTCTTTGGGGCATAAGACAGCCTGTAATTAAACAGACCTTAGACATTAACCTGAGAAGATTCTGTCTATGGGGCTGCTACAACTGGTATTGTGCTCTGACCACCCAGTCTGGTCTGTGGGGAAAGTCAGGGTGCACTGCCCCAGGTCAGCAGTGACCTTTCCAAAGGGCAAAGGTCAGGCCCATGTCCATGTGAGCTGCTGCATCCTGACCTTCCCCTTGGCAAGCTCCCCTTTCACGCAGCCTGTTTCTTCTGAAGGTTTCAGTCTGTGACCTGCCTGCTCAGGTTAACCTCTGCTTTTTCTTGACACTCTGCACCTTATTTCTCCTCCTCCATGTGTGAGGAATAGGAGAAAGAAGTTGATATATTCCACATCATTTTTAGCATCAAATAACTCCCAGTTGGTTCATCTCTTCCATAAAGCATTAATGAAAATATTTAAAGGTAACAGCCCTGCCAAATGACCTCCCTGCTCTGTTGTGAAGGGCCAGAACTGTTGCTGAAAACAGAAGGAAAAAAGCAACAAGGAGATGAGAAGGCCAGAGTGACAGATGCTGAAGCTGAATTATAATGTTTTCCTCAGAAACCAGCATTTTAAGTTCTGCTGGTTCACACTCACCCTGATGATGTGCCATTACAACTTAGTGTAGCAACAAGCTAAGACTACCCAAAAAGCTGGGAGTATTCCAGGCTTTTTTTACAAAGCCAAGAGTTATATTAGAGATGTAACTATTTTTTATAGTAGCCATAGAAAGACATAAGAGTGAGCAATTAATTTGTGTGAAGAATATAAATGATTAGTTTTTATGGTTTGTGTGTTTGAAGGATACTGTTTAGTCATGCATCTTTACAGCACAAACTGGCACGTTGTTAAGGTCATATTTGCTTTTGTTGCATCCTTGAGTCTATCACGGAACAGTCCTTTATTCTGTTGGTACTCTATTTCCAAATCTAGGAGTATTTCCTTCCAAACATTATGTGCATAATGTAATGTGTGTGTGCACACAAGGAAAAGGAAGCAGATGACTTGTGTTTAGTATAATGGTTGTTTTGAGCTGGAGCTGCTGCAGGCTCTGTATTGAAAAGAAATGTGCATGTCCATTTGTTCATGAACAAAGCTGCTGTCGAAGCTGTGTTGATCATGCAGACCACCCTACAGTCTTTGTGCAGGGTCTTGGTTCAAAAAGACATAACCTCCTTCCTTCATAGCCTTTCTTCTGCTTCCCTTTCCTCACCATAGTCATAGCGTGCTGAAAAATGCCTTCATGACAAGTGGGATCTCAGCTGAGCTTCCCATCACTGGAGGAGATAGGAAAATGGATGGGAGTTGGAGAAATCCAGGTGGGTTACTGCTGAATAGTGCTTGAGTATAAATTAGCAGTGTGTGTGTCTGAACTGGCACTTAGCAGGGGTGGATAGGGCAGCATCCAGGGTCTCATGGAGGCAAAGATCAATGGCTGTTGCAAAGGAGGTGTGAGAGAAATGGTCAGGTTGTGTAGGAGTCCTCTGGAAGTGGAAGATTGTTCCCTAAGTGTGACAGCTTTGATACAGTAACTTCACACATGCTTTTCTCTGGGTTTGGAAGCAGTTCTTATGTTCTCTCCTGATCTGTGACCTCAAGATGGCCTGTGATTTCAGTGCTAATGTTTGTTCTTTGATCTATAGTTTCTCTCTGAAGTACCTCTGCTTTTTTGTTTTTTTGCATTGAAAATTTCCTTATTACTCAGAGCAGATTTGAAACCCTTTTTTCTGCATTCTGCTTTCAGATTCCATTGGTGGATCATTTTCAGCTTCTTCCCACCGATGCCACCACAAGCAGAAGCACTGTCTCCCCATCTCACAGTGTGGAACTCTGTCCATCAGCCCTCTGCTTTTCCATCCTCACACGAAGGGATCCCAAATCATCATGGACACAACACAGAAGGCAGTGAAGCGCCAGGCTAGCTTCTGCAATGCCATTACCTTCAGCAACAGGCCCATTGTTATTTATGAACAAGTCAGGCTTAAGGTGAGTAAATTATGCCTTCCCTTTTTGCCATGGCAGTTGCTATGAATGAATGCTGGGGTGTAGCAGGCTTTGGTGCTTGCAGATCTTTAGCCTTTCCTTGAAAGCACACTAGTCAGATCTTGACCTTAAAGATCTGTGATCTTCACTGGTACTTCTGCTTTTGTCACTGAAGTTCTTGGAGCCATAGGTACAGACTGCTGAAGAAACTGGGAACAAAAGGAAAATCCATGTTCCAAAGATGCTTGTCTTGATGTTAGACAAAACCAACAGATTAAGTTGAGATTGCTTAGTAAACAGCAAGAAAAAAGGGCTGTATTGATTAATCTAAAAGGCAGCAGCCTCAGTATCTCTCTAGCCAATATGTCCTCTAGCTTTGCTCTCTTCCTGCAAAGGAGTTTTACTGGCAGTCTGAGGGAGGATGAGGAGTTAGTGAAGGCGTTCCATTCCTCAAAGAGCACTTCTCTTCCTATAAATAAAGCAGCAATGAGGGCTGGTCTCATGCAGGTGAGAGTCAGCCTCTCCACAGCCACGAGATAAGAGATGAAAAGGACCTGGAAGTAAAGGTGCTTGCTCATGAACTTGCCAAGGAAAACAAAAGGGTTTGGATAAAAGGAAGAAAGGAGCAATGAGTGAGGTCACAGTTGCTGTCTTAAAAAAGGATCTTTCTGGCTATCTGCTAACTGCATTGTTGAATAAATCACCTGACTGTGGTAGCCCAGAGGATGGAATTCATACTCCTGGTGCTGCAGCTGGCATGGGAAATTCAGCTTGTCTAAGACAACAAGCCTCCATGTGCATCAGAAGCTGCTTTCTGATGAAGAAACTCAGTCTCCTTAGGAACTGAAGCACTTTTTAGTCTATCAGCACCTTAAGAAGCTTGAAGCCCTTTGAACTTCATCCACAACACTTCCCAGTCTGTATGCCCTCTAGTTTGTGGGACTGCATTTTTCTGTTCTTAGCTGATTTTGTGCCTGACATTGCCACAAAGTAGGTCATCTTCTTTGGCCACTTTAGTTCATGGCACACATGAATGATCTGACTGCAAATCCTTCGTTTACACAGAAGGAGTTTTCCAGGAGGTGTTTCAACATATAGCTACTGAGTCTGAATGACTGTGCTTTTGCCCCTTGGTACAGGTCCCAGAGTGCTGGGACCTTCAGCAGCAAGGCAGCCTTCCCTGCCTCTTCCTTTAAAGCCAGCAAGGGAGCAAGGAATGAGGAAGATGCCTCCTTTTGGAAATATATAGAGATTTCAGTGATTTCAGGCTCAGGCCCATGGGTAGAAAATCCCTCCTACAGGTATGTTATGTTTCCTGTGGAGCTCCTACTGCTTCCATCCAGGGTGGAAAGCCCAGCAGTACTCACTCACATTGTTTAATGAGATTTCCCTTTTGGCCAGCAGTTTGGACAAACAACTGCAACAAATAATCTGGGAGGAGATGAAAGCATCATTTTGGTTTTGAAGACACCATCAGAGATTTGAGTGGATTTAGTGGTTTAGGCAAAGGTACTGGGTTGGTTCTTCTTTATTGTGAAACTAGATAGCTATCTCTGGAAATGCACACTTGTTTATCACTGTGTATTTTAGGATTTTAGCTTGCATAACATATGTGAAGAATATGCATGCGAATCTGCTCAAGAGATTTAAGCAGAGCTCTTGCTGACTCCAGTGGGAAGGTCTCATGGGAGTAATCAACAGGCTTCATCAGAACTTGTACTCTAGGGATGGATGAAAATGTGAGAACATCTTTGCTTTTATGATACTTCCATCCTCTAATTATCTTGCTATTGTGTGTGCCTGTGGAAAACAGCATCTTAAACCTTCTTATCAGCCAAAGACTAACCATGAACCCAGTCATTCAGGTCCTATAAAATCCAAACTCCCTTTGAAAAACAGAGGAAAGAAGTACAGCGATTTCATTATATTTTTTTAGGTAATGTATCTCGCATTTTGCTCTGAGATCTTTTTCCAGCTTTGGGAATATGGGAATATGGCTGTCAAACAGCTTCAGAGACGTATGTTCCAATATGGTTTTTTCCATGTAATTCAGGACATTGCTAGGGAGTGGAGTGAGGTTCTCAAAGATGGCACAAAGCAGTAAAGATGAGGAGCCTGAATCTGTGGAACCACGCATGGCTTAGCAGTTTGGGTGCTGATTCTGTCTTTTCCTCCCCTTCTGGTGCCTGGTGGACCTCCCAAGGTTTTCTGCTAGCAGTGGCTGCTGAGAAGAGAATTCGGTCCATCATTAACCATTGCCTTTTTTAGCAAAACTGTGTTTCCTTTGTCCAGCTGTGTCTAATTCTTGGCAGGCTTTATACTTAATTTGAATTTGGATATTAGTTTGCCTATGGTCAGACTGTGTTAAGAACTGTTTATAGGTGCTGATTAATACATGGAACATATGCAGCCTCAATTACCATATGAATATTTATTTCACTGGCCTGTGATTGCTGTGAAGTATTGGCAAGAGACTAAATGCAAATGACAATGAGGCCGTATTTATCTTAGACCCAAAACCTTTTAGGGCTTGTGGTAAATTTTCTGCAATAAATAATCCAGGCTTTTTGCAGAGTGTGTATTATGTTTCCCCATTTTGTCATGTCATGCCCTGTTCATCCCCCTTCTACTGGAGACACTCATGATCCCATCCTACCCTGGTCAGGTATAAAAAGTAGCAAATCTGCTTGAGCCCTTTTGAGTGCTGCCGCAGCGTCCATCCCACAAGAAGGAGCTTCCTATGGTTCCTGGGACTGAGGTCAGTGCTCAAGTGTTTCATGTAAACAGTTTAGGTCCCTGGCTGGACTGAGTAGGGATAAAAAGCAGCACTCCCTTAACTGAAAAAGTGTCTGTTGGTAACTTTTTCCCTGAGCTTTTAAGTTATTTTCTCTGATACTTTAATTATAAACCAGAAATCTCTAGGCTTTGAACAATGTCTTTATTGTGAGATTGTTGTGCCACCAAGGGCACACGTTCCAGATTTGCCTTGAAGAGGAACATGTGAAAGAAAAATGCAGTATTTACAATTATGATTAGAAGAGAATTCAGAAGCCGAAACAAAATGTCTTGTAGAATCCCTTGGTGAAAAGCCTGTGCTTCCGAGCTGGGGCACAAGTGACTGCTGCCAGGCTTTTGAGGACAAAGTCCTGCGGTCCGGGACAGTTCAGTCTCTGGTGTTGCCAGTCATCCAAGCCATTACTGCTTTGGCAGAGCAGGAAATTACAGAAAGGCAGCAAGTTTTGTGTGACATCTGGTAGGTGGTACCTATCCATGTTTCTGCTCTTGTCCTGCAGCCAGTAATGGAATTACTTGAGGTTGCCAGTGCATTGATGGAAGAGGACTATCTCAAGTGGTCTTATGTTTGCTACAGGTTCAATGTGTGAAGAGATACACCAGTTATGTGTCAATCAAGTTACAGGAGCTGTCTTGGCTCCACATCAGGGTTGGATCCTGCATCCTTAGGTCTTTCATTTCTTAGTCTGCATGCTGACAGCTGAATTCCTTTGAGAGGAACAGTTCCCAGCAGGTTCATACTCATATAACAAAAGGAGAGGGAAAAAAATCTCCAAGGACATCATCTCCGTCTAGGTACCATACTAACTCTGGAAGACTCCTTGCTTCCATGGGAAAGAAGACCTCTTGTAACTGGGTAGTGTTTGTATGTTCTTAATGGGTTTAGGATGTGCTACCTGCTCATCTCAGATCCCCTAAAGTCCGGGTCTCACTTCTTGTGAGAAGAAGCAGATGACTCTGGAGGCATCTGTGATCCTTTGTCCTGCTGTGTCTCTGATGCAAAAGGGTGGATATGACACATGAACTGTTCCAAAAACTAAAGCAGGTGTTCCTGACCCCAGACACACAGTAATTGCATCCTGACAGGTGGTGTGTAGTTGTGCACAACATATTTTGCAAAACACCATTCACAACTGAAATAAATAGGTTTTCCCCAATCAAAGGACAACATCTATTTTTGCCTCCTAATTTTGTGTTTAACAATGTTAAATACTTTAAATTATGCTTTCCCACACACAAGTTCTCTGCTGCAAGACTGTGATTCCCTCAACAGGGAAAAGACTGTCTTTGACTCATCTAGGAAACCCAGAAAAACGCGTTTCTGGAATCCATGCTTTTCCCTCAGGTCATGAGAGACCCTGTCATCTAAGCACCATGTGGGAAGAGCTCTGCTGCTGCAGGTGCTGAGATAAAAGGTCTTATGGCCATATTTGGGACATTTTGTGAGAGGATGATTCTTAAGCCAAAAGGAATTACCCTATAAATAGAAGCAAATCATCATGCAGCTGTAATTGCATTTCACCTCTCCACATAGATTTAATTTGATTTATTTGGTTTTAAGTATGGGCATTGCACCCTGAGTGTGCATTGCTGCTGGCAGCTGAAAAAACTACAGCAGTGTTTGGTGTGTAAAATGTTTCCTGAATTTGGTGGGGTCGTGTGCATGCTGGCCACCAGTGCTTGGTGCATAGAGCCTGTAGTGTTAAAGTAGGTGTTCAACCACCAAATGCTGTTATTGCTGCTGTTATCTTTGCAGATCACTAAAAAACAGTGTTGCTGGAGTGGGGCTCTTCGACTTGGCTTTACTTCCAAGGATCCATCGAGGATTAACCCTGACACTCTGCCGAAGTACGCATGCCCCGACTTGGTTTCCCAAAGTGGGTTTTGGGCCAAGGCTCTGCCAGAAGAGTTTGCAAATGAGGGAAACATCATAGCCTTCTGGGTGGACAAGAAGGGACGGGTTTTCTATCGAGTGAATGACTCCACTGCAATGCTCTTCTTCAGCGGGGTGAGGACGGCAGAGCCCCTCTGGGCTTTGATCGATGTCTATGGACTCACCCGTGGAGTGCAGCTCTTAGGTGAGTACCTGGGTCCAGTGCACAGGGATGATGCTGAGCTGTCCCTGGTGAAGGGCCAGACTGACAGGCCCTGTCCCCTTGTTGTAGTGGGATAGATGCAGGGAAACCACTATCGTTCCTCCCTAGAGTATCTCACAACCTCAGCCTGGATCAGCGAAGGTTTGAAATGCAGCAGGTAAATATGACGCCAGCGGGAAGTGGGAAACAGCCACTACAGTATTGCTCTAGAAGCCATCTCTGAGTAAGTGGATTTCCGCTCAGAGGTATTGCTCTGTCAGAGCAGAGCCTAGAGTGTGTCATATACCTTGTAAGACTTTATCTCATTTTCTGCTTTCCCCATACCAAAGCAGGGAAGTACATTTTATGTGCTATGGAGAAATCCTTCCTGGATGGCACTGTTATGATTTTCTGGCTGGTTTAATGGGCAGATTTGAAATATGACTATCTTCCAGATTACCTGAGAGAGTATGTGGCTGGTTTTTCCAGGATGTTGCTTTCACAGAGGAGTTTGATTTGTCCTCTGGAGCCTAAAGGCTGAATATACAGTTGGAGTTGGAGGATGAGGAGTGCCGAGTGCTTTCTGTCTTCTGCCACCCTCAGCTGAAACAAAGATAGTTTGGAATTCATGAGTACTCAATCATAGCCCCAAATGTGCAAGCTGTCAAGATTTGGGCTATTTGAGTTTAGACATCTTAGAAGAACTGAAAAGAGTCTCTGAAGACCCAGCTTAAAGGGCAGTGAGGTTGCTGGGGGACCAGAATTACCAGCATGCAGCCTTAGAGTTTACTGGGAGGCGAATCACAGCACTTCTCCATGTAACAGTAATTTCATGGGTCTTGTTTTCACCATGGAAAAGGTTAGGTGATACCTGCTGACCTTCATGAGCTGAAGTTTCTTCTGAAGATGAGATAGTCTTGCTAGGCTGAGAGAGATCCTGGCTTTTTCCTGTCATGTAGCCTGCTAATCTCTGTTAAAAGTGACAGCTTCGTGGTATATATGAAACACTTTATTGAAACTTTCTTTGACAGTTCTATCTCCTCTCTGCGTTCTATACTATATTGAAAAATACAATGGCAGGACTTCCTGTAGCTACTTATATGGCAAGGAAGAGGGATGTGGGTTCTGGGGTTGAAGAAATGAGACTGACTTTGTTGGAAAAACTCCTGGCCCAAGATTGCACAAGGCAGAGGAATTGAAGAATTTCTCAGCAGCTTTTTCTTTTCTTTTCTTAGGTGCAGAAAGATTTATCTTTTGTTTTGAATCAGAGCCACTAGGCAACTGTTCATAGGCCAAGGTGGCAATATTTGAATTGGGATGTAGAATTTGGGCAAATGTCAAGCCAAGGGTTCAGTTAGGAAGAGCTTACAAATGACTCCAAGTCCTCCGGCTGTTCTTGTGAGATTTGGCACCTCTGGACTACTCTGCCTGATTAATGAGGGTCCATAACTCTGGATTATGTGTTTCCTCTCAAAATACCCTAGAAATCATTTCCTATCCGTCATTCGCCTCTGTGTTGTCCGAGCATCTTCCACATCCCCTTTCACAAGGGAAATGTGACTTCTGGCAGCCACTGACTTACCTCCAGTCCAACAGACTCCCAACTCTGGTGGGTATGAAGTCCCTGAATGAAGCAAGCAGCTTCTGAGTTTACACAGTTGGCGTGGAGCTCAGATACATATTTATAGCTCGTTCCAGGAGCCTTCAGCAGGCTTTAAGCCTAGCAACTGTGCTGAAACATCTTCAACCCAAGTCCTCTCTTTCTCCATTCATTATTAAACAGCACTAAAAGTCAGAGAAGGGAAATTGTTGGCAGTGCTGCCCCTGGATCCTATAGACATACCCACTACAATGCTCTGCATGCCTGTTTCAGAGTAGCAGACCACACATATAGCAAGGGACAATTTGCCAAAAATGCCTGGGACTTGAGAAATGAATTTCATAGCTTAGCTACAAACATATGGTCGAATTCAGCCTGGTATGGCATGCAGGGCATCTGATGGAGGCTGGCGATGCTGGAGTGGTATGTTGAACAGAAGAGCCTAGCATTTCAGATGCCAGTTGAGTGATTTATTGCCACCTAACCCCAAAAATATTCCTTGTTCTTAACCCTCACTATTTTCTCAATGCCTGTAGGGTTACGGGGTCATACTTTGCTTTTATGTGTGTTTCACCCAAGAATCTGACCAAAAGCTTTACCATTTCTGGTGTCTGTCTTTCTGTTTATTGCAGAATTGCTCCCTCCCCACTCCCAGTAATGTAACTTCACTTCCAAAATGAGACTTGCCCAAAGAAAAGATCTGCGGCAGTAAGTCCTGTGTCACTGCAAGATCCCAGCTCTGCAGGGGAATGGACAGTGTATGTTTATGTTCCCAAACTGACAACTCCCAAAACTGCCCATTTTTGTTTTGCTTATCTGCCTTATGCTGGCAAATCAGTTCCAGCCAAAATAAGGAACCCAGTAAAGCAGGGAGATGACTAAGTCCAGTGACATTGTTCCTGTCTTAGAGATTTAATTAAGAAGGATTTGAACAAAGCGGGGGCAAAGCCTGTGAGAGTTAAATGATTTGCCAGAGGTTGTACAGGAGTGACACCCGACTCAGGGCTGTCATCAGCCTTGTTGCCCAACTCAGCCCTGCCTCTTTCTCTATCTGCATCATAGGCATTGCATAACACTCTGGCATAATTTAAAAACAGCTGGTTTGTACCTTAATTTTTCATTTCCTCCTGCTTATGGCTTTACCCTGAGAATCCATCTTATTCATAATTACCCACATGTCAGTAATGCTGTCAATGCACAGGTGTATATGGCTGGCACAGGTGTTCCCGGGTCAGACAGCCCTTGCTGTATGTTCTGAGGCAGAGCCCTTTAAGCAGCTTCTTTGCTGGCTCGATTTTGAAATGGAACAAGTGAAAAGGGCTTGCATGGCTCACTGCACCATGGCCAAGAGGAGTTTGAACTGAGGTGGGACTGTGGTTTGCCTGGAGTGAGTTGCAATGAGGGACTGGCTTAAATCCACCTTGAGATGGTTTCAGTGATGACATTCACAGTGCTGACAGTCACCAGTGAGAGGCTACTCCTTGCCCTCCTCTACCCACAGTATAGAGATGAAAAGGCTTAAATTCACCCAGTAGTCTGGTCTCCTCTGACCACGTGGTCTCAGCTGTTTTTCTGCTGCAATATATAAGGGCCTGCATAGAGGAGGCTATTGCAATGGAGTGCATGTGTGTTCTGTGTTTTAGGGCATGAGTTTCAGTGTAGATGCAGGTTTACATGACCTGTAAACATGTCCTTATACAGTGACTCTCTTGCCGACATGTTCAACTTGCAGGGAGGATGGTTTACAGCTCTACTTCCCTTTTTGGGCAGCTAGTTTTGCACAAGTGCACTTCTACATTCCAGGATAATTTAAAGTAGTGTTTACTAGAAATGTGGCTTGTCCTTATGTTATCACTTCAACATACACACATGCTCATTCACACTTTTAAAATGAGTCCGAGAAAAATGGAATATAAGCAATCTGCTGCCTTGCTGCTATAATAAAGCATCAAAAAAAGAAAAGGAAAGGCCCAGCTGTTTAAATCCTGGAGTCTTTGGAGCCCTGGAGGAAGGATGGCAGCTCATGGGAACCAAATGGTGTTGTCTGACATTAACCTGCTTCTTCCAAGCACTTGGCTGGTGAGCCAGGCATGGGCACGTTCTGTGGATTCACTGAAGGACAGACAGGGTGGCAACTTCCCTCAGTGATATGTACATTACAACATAATGAGTGTTTTCAGCATTTGCCTTTACTTCTTGGTGGGGAATTCCAGGTTTGCCAGTTGTATCGCGTCTTTTTGAAAATCACCCCATTTTCTGGCAGTGACATTGCAGGACAGTGTTTCAGAATGTTTAAGGTTGGAAAGTCGTACCATATAGTATCTCTTCTTTCAAACCACAATACATGTGCTCTAAAAGTGCAGAAAAATTGGATTGCAAACCAATTATGATTCCAGCATACCTCTCTACCCACCCTGTATTTCTAGTGGGGTAATGTGAGGAATGGTCTGCTCATTTTCCTTAGTCCCATGCTAGTGTGGTAAGCAACCAAATCCCTTTACCGTTTATTATTCTGTTCACACTCTCTTCCCATCCATCCGTATTTTCGTTCATGCAGTGTATCAAAGTATTCTTGGTCTTTTACCAGCACAGGCTTTGAAAACCAGGGATAATTTTATTTAGATTGGCACACTGAGTGGCACCTGTTGAAAGTTAAGTCTCTCCACATCTTGTAAATATAAAATATGTAAAAAAGCTAGTAAGAGCTTGCAAAATGAGAAAATTTTAAATGCATATGTATTAAATGTGTATGTATTAGATTTACCTGAAGTAGCAATAGTGTAAATATATACTTCAGTCATAAATATATATACGGATCCTAGTGGAGTTAACTGGCAGTACTGTTTAATATTAGATATTTCAGAAATCTATTCTTTCTCCATATCCCCTTCCTACCTTCATATTGTTTCATGCTTGCACCATATCAAAAGTTAAAATGTGAATTGATCCCAAATGGAAATATACACATCTTGATACTCAAAGTGGTGTCTCTTTGACAAGGAAGTTGGGCGTTCTGTAGGGAAAGAAAGAAATGTTTGTTTTTCTTTCTTCGCTCCTGTCAGTTCTTACATAGATTGAATCTCTTGCTCCAGGCCCCCTTTAGAAGAAACACTAAATAAGCCTCAAATGAGCTAGATTTATGGGCAAATTTCAAGTGCAAATGATATGAGACTGATGATAAATCTAATTTATCACATGCATCTGCAGTTTTATTGTGTGGTTATTACTATTTTATTTTCCAAGTGCAAAGCTTATTTTCCATTGCCCAAGGGAATCCATTTCTGTTGCTATTCTGACACGTGCAAATAAGCAGACTATCTGCTGAGGGTGCTTCACACTAAACAAAATTGGATAATCAGATATGACTGCAGTGTATTTTTATAGGGCATTGTTGAAAGTGGAAGCTATAAACTATTTATCCTTTCTGTGGAAGTCTGTGACTATCTGATGAAAAAGCATAATAAGTCTTAAACAGAGTCCTACTTAATGAAGGCAAGATACACAAGACCTGCAAATAGTCAGTTGTCCTTGTTTTTCCGCATCTCCTAAGGGGAGAGGGAATTTAAATTGCTCATAAAGTTTTATTGTCTGTAGCTGTTGTCTCTATGGCAGCTGCAGGAAGCTCTCCAACACAGCTAAAAATGTGAAAACAGTTTAATAAATAACTCATCTCTTGGCATTTTAATTAATTATTGCTTTGCCTTAGCACCTCTGGAGGACGGCATTTTTCCAGATGCAATTGGCACCTGTTAGTCCACAGCCCCAAGGCTGCTCCGTGTGCTTGAAGGGCTGTTTGTCCTTTGGGTCTGCTTGTCTTGGTGGGGATGGTAAGGCTGCTGGACACAGCACTTTCAAGAAGATCAGAGGTCCTCTTGACCATGTGAATGCAGTGGGTTTTTTCTTCTCTTTGTGTGTAAACGGTGGAGGTTTTGCACCCATGAAGCTGGGGAAGTAAGCAATCCCTGCCCTGCCCTCCTGCTGTCAGTGTGAGGCGTTCGGGCTGAGCAGCTGAGCCACAAACAGCGAGTAAGTCAGAGCCGACAGAGCCAAGCAACATAAGGTGTCCGAGGGATCAGTATTTCTGGCTTCACTGGATCCCGGTGAGGTGTTGAATTACAAAGTTGCACAGAGGCTGGGCAGGTTACATGTATTTTCTCAGCATTGGCCATCGGGTAACCTGTTGCTTTCACCCGAACCACCTTTGCCTTAGCAGGGCTGCTCTGGAGGCACAGACATTGCCACAGATGAACAGAAAGGACAAAATCTGCCACATAATGTACTATTGGGCACATTATATCCACAACATGTCCACATTGGCATCAGGAGAGCCTGCAAGTGTACTTGGGTAGGAGTAAATTCAAAAGAGGTCAGTCTGGCTTTCACTGCCCACACTGAGAACGAAGACTGTGACAAGACAGAATGACCAGTGGAAAAATCTGTTCTGTGCTGTAAAGTTCCTTTAGTTCTGGTAAGCTGAAATATTGTTCCTAACAGGCAAGATAGGTCTATATAGTAATATTTTACATGTTACCCATAAACCCCCAAGGAAATATGAAAACTCTGACAATTTTAAGTGGTGTTTATGTTATGGGTACGGTATGTTGTAGTTCAGATGCTGACACTGCAAAAATAGGCCCCTGTGTTATAAAAAAGTGGTGTCCTCACATTAAATATCTGGTGTGGTGATTGATTTGGCTGTTGCTTTAAGGAGGTAAATGTTGCTGGTTTAGACTAAGAAGTTTATCTTGCTTTTGTTAAGTGTTGGAAGCATGGATAGTGTAGTCTGGAAAAAGTGGTTCCAATTAAAAGGGCTTTGACTTTCTTTTACTTCTAATAAAGATATAAACTACTTGAATAATTGAATGTATACTGAATTTATTACTCAGCTGTAGTTTGTTATAGATTTTTCTAGCATAGACAGGGGCCTTAGAGAATAATAGCCCTCCACTAATGGAGCAATGTATTCTTTTGAGAGACATTTCAAAGAATTCCTTACATTAGCAAAGATTTTGGTTTTGATTTAAACAATTGGGATAAGATACCTATGCTGTTTTTTTTTAATACGTTCTCTTAACTGATACTATTTTCACATATAATTGTATTTTCCTTTGTTTGTCTACTGTGGTTCCCATTGCAAATTTGTAAGTAATAAGTATCTTAAAAAAAAGGTAGAGAGGATATATAGAAGAAATTAATCTTTGCAGCTTTCTAAACGCCTTTCTCAAAAACATTCACCCAAATAGTTTATACTGTTCAAACCTTGGGCTGTATTGCTGAAAGCTAATTCCTCTTCACAAAGCTATAGCTTGACAAGAAGAGTGCATTTACTCTGGTGTAAGTTGGAGCTGGAGGTATGTTTTGGATGTGAATTGAATGATCTGGTGAAAGTATAATCATTTATCATGCTAATCGTGCAATTTCAGCTATTCCAGCTGTTCCAGCTGTGGAGGCCCTTTCCCCTAAGCCTCTATGACAGATGACAGCTAAACAGTGCTATGATAAAGCTAAACATGGTCTCTGTACAGTATGTCTCTGCTGGCGTGAGATAGCACTTTGTCATTTCAGTGTCTAATTGGGATCACAGCTGCTGAATATGCAATTTACCATACAGAGGATGTGATTTTGTTATCCCTGTAGCTGTCTAGGTTATTTAAAAAGTTTGACACCTTTAATAAAATAAAATTGGCTTTTCCATCCCTATAAGCAACAGAGCTAAAAATGAGATTTCTCTTTAGTCCAGTTTCCTTTGGGTTTTGTTCCTTTTTTTTTCCCTTGCAAGCTGTATAAGCAGAGCTGTTGTTGTTTGGCTCAGTCTAGAAATCCTTATCAGTAGCCCAATTCTGCTCTCAGCTTTACCAGCCTACACTTGCAGCCGCCTGTGGAGTTGCTCTGGTGCTACACTGTATGGAGAATATCTGGTTTTTGCTCATTCATCCCTTCTTTTTGGCCAAACACTGAGCAGCAAAAGCTCCTTCAGACCTTGCCCAGCTTTGTCCTGAAGAAAATAAAACATTTTGGCTCAGGAAAGCTCTGCTGAATCAAGCCAGAATGTCTCCTTCACAGAATCATAGACTGGTTTGGGTTTGAAGGGACCTTAAAGATCAACTAGTTCCAACCCCCTACCACAGGCAGGAACCCATTCACTAGATCATCTTTAGTCATACTTAGGTACTACTTCTCTTCTCTGAGGTAACATACTTGTGTTGAATCAAGTCCCAGTTTTGATACTGTTGTTACAGTAGCTCTTGCTTATGATGCAACTGGTCTGGCAAGGTGAGACACTGGACTCCTTTCTCCTGTTCAGACATTTAGGAAAATCTGAATCTTGTGCTCTTCTATGACTTTTACTTTATCACATTTATCATAATATGTTGTTCTGACTATTTTTTACATCATTTCCCTATGTTGTGGCATTTGGTGAAAATGTCATGCCTTGTACTGACATGCACTAGGTGAGTGCTTCCTCCTGTTGTCTAGGGAATTATAGCAGGTAATGCTGGCAGAACTTTGTGAAATTTATGCAAAGCATTCCATATCTATAGAGTAGAACAGTATGTCGAGTCACAAGTTTTGATTCTCAGACATCAGCATCATTTTGATGTTGAAGGCCTTTTCAAAATTCTTTATTTTTAAAAAAAATTCATCTGCTCATATTAGGTTTTGAAATTATACTTCTTTGCTATTGGCATATTTTTAATCTGTAGCTAGGGATAAAAGATTGATGAAACAGATTGCTGGCCAGTGCCTGTGACTGGTGTGTTTAAGAAGATGAAAATCTCTTGAGTTGCATCTGGCTACCAGTGTGACCCTTCACAGACAATTAATTCTCCTCAGGAAAAAAAATGTTTAATTGCTCTACCTTTTTAAGAGGATAAAGACCACTCCAGGGAAAAAGCCTTTCAAATCCAATAATCCTATTCCTGTTCTGGTATTGTGCCAATAAATACTGCACCACTTGCATGGAAAGATCTGAAGCCTCTAAAATCTTTGCTGCAGTGTATTCCCTCTTTCTCTGCCTGCCCAAGGCCAGAGGACCCCAGCACCTCAGAGCCCCATAAGTGTTCATTTGAACCAGGAGACTGGTGACAAATTGTTCTATGTGTTTCCACAGACATTTGCCTTTCCTCCTCATTCTGCAGTGGTGTTCCTGGTTGATTTTCGTTGCCCTCTCTGGTGTTTGTGGGCAGCAGCCATCACTCTCCTGAGCCTGTCACAGGCATCAGCAAACTGCTCTGTTATCCCAGCATGGCTTCTGTGCAAGCAACTTTTTGACAAAAACACCAGTACTTTTGGTTTCTGCTCCTGTTTCTAGGCCTTCCTGGATCTAGATAGGTCTGATTCAATTATTCCATAGACTGGAATGTGTATGTTTATGTCAGGTGAGTCTTGGTGCTGCCTGCATTTTCAAAACACTTTTTTATTGCTTCCTTCCTAACATGGTAGAGTCTGCAGATCTTGCCTGTAGTATCACTTGGCCAGGTGGAAGAAAATTGGCTTCATGCTGAAGGTCAGAGCTAGAAACAGTTGGAAAGAAAGCTGAACTGATGGAGAATTTCACTGTGGAACTGCAGGGACTGACAATTTCAACTCAGCCTAATGGCTCACTCAAGAGAAATACATAAATGATTTGGGTTGAGGTCATAATCACTATTATGACTATTTGTCTGATGATTTCTAGTGCTTCAGTTTTGGATGTGAGACCTAAAAGACCAATGCTCCATAAAAAACAGATAAGCTACAAAAAGTCAAAATAACAATCTGATCGGGTGCTCTGTGTTGGCAGGCAAAGGGATGAGAGCTGGTGGAGGAAAAATTCCAAGTGGGAAGTAAAATCCCTTTTTCTCAAAGTTGTGTGGTTTCCAGCTGGACAGTTGGAACCCATCTTCAGATGGTCAGAAAAGAAGACCACATAGGCTGCAGGGCTTGAATTCATCAGGATGGTTAACTACCTCTATGCATATGTAGTTGTATGGTATGCCAGAAATCACGTATATGCTTGAATAAGTATGTTAATTCACATTCCCAAAGATAGACATGTGCTTAAGGGCTTTGCTAGATCTTTTTCTTTGCCATCTGCTTGTTACTGGGTTCTGTGCAGGGCTTGCTAGGTCAAAACCTGTGGTCTGTGGTTAATCAGTAATCAATGGTTATGCAGGGATTAGGCTCTGTGCTTAATGGTTTTTCTGAGAAGCAAAGACTCTTTTAGAAGGAGGAAGAGAGAAATGAACATCAAGAGGGGAACCTGAACACATTGTTGGAGTTGAAGGGGAGGTAGGAACATTGCCTCCAAGCAGTGCTTGCTTTTCTTGGAAAACATGGCGAGTTTCTGTGCAGGAAGGTTTAAGAAGGGGTCCAGATGCCTGAGGTAGGGGATCAGAAAGATGAAAGCATTGGAATAGGGTGAGCTGCTGTCTGAAAGCTGTGAAAGGACAGGTTGGCAAAGGGGTCATGTTACACTGATGGGTGAGGCAAGGACAACTCAGTGACCAAGATATACTACCCCTTTGTTGCCCAGTTGCTTCACTCATGCCAAGATTTGATTTACACCTGTAAATCACTGGCTCATTTTGACTTTAAGTTGGCAATTCATAACCCAAAGGCTTTGGTTTCCTTTCCCATCCCCCCCTCCCCTTATCTGGACAGCACAGGGCGTTAGGTGTGTTGGAGTTATTTTGTATGGGTCACCATGGGTATCTGGCATGTTCCTTGAAGATAAGTGAGCTCTTTTATCAGGTCAAGTACATACTACTGACAGTCTCTCTATCATAGGGATCATGAAGATACAGGAGAAAAACAACTAATGGGGAGCAATCTGAGTGAGATTTGTTTCTTATATCCTGAATTAGATTGGTGGCTTTTAGTCATGCTCTTGATAACACCTATTCCTCTTCATGCAGGTTTTTTTCACCATATAGTTAATTTATTATAAAAGTCTTTAGCTAGTAATAAACATTGACAGAACTACCTATCAAAGGGGTGTTTTGGATGAAAGTGTGAACAGGCTGTGTGAGGAGAGAGGAGATACTCCTTTGTTTGTCGGTGCTTTGCAGTGGAGATTTCACACTCCTCAGTCTGTGAAATTTGCTGCTAGATAAACTCTTGTCTGTTGAGTTTCACTTTAGAGTCTAATCTTCTGCTTAGCAGCATCTCTAGCTTGCTTGGCTGGGAAAGAAAACCAAGCACCTGTCTTTAAAATATGTACTGAGTGCAATGTTTTTCCTGCACAGGCTTTAGTTACAGTTAGAAATTAATGCAAATTAATTGCAAATGTGGCTTTAAAAAAAGCCTAGTTATGCAAACCTGAATAGTTGCTATGGGTAAGCATTTAGAATTGAAATGGCCTGACTTTGGTTTAGCTAGATCAGCTGACATCTGATCTACTTTAAGAGTTTTGCTGACAACCACAAAAAGTTAGAAAAAATATCTTAACCCCTCTCAGAGACAGGCACAGGGGGGAACGGTGGCCACTGGAGAAGGCCAGGCAGCCATCTTTTGTATCTTCAGCAGAAGTGGGGAAAGGAAACCAGCAGTAGGCTCTGCTGGGCGGAGTTTGGTAGGAGCTTCTCAAACTGTTCTGGGTAGACATAAAGATAACTTTACCATCTCTCGTGGGGATATGTCACTGTTGGTTATTCTGGTATAAGTGTTGCCTGGGGTATTTTTGCAGCCAGCAGTGGCAGAGACTTGAAATTGCTGTTTCCTCCTCAGGATGTTCCTGTTGGCAGCTCTTTGACCAAGCTATTATTTTATGGTATATTTAGTTCTTTTTTATCTTTCCTTACTGCCAGTCTCTCCAGAACAATAATCATGTTTTCTTCTTTACCACAGCATCCATATCCTGCTGTCATGCTAAAAATGCTTCTGTGATGTTAAATCTTTTCCAGTTATATGATGAGAGTTAATTCATTCTGACACAGCCATGGAAATCTGATTCAATTCCTTTTTTTGGTGTCTCAGTCACAGTCCTTGATCACAAATCAGCATGAGTCAGAATTTCCCAGGTTATTATTTCCTCAGAAATGCTGATTGGAACCCTGTCTCCATATTTAATATCCTTTCTCTGACTGTGGTGGAGCCAAGCAGTGGAGGCTGCAGTAATTTTCTTTGGAGATCTGTCTGTTGTTCAGACATGTGATGCCACAGGTGGAAAAGGTGACACCAAAAAATATTCCACAGCAGTTTTAGTGTTGCAGTTTCCCATCATTAGGGAGTTGAGTCCACTCTGGCTCTACAGCAAAAAGATGACTACAGAAACTAGCAGTATTTATTACCCTGGAAAGTAGGAACTCTTGGGTCACAGGTGGGGATGGGACATAGTGGCTTTATCAGCTTATGCCAGGGCATGAGAATTGGTAAGGATGCATTTTAGAATTAGCCATATTGTGCTGAGATCTGTCAAAGCAGGCTGTTGTGAGGAATTTCACATAGATGGGTTTGGAATCCTTGTGGGTTCAACTGATTAAATTAGTAGCTTATCTAAAGTTACTAAATATAGATCAGAGTGAAAAATAAGGGGGAAATACTCTCTTTTGGGCCCCTTTTCATTCATTTAGTATCTCCAATATGTGTTTGTCTCTCAAGTTTTATGTCTAAAGGCCAGGACCACTTTTGTTACCCATTGAAAGGGTGGAGTGCTGTCAGTCTGTTCTGTGTTGGGCTGGGCTGTGGCCAGGAGGGGTTTGTAGGCACAAGATGGCTTTCCTTTCCTTACACAGAGCCTCTGGCAGGAGGAAATTCTGCTTCCACTTGCCTTTGTAACTCTCCTTATTCTGAAGGCTGTGCTGTCAGCTGAGCAGTAGCTGCAAGGGCTGCAGGAAGGAGCAGGTGAGACCCCTGAGCCTGTCCTGTGGGGTTTGTCATTGCACGAATTCAATGTCCAGCTTGAGGGCTAAGGAAGCATTTCCATGTTTTCTGTTGATTGCTGCAATTTCGTTTTGTGTTTCTCTTGAATTCTTCAATTAGGTCTCTGGTAGCTTTAATAGCCATTTGGGGTTTTAGTTGCGTGTTTGTTTCCTATAAAGCTCTATGAATATATATTTTTTCACATGAAAAGAGAAAACCAATGCCCAGAAAGAGATCAGTCATTATTTTTATGAGGGAAGAATACTTATTAGGATTTAATTGTGCGGGGAAAGCAACCAAGCACTGCCTGCAGGAGAAAGCCTTTACAAACTGGTGTGAGTACATCAGAGCTATAACCAATAGTTAACAAGAAGGGACAAAAAGCCATCCTTAATTTTAGTGGTAAAGGATTCAGCTCCCAGTTCAGGCTTGGATTTCCCGTTTCCCTGAGACATATCACACAAGTGCCTGGTTTCTGCAGGATGGAGATACTGCCCTTCTCCCTGACAGGGCACTGTGGATTTCAGCTGCTCTGAGCTGCTCTTCTCATGCTAAAGTGGGCAAATCAAGCTGCTGGTCCAGCAGAAGTGCCTTATCGTGGTTTGACTTGCATGTCGTTTGAGTGTGTTTCTGGCAGAGAAATGAGTTATTGTTTCATGATTTGGTTTTATGTTGTGTTGCATATGCCAAAGGCTCCGCTGTGCTGCTGCTGCCCTGCTAAACACAACAATTATTAAAGCTTAGGGGAGTGAACTCAATTTCCCCTCAAGTTTCCAAGTAATTTTAGGCTTTATTGGTGAGGAGAATTAGGATAAGATGCTGGCATGATGAGCTGAATGGGTAACCTTTTTGAGGCTCATCCATTATTAATCAGCCATGTAATTTTCCTGAAGTGGCAAGGTGTGATTGCTTTTGTTTTAGGCCCAATTGCATCTTCATGCTGCGAGCAGAGATGAGGCCCTCTTGTCTACATTATTGTGAATTACCTATTTGGGAAATGAGAATGCTGTAGGTTGGAGATACTGCCTGGGAACTTGCTCGTGACACAGAGACACACTCTGATCCTGAATAAGCAAGAAATTAATTCTTCCTTGCCTTTCTCCTTTCCACATAAGAGATGGATTTGTTTTTGCTGGAGCTTTGCCTGTGTAAAGGCTGCAGTGTGGAGCCGATGTTTGCCATCACACTTAACCTTTGGCGTGTCAGAAAGCAGCTTATGGTGGGGACCAAAAGCCTCTGATGGTGGTATCTGCTGACCCTGCCTGCAGTGCAAAGGTATCCAGGGGGAGCCAACCAGCCAAAGCTGGAAACACTGGAAAACAAACCCCTCACAGATGAGACAACTGTAGGACACTGATTTAATACAACCTAGTAGTTTAGCTTCAAATGGCTTATAATGGAGAACAAATCAATGTATTCTTTTTTAAAAATAGAGGGATAACATAACCCTATTGAACTTTAGGAGATATAAATCACTTGTAAATCAAAAGCATTATAAAAATAGTTATTACTCAATGCTGAACTCTGTTTTACAGTCTGTGAAAACTTACTGTGTTTTGCTTTCATAAAGGCATTTCCCTTAATCGAAGTTGTGGCAATTAGAGGGAGTGGTAATGAGCCAGAAAGCAGCTGAGTGATGTTGCCTTTTGAGGATCTCTACAGCTGCCATTCTCATAGCGTGAATAGTGATGCTTGGTGTTGGTGGATCAGCGCTCCAGAAATTGGAAATGTTGTGTTTTGTAATACACCCCCATTTCCCCAAACCTACCATGATGTTGAATTCCATCCACTTAGAACAGAGCCTATGTATAACAATAATTTAAATCATTATCCTGCCTGTCAGCTTGGAGTTAAGGGGCTATGCAACTGTGATTCTCTGTTTAGAAACTGCCTGGAATAATAACTTTCAGATGTCTCAAATATGCACCACTTATCTATAACATCTAAATAGAAATGTCTCCCTGCTGAGCAAGCCCAACACTGTTTACCTATCGTGTCCAAACCATTCCAGAGGGTTTGCTTGGCGTGGAGCGGAAGGCCCTATATCCGCAGCTCCGACAGCACTGTCAGTGAAATGTTTTTCAACTCCTTCTCACCTTTAGGTGATTGCAAAGAAACAGCCTAAAGAAACTGTCTGTGTGTTTGCATCCCCCCTGCTACCCCCACTCCAAGGGTAAAAGTGCATTGCAAGCCAGCCCCGTGGTCCTGCAGATGGGATGATGCTCTTGCCGTTGGGTCCCTGCCAGCCTCCTATGAGATGATCCAAGTGCTGAATCTCGCATGCCCGGGGCGTGCTGGGGCTGAGCAGAGTCAAGGCGCTGTCGCCAGCTTGGGGGCCCCGGGCTCCTTCTCCGTGTGCAGACCTCGGTGGGACCTGTCAAGTCTCATTGCACGTCAGGCTACGCAATTGGCTTGCGCCGTATGCTCCCCCCGAGCCGTGGCGTGCCGAAGCCGTGTGCCACGCAGCTGGATGGCTCTGCTGCCAATGGGAGCTGCTGTGCTGGCTGTGGGTGCTCAGTGTGTCCTCAGTGTGGGCCTGACTCTGCAGCTTGTGAGTAAGGAGAATTGAAAGATCATTCCTTGCTTCACTGCATCTGACCTGTGGCTTCACATCAGTGAGCCCCTGTGACTTTTGGGGGCTCTTGCAAAGGCCTGGAGCCTCGTACCACCCACCTGGAAAGAGTGGAGCTCCACCCCCACAGCTCGCATTCAGTACCAAAGGCCACTGCACAGTGCTTTGCAACCTAATTGGATATTCCACATAGCTTCCAAATTTCCTAATGCATGCTGAGGAGCCCCGTATAGTGCATGGACTTTGTTTCCCTTGGGCATGCAGAGCACTCTTAACTGGTGTGCGCTGTCCTGATGCAGCAAGGAAAGATTAAATAAGGAGAAATGAGAAGCTTTTAGTGCATATTTGCATCATTGTAGGTCCCTAGGTGATCACTGCGTCACAGCTCTTACTCATATATCAGGTCTGTGCAAATGCTATTGACATTCTTTCTGGGGCTCATATCCCTTTGCTCTCAGTTAACTCCTGCACTGCCTGTGTCCAGCGCCTGCAGCACTGCTGCTGTCGTCATACTACACAACCCCAGGTTTTCTGAATTGTATGCATTCTGAGCATTGAAAATTGCTGTTATTTTAGTTTTTATAGAAAACATGAAAATTACACTATAGCAGGGGCCACACTTGGTAACAAATTGTTTTACAGAGCTATGGTTATGTAAGGAAGCATTCCCCCTTGTCTGGGAGGGACAGTTAACATGTATGTCCCCTCTGCAGCAACTCAGGGCTGCCACAAAGGAGCACTGCTGGTCTGCTGCCTCTGCAGCCAGGTTGGGCCCACAATATTGCTTTTAAGAACAGCTGCAATTAGTGAAGTGTGCATTGCATTGACTGAGCTCAAAACATGGTTTCTTCCTCCTTGTTTTAATGCAGGCTTCCTTGTACTCCTGCATGCTGACTCTTACACCAGTTACTTTATCAGCTTTTTGTCACATCCTCAGCCTCTCCTCACTGATATTCCCACCATCACTCATGCCAGAGGTCCTGGGACAGGTTAGCATAGCAGAAAACTTTCATATATTTAATCTGTTGCTTTGCTGTATATCTGCACTGCTGGTATGTGACAGTTAAAAGGTACCTACATCCTCTACACAGAATATCATATTTGCCGGATTAGTCTGATACTGGCATGTGGCTTGGCCATGGATGCAGGAAAATAACTTGGAGGCACTAGGGCTGCCTTCATGCTGTTTGTTGCTCTAAATTTGTATGTGGTGTTTACTGCCTGGACAGAGAGATGGCTGCGGTACCGGATGCTGCATCTCGGGTGTCTTCAGTGAGAGATGACTGTGACGTGTTTCTTCCCAAGTGGCATCCCGAGGTGACACTACAGAATGACAGATGGTGTTAAGTTGCACAAGAAGCATTGCTGGCCAGAAAGGTATAAGCAGCTAGTGTGAGCCCATGTGATCAGGTCCAGTCAGTCTCAGTAAGGAGCTGTGGCTAGTTTCATTTATTGGGGTTGGGAATTGTTTGCTATAGTAAACTAAAGGTTCAAAGCTAAATTAAATCTCAGCTCCTCCAAAACCCCCAGTGCTCTCTGATCTGGTGTTTTGATTACCTGAGCCCATTTTAAATGCTAGCTCAAGCGGCAAGTCTTCACATTTCCATTTAGCTGTTCAAGGAAAACAATTTTAATGACTACCCAGCTATTCATCAGGATTAGGCCCTGCTGGACTAGTTTGGATAGCATGCAAGCTAAGTGCAGTGTGATCTGAGCTTAACTTGGAACGTCCAAAGGCACCAAAAACATTTGCTTCTGTAACCCAAGAATGCTCATCAGCCCCCACTATTCATGCTGCTGGCCATGTCCAGTACCAGAAGAGGAGGGGCAACCTGCTCTCCTGTTATTCCTGGCCCTGATGGAAACAGGGAGAAGCGGAACTATCAGCAGGAAGCATGCACTTTTGGAGCTCCAGCCCACAAGTCGATGTAGATGCAGAGGAGAAAAGCACCCGTGTACTGGAGTGCTTACCCAGCTGCCCCATTGCCCATTGCTCACACTGTGCATCCCTGCCCTGGCACTGCGGCCTCTGAAAAGCACCTCTGAGATTCCAATGGAGCAGGGGAAGTTAATTTGTTCTCTATTTATTGTCTAAGTTTAGATAGCTAGTAAAATGCTCTGCCAAGTGTTGAGGGAAAAATTCCTTGTTCCATGTTATATGTTTGTTGGAGAGGCCCATGCTGAGCTGCCAGTCCCCAGTCAGCCAGCAGTGAGCAGGGCTTCATGTTGGCACTGAGGATGCTGTTTTACTGATGGCTTCAAGACCTGTGTCTCTTCTCTTGTCCACATATTTTCATGCAGACATCAAGAACTTTTGCTTACTTAATCTCCAGTATTTTGTGGGGAAATGCTAGAAAGTGTTCTTAAAAAAAATAACAGAAGTTGAATAGATTAGGGTTGTTTTCATGCTGTTGCTGCTGGCTGGCTTTTTGCTTTCCAGACCTCACCAAGATTCCTGCGAGAAACTCTGGCACCTAAACAAATTTTGACATTTAATGGCTGCAGTGGTGGGGACTTCTCAAGGGTGATGCTGGCTGCCTTCTGTGTAATTGCTGAGATCTGGAAGTGGGAGCTGGAAATCCCTTAAGAATCTGGTTTCTTTAAGTACTTTGACCCTTTGGATTGTCTGTGGAGGCTCCTGGGACAGCAAAAGTTATGTAAAACATTTTGCAGTGTCATCTTTTTCCAGTTTTGGGTAGTGTTGAGGCTGGATGGAGTTCAGTAGGTGAAAAGGATGGTTTTCTTGTGTCCAGTAACTGCTGCTGCTTATTTCTGAGGCGTGTTGGTTGCTTTACAAGGGGAGGCAGAATAGTATCTGTTTTCTGTCTGGTAGGACAGTGCGTATTTTATTCACAGAATGGCCTGAATTAAGATAAATTACTGAACCTTGTAGAAATCTTGATGGTGAGACAAAGCCTTCTTACTAACTGAAAATAATGGCTTTTTGAAGCTCTCTCCATAAATATTTACAATCAGTTCTCTTTAGATGTGTGTGTTTGTAAGTATAAAAACAAACAAACAAAAACTCCAAACACTACACAAAGATTAGAAATCTTCCAGACTTTCACCCTTTTCATGAAAAGTAAGGGGAAAGTAGTACATTAAGTTGTTCACAGTTATCCAGGGGGTGCTGTACTGAACTGACACAGTGCATTCAGCTAAAAGGGAATTCACCTTAGGCTGCAGATTGCATGCAGATAGTGAGAAGGAATTGTTGAAAAGCTTCAAAGAAGGGTGAGAGGAATCTATCCGCTGTCCGCCTGGGCATTACATCTTGGAAGAGGTGCTGCAGCTGAAAGGGACTGTCAACTGTCCCTACTGCTCAGTCCATGAGAGGGAGGAGGAGGGCAGCTGGAACCTTCAGCATGTCCAGCAAGTACAAATGAGACAAGAGAAAGTGTCTCGTCTCTGCTTCTCTGAAAAACAGAGAACTATCCATGCTGAAAGTGAAGTAAAACTGCGAAGGAAGTTTAGCTCTTAAAGATTATGTATTCAGAGTATTTTGGGGTCTGAAAAAAGGAGAAGAAGGGAATTTGTTGTTTTTGTTTCTGTAGTCTTGGGATTGTTCTCCTGGTACTGTGCTTTCCTGCGTTGCTTAACAAGCACAAGATGCAACTTTTGTGTAGGGGGAAGTGTGGCAAGTCTTTTGAACACTTGAATACCTCTTGATTCCTCCCTTTGGACATGCACTGTCATCCTATTGTTCTATCCTTCCTCTTCCCACCTTGCCAGGAACAGAGATACCTGGTGCTGCCAGGAGAGCCTGGACAGAGCTGGAGCCACAAGGAAATACTCAGGCTCTCCCACCTGGGTGACATTTGCAGCAGGAGCAAGTGTGAAAACAAACATCTTACAGACTATGTCCTCTCTTCACCCTGCTCACGTTCAGGCATGTGATGAAGCCTTTTCAGTTGAACACGTGCAATGCAGGGAGTAAAATCAGAGCAGGACGTGATGTGCTTGAATTTTAGGCATCTTAGAGTTTTGAAGATCATAGCTATTCTCTTTATTTTTAATGTGGGCAGAAGATTTAGCACCTGCTTGCCAGCATGAAGTCCATCACCTGTTGTGAAATGATTTACCAGGAAAACATTCAAGTAGAGCCTCATGTTGGGAAAGCACATTTGCATCATTGCAGTATAGGATGGCAGATACTCTTAATGAAGAAGCACTTAAAAGCTATGCCAAGTGTCTCTTTCTCTGTCTGTCAGCATCATCTTCCCTGAGCAGCAATGTGTTTAAGCCATTGCTTTATGTCTCTGTTTGGGGAGCCAGGAGATATCTTTGCTGAAAGCTGAAACTCAGGTCTGAGGATTTGAGCCATCAGAAATGAAGTGTCTGATGATTTAACTTAGACACTGGATGCTGATGACAAATGTGTCCATTGTAGAAACTTCAAAGCAGAGAGCTGGCTTGAGATGGAGAGTTGATCCCAGCATTTCCTCCAAAAGCAGGGATTAAGAGTCAACTGCAGCAAAGGCTCGCAGCTATGTTGAAAGCACTTCATGCTCAGCAACAGGAAGGCTGTGGAAACAGCAAGGATGGGGTGGATTGTGACTGCCACTGGTTACTACACAGACTACAATAGATATATTTAAAGTTTCATAGGCTGTGTTTCCCACTTAAAACTACATAGATTTCCAAAAGGTCAGTTGCTGGCCATCTGCTCCCCAGAGAAATGCTTCAAAGGGTCTTTTCTCCATTTTAACACCTAAAATGTTTCAACATTTCATAAGGCAAGCGTGGGATCTGTCACCGACGGCTCTGGGAACTTACTCCCTGCAGACACCTGGGGGTATTCAGGGCATCACAAGCTGCTTGCAGGAGGAGAATCTTGGGTCACAGATCACAGAGATTAGATGACCTCCTGAAGGTTCTTCAGGGAGGAAGAGGGACAGGAATAGAAACTGGGAAGCCTGAATTTCTGCTTGTTACTCTCAAGCACAATTAAACCACAGCCTGTTCACATAGTGCAATTGATGGCTACAGATGTGGTGGGAGAGAAACTTTGGACAGGAGTGGGATCAGGAAGAGTGAGAGACTGGAGAATGGGATGAGATGGAGGCAGGTGTTTGTGGGTATGGAGTGCAAGGAACTTGAGCAGCAAAAGCAGGAGTAGAAACCCCACAAAAAGGGCCATTCAGAAAATACTCACTTTTCTTAGTTTGGAGAATACATACATTTTTTTGGAGCACCCTCATAGGACAATCTGGCCAGTGTTTGAAATCCTGTTGTCTTAACATGTTTTTGGCTGTTAACGTTTTCCAATCTATTGCGTAAATAGCTTCTATTTTAACATTTTGGCAAATGGCTTCCTGGGAAATCCTGATTCCTCTGCCGCTCCTCCAGGGTCCTATTGTCCAAGACCTTATTTTTCCTTCCTGTTTCACATGAACGTGCGGAGCTTTGACAATTGCACTTTGTAATCTTGAAGTATGAATGCCTTACAAGGCTGGAAGGAGTCACTCAGTTTTTGAGATTGACCTTTGATTTCCAGTGACAACCAGGATGGATTTCTGCAATTTTTCATGTTGCCCAGGGCCTGACATTGACTAATAAGACTGGATATTCAGCAGGAATGTCAGGAAGCCTTTGGTGATGAGATTTATTCACGCTGTCCATGCATAGTTTCAAACTGTAGGGCTGAGTTCCTGTTTGGGGTGAAGGGAGGAGTGTTACAACAGAAGTGAACAGGCTATTGCCCCTGATGGCACAGAGCCAAACTTTTCATTCCATGTCCCCTAAGAGCTATCCAACCAACAACAGCAGTCCTGGACTACTTCAGCTATTGCAGTAAGGATATGCAAAATCACAGAAGCAATCCCATTGCATTTGCCTTTTGTTTATCTTTCTTAAGAAAGTAGTGGATTCTGCTTAGTTTAACTGAAATAGTCCACTGTTGACTGGAAAATTGCTATCTATAAAATGTGGCAAGATGTAGCTCACTGTATTTGGGAAGGATTTCTGCAGAGCTTCTGCACTGACTGAACAGGGGGACACACATGGGGGACAACTCACAGGAATCATGTGGCGCATCAGGAGAAGCAATTTTGCACTCTGGTTTTGTCTTTTTGGCTCACTGAGGTTGCTACCAGCATCCTCATGACCTGCTCCTTTTGCCCCTGGGTGCCTGGGAAGACATCAGAGGCCATCATGACTCCGCTCAGGGACAGCTTCTTCAGAGCACCCCAGGGGGTTGGCTGTGCCACTGAAAAGGAAGGGTGCCAAGTGCACATGCCATGCACAGTGGGGGACTCTCCATGGTCCATTTTTGTCTTGGTGCAGCTTCATCTTTTCCAACAGAGCAGACGAAGGCTGCAGGGGAGAGGAGTGGGGGCTCTTCTGCTCTACAGTTAGTCAGAGATCTCTGAAGCCATCTGCAGTTGTGGATAAATGGAGTAACTAGATCCTGACATGGAGCTTGTCTGCAGAGCACTGGTGATATAGCAGGACATGGTTACATCAGGGTTCCTATTTTTAAGTTCTTCATTCAAATCTCTAGCTATCTGTGAGTACAACCTCACATGATTAAAACATAACTGATTTTACTAGGTGATTAATTCTTTCTTCCCTTCCATGTCTGGGGCAGGGAGAGGGAATGAAACATTTTTTTTACCTCCTCTTCACCAGTTACATTTTCATTTGACCAGCACTGGTTGGAGTTAGGGGAGAGTTTGATTTTGATTTTTATTTAAGTGAAGCTGTATGTGAAAACAGTCCTTGTTTACCTTTAGTTTTGGGAAAAGCTATTACTATTTTTTGCAAAACACAAATTTTGGAACGAGTTTGACCTGACACTATTGTTTTCAGTCCAGGATTGCTTTGAACCACTCACCCTCCTTTGTCCTCAAGGGCACTGCAGTGGATTTCGTAGTAGTTGAAAATCGTATTTCCATCAGTTTAAATACTCTCAGCAGCCAGTAGGGGCCCTAACAAGGCTCTTCCTTTCTCAGGAGCCGATGGGATGTATGGGATACATTTTTTCCCTTCTCCCCACTCTGTATCACCTGGCAGGCAGGGGCAGAGCTGTGGATGCTGAGCCAGGAGGGAGGATGTCCCAGCTGCCCCTCTGGAGTGAAACCCAAATACAGCACCAGCACAGCACAGCATTTTACACCTCTTTGCAATGCTGCATGACCTTTCTTCATGGGCACTGGGCATCCTCCTGGCCTGCATAGCATCTCCACCCTAGGAACCAGTCTTGGAGATTCAGTAGTCCCTCCCAAGAAGGATCAGCAAGCATTTACTTGGATTTTTAGGTGCCCCTTCAGGCCCCTTAGATCAGAATCTGACCCTGGTTCAATCAAAACAACATTGAAAGCAGTGTGAGAATTTTAAAGCGATTGCAAAATTAAGACAATTCATTTGGGCATAAACATACAATCACCAAAGAAAGATCCTTGGAGAAAGTCAGCTGCTGAATCCTTGACCTCCACAGGACCCCTAAATATAGTATTGTACACAGTGTGCCTCTTCTTGTGGGTGAGATATTAAGAGCTTATTTATTTATTAGAAAGTGGTTTACAGTGTAAGTAAATTAGTGAGTTCCAAGGCCCTCTCTCAGCTGCCAGATGCTGGGAGGATGTTTATGGCCACTGTAAATAATTTCATAGCTTAATACAAACACATTTTTAGAAATCAAGGGCTGATGGCTGCGTGTTTATAGTGCAGTTGAGGATTTATCAATTCCTCCAGAATATGAGAAAGAAAACAAACAGTATTTCAGATATTTTAAAAATTCATAGGAAAGAAAAGTCCCAAAGGAATTCTTCATTCATGGTGCTGTGGATCCAAAGTCTTGTCAAGTCAGTGAGATAAGGAAATACTTGACATCTTTCAGGATCCAGCCCATGCATTCTGGAGACTGAAGTTTGGGGTTTGAACAGCACAGGCAAGCTTCTTCTGCACTGAAGAGGTATTTGCAGATCAGTTTGCTGCTGCTGCTGCATGACCTTTGCCAAGGTTAGCTTTAAATGGCAGAAGTCAGATTGCCCCCAGTCAGCAGAGCAACAAGGTGGAGCGGCAGAAGGGCTTTTCTTTATGTTGTGGTTAAAAGGTAATAAGGACTGAGCAGCACCTCTGGGTACAAGCAGAAGCGTGGCTCCAGAGGGAAACCTGCTTCCCAGACATAGGACATACAGTGAAAATGGGGCTAGAGGGAATTTCCTTTTCAAGGCATGTGTGCAGTGAGGACTTAGAAATCGGCAAGGTGACGTCAGAGCGTATGTGGGATGCTTGGTAGGATTTTTGTGAGAAGTCTCAGTGCCTTGGGGAGGGATGGGCAGAAATGAAGTATTACAGATGCTTCATTTGAGCTTTAAGTCTATTTTCAGCCTTTGTGTGGATGGCAGCGGAGAGCCTGAAAATATCAGCAGAAGCTGTGGGCTGCTTGTGTCATGGTGCCTTGTGGTGGCTGCACGTTCCCGTGCTGTGCTCTCCATAGCAACATATATTCAATGTAAAACCACAGAACCAGCTGAATAGTTATGAGCATTTACACTTCCATGTGCATGGGGAAAACTGATGATTCTGCTGAGCTGCTGGAAGACAGAAATTGTCCTTGCTTTAAATTGCAGCCTAAGCTGAGCTTTCAATCTAGGATTGAAGTGAAGCTTGATGATGGGAAGTGCTGAGGCACATTCACTCACATGTGCCTTGTTATTTTTGGGGAAAAAGTGACCCTTTTTTAATTACGCAAGAAGCCCACCAAGAAGCACTTTGTTTTGGAGTCAGGAGAGTGCCCTGTATCTACAGCAGGGCAGAATTAGGTTGCTTGACATCACAAGGTTTGCTTGGACAAATGGTGCCAGTGCTAACTACAGTTAATTTAGGCCAAAATAACTCTTTTTTGTACAGTTTTGAGATAGCACTCAATCCCAGTGCAGCCATGCCCTGGATCCAGCAGGTTGAGGTTTGGGTGCTCTCATGGCAGCAGTGTCAGTCTTTTGCAGTGGGTGTTGTGTGGCACCATCCTGATCCTTTTGCTTGCTGGTACTGTGGGAGCTGCAAGCTCAGACAGGCAGGCAGTAGATGGCCACGGGCATGGCACTGGGATGGCCAGGGAGGTAAACTGATGAAGTCTGCAGGGCTCAGTGGCTAATCCTGACCATGCCTGTCTTGCTTGTGTCTGTCCCTTGAATCATTCCCCTTTCCAGTTTCTGGGACCAGCAATATTCATGCTGGTGATGGCTTTGAGGTGGTTTAGCAAGTACCACAGTGGCAGAGTGCACTGAGTGTGTGTGTAGCTGTTGTCAAAGGAGTTGGCTCCCACGGCTCTGCCTCCAGCCACCCATGGAGCAGGCACACTCAGCAGGATGGTGAAGGCACAGAGACAGTGACAGCATTTGACACGCCTTTGCTGAATGGCTGGGAGTCCTGGGGAACAAGGCTGCTGACCTGGAAAACAAGCCAAGATTAAGAAATGTCAAATTCTGGGACAAAGAGGGTTTTCCAGAGGGCAGAGAGGTGGAGAAAGTAGACTCTGAAGGTTTCTTTGGGATGGCTGATTTCAAATGGATCATGAACCCTGTCACAGCACCGGTGCCTCTAGAAAGGACCACCCTGATATGCAGAGCTGAGACTCATGTGTTGAAACTGGGCTCTGTGGCATGAGCAACTATTGACAGGATGACATGAGTACAGAGGTAACCGTCCTTCTGGGCAGAGAGCTTAAGGATGATGCCTTTGAACCAACAGCCTTTAGGGAGCTTCTTGCAGGGTTCCTGTAGGAGTGGGCAGTGAGAACCAGGCATACAATCCATACTGTCCCTCTAACTTGCCCCCATAGGTGCTGCTGTTGTGGAGGCCCCAGGCGAAGCGACTGTGTAGTGTTGAACTGGCACCTTCAGCTCTGCAACAGCTTCACCTATGGTAAAAAACCCTGCTAACCCCACAGATGGTTTGCTTGTTGTAGATGTAAAAGTGAACCCAGCAGCCATCCTGTTATTTGTCCTCATACTAAATTTTGTTTGCTTCATGTTGCTCATAAATATGAATTTTCAAAGTACTGCAAACTCAGGAAAGAATTGGCATCACATGAGCCTGTGAGAGGTTGGGCGACCCCAGGGGCCTCAACAGACCTGAGTAAATGCTTCTGGCAGGGAAAGTCAGTGAAATGCAGCGGATAGCAAAGTCGTCATTTGTCACCATTCCTGCAGATCTGTGCCGTGGTGCAGTGTCTGTTCTTTTCTGTGCAGACTGGACAGTTTTTCTGCTGTGGGCACCTCTTTCAGCTGTGAGGCAGCTGATGAGGCAGAGCCAATGTGGCAGAGCCGAGGGGCAGAGCCAGCAGCCTGGGAGGGTGACCCTCACCTCTCCCCAGCAGGATACAGCATTTCAGGATGCACCTCAGTCTTCAAGCCAGCAGACAGAGACTTCAGTGTGTTGGGTGTAGGGAGCAAGCTGCAGCAACTCTGAGTCAACATAATTTGGGTGTCTCTTTGCGATTAAGTTCTGTTGCTCTCAGGACAAACTCTTGCCTGCTCCAGCAGTCCTGATGTGCCCCATGATTTCTCCATGCCAGCTGAAGACTAAATGCTGTCCCCATTTCCCACTAAGTGCCAGGCCCCATTGGAAATGGTTGGACTGCCAAGAGCAGCCCTTTTCCTTGTTGACAGTATGGCAGTGTGGAGCAGGACCTGCCTGTGCACCCCTGTGATATAGTGGAGGGAGGGATACTTGACCAGGAGGGATTTCATGGGCTTGATAACTCCTCAAACAGGCTGTTAGCTCCAGGGTGGAGGGTTCATCTTGGCCTGGAGAAGCTGTGGAACCCATCACAGCCAGAGCTGTGCCATTCCCGAGGGGCTGCAGTGTAACAGACCAGCAGAACACTTGCAAAAATACTCTGGGATGCAGAGCCCTGACAGGGTTTAATAGGAAGAATAAAAGCTGACAGGGCATATATGCAGCATCTCACCATCTCACCCTGACTCTGCCATGTGTTTATTGTACCCTCTTACTGTGTTATGTCTAATTTGGGCTGTAAGCTCCCCTGGGGTGGGACTTCCCATTTTTAACTGTCTGCTGCAAGGCACACCTAAGCCACCTTATAAATAATCTTTCTGTGCAGAGGGAAACTTGACCCTGGAACATAAGGGGGTGGCTATGGCAACCACTGTCTGGGTGCTTTGTGTCTTCTGTGGACACAGAGCAACGGGGCAGGTGACATGGCTTTGCTTGGGCTGGAGCAGAATGTGCACAGCCTCGTGGGGCCCTTTCTGCACGTATCCGTCAACTTCTTCCTGAACATAAGTCATCTATGTGTCTCTTTGGGACTTCTCTTTTTTTTTTCCCCCCACCTTGCTTACTTCAATATGAAGAGGAGTCACAGAACAGAAATACAGCCAGTAGTAACCCTTTATTCTCTGTTTTACATACTAGGATTTGAGCACATCCTGTCCTTTTTCTGCTCATCTAGCTTTCAGAAATGAAAGAAGTTTAGCTATGCCTTCCCGGTACTATCCCGTGGTGGACAGGGATGAATACTGTTTTGAGTTATACAGGCTTTTTCTCTGATCACTGGACTACCTCTGTGCTTGAAAACAAGGACTTTTTTTAAAGTCATAACTGTTACAGTACCAGGAACAGCTGGACTGTGCTAAGCACAGTGGGGAGAGGAACCTTTTTGCTCTAATAACTGGGCCCCAGACGGAACTGGGACCAGTCCCAGATTCCTTTGAGCAAGACTGGTGCTAGTGATGGCATTTTGGTTGATGTAAGCCCATCAAGCTGCAGTTTTTATTATTATGTAGCAAGGGTTTCATAATTCCCTACAACAGTTGAAAGAAGGTGTAGAAGGGTTCACAACGACATTATCACCAAATACTGCTTTCAACTTTGATGCTGAAGGAGGCAGAAGCTGAAGAGAAATGAGTCTGTTAATGGGATGAGAAATCCTTCAGTTTGGGATAGTCACTCTGGTATTGGTTACCAGATTGGTTAACAGATTGAAACTGGATATGTGGATGAATGAACACCAATATCTGTTCCTTGCCAAATGGGTGCAAAACCAAGACATTATCATCAGGTAAGGCAGAGATGGAGCAACCTCTGGCATAAGCTAAAATGTTAAATCCTAGTGAAAATGCATTGATGCTACAAGGCATGACATGGTGAAAGAAAGCTGCTGAGGAGTGGCAGGTGCCTGTCCTGGGAGTTCAATGAGAGGTCAATGACAAAAAGGAAAATCACCCTGTTTAAAGTGAAGAGAGCCAAAAACCTCACTGCATCCTGACCCCTCCTCAAAAGGTCTCAGGGACCATGAACAGCACAATGCAGTTGCAAAGTCAGACATCTCTCCAGTGCCATTGCTTATACCTGGTGCTTTCCTGATTGCAGTGTCTCTGCTGGGGAAGCTGTGAGGTGATCACTGCCTAGGTCAGTGCCTGCCCTCCTTCAGACAGTTCAGCTTCATCAACGACAGTGGCTGTATCCCATTTTTAGGATCCAATTTTCCTGAAAGATCATCCTCCATCTCATCCCCAGGGTCCCAGCAGGACCAAGTTTTTTTGTGCTTACAATGTCAGATGGGGAAGGGAGAAAGATGAGGAGGAAGAATGAAAGCAGTCCTATGGGAATATGGCATGTTGAGAGAGGAGGAAACTGGGAACAGAAGGCTCAGGTCCCCTTCTTCATGGGGTTGAGGAACGGCTCATGGGCTGCAGCTGCATTTAGCATCTAACAGTATATGCTGGACCTTTTGGTCCATGTGAATGCTGTGGCTTCAGCAAGGTTACAGTGCCCTGAGTCACAGCAAACTGTGGTCCTCTGGCTGATTGTTGTTTATTCTTTCAATTTGTAACTTCAGAAAAGCCTTCTGTCTTTCTGTCTAAATCTTTTGACGCTGCATCTGTTAATTCAAATTAGCTTTACTGATGGCCAAAGTGTTGAAGCTTTTCCTTGGGGTAGGTGAAAGTGAAATTTGCCTTTTGCTTGTTAAGGAGTTGGCTGAAGCTGTGCAAGCAAGATTTAGCTCTTTACTTCCTTTAGGTTAGGACATCAAAATAATTAATAAAGAAGTCTCAAGCCTAATGGGCATTTGCTGTGACAAAATATATGGAGAATTTGTTGAAGAGATGATCTTTTCAGTTATGTACCTTGGTGGAAGTGAGTATTGACTCTCTTGTTTCCCCCTAGTTTTGTCTAGCAGTGATGGCTGGTGGGTGATCTAGAGTTGGTTTCAGGAAATCTCCATTGCTGTTCATTCCACTGGGACAGATGGAAAGTGGAGGGTTTTTTGTTGGAATGCATTTTATCCATGTGGAAAATAAGTCAGAAATTTTTCAAGAGCTTCTTCATTCTGGATTGTGGGGTGGAAATTCTCCAAGAAAGAAATACTGAAAGGAACTAAAACAAAGAAAACATTCTGGACAAATAGCGTTATATGCATTCTTTCAGAAATATAGTTGTTAGATCTTTAGGTGAGAGCCATCTTGTAGAGATGATCTGTGAACTTAATTAGTCATGATTGAAAAACTGAAACACTTCTGGCTAACATTAGCTGTTTTCTTTCACATGTTTTCATAATTGTATATTTCAATGTTGAGTTTTGAAATAGTGTTTTAAACTTGAAAAATCACTGGCAATAGTGATTTCCAAACAAGCCCCAGAAATCTACTGGAGAATCTCTTGGCCCAGTATTCATTTGCTTTTATAAAAGAAAGTAAGATAAACTGAAAGGTTTGTGTCAGATTAGCCTGAAATACTCTTATCTTCCCAATTTATTTTATTTTTTCTTTAGGCATTTGACTAAAGTGGTATGAATTGCCACTGCCTTTCACAGGGTGCATCTTCAGTGGAAAATGTGCTTTTACCTCTGGTTAGTGAGGTAGCTGTGGGGCAGCAAAATCTGTGTGATGTCCAAGCAGTTTATCATTTAGCAGTACTTTTGGGCATCTCTGCCAAACCAAACAGCTCTGCAGAAAGCCCAGAAAGGTGATCACCAGCAATGTCTCTGGAATTCCTGAGGAAGTGGGTCTTCCCCCAATGGCATTAAATCAGTTCAGTAAGCAATGGTGCTGGGTCAAATGCTGGCCCCTGGGGAGACCTTGGCAAGTATGAGGGGGTTGTTGTAGGGTTGAATTCTCTCTCAGCAGCTGTCAGTGATGGCAGGAGCCTTTCACTGGGAAATGTGGGGAGAAGTTGAAGAAGGAGTCATCACCTCCATGACTGCATGAAGGCAAAGGGGTAAATGAAAGCAAGTGAAAAAGGATAAAATTCCTCATATGTGCCATTCACTTAAGAGTTGGACTTGATAATCCTTTTGAGTCCCTTCCAATTCAGAATACTCTGTGATTCTGTGATCTTGAAATGCAGGATACAGGAAGGATGATAGATGGGAAGGAGGAATAAAGTGCTTGTTTTCAAGAAAATTGCTGTCAGATGATTCAGGGGGTGAAGGAATGTGCCTGATGCAGCTTAGAAATTGGCTGTGAGCACTGAAATGCCATGGAAACGTTTGCACAGTAACTCAAGGAGGATTGGGAATAAGGTTGTGGAGGGCCCGTAGCATTCTGCAGCAGTGTACATGAAGGTAAAGTTGTGGGGTTAGCACTGCGTGTGATGGAGAACTACTGTCTTACCTGAATAGATAGGTAAGAGGGTCACAGTTCCTAGGAGGAAAAGAGGGTAAAAGGGATGATAGTATCAGGAGTAAGCAATGGAGTCACTGGTTTGAGAAGATAACCCTATAAAGTTGTTAGACAATCAGGAGTTGCAATTATTGTGCTAATTTCTCATGAAGACAGAAAAAGAAAGCTTAACAGAACTTTTCTGCAGAGAAATTTACATCAGGTAAAGTGTCAATTGGAAGTCTCCTAGGAGAATCAGGTCTTGTACAGGTAATTAAAATGAGTAAAATAAAGGCTTTCCAGCTGTAGAAAGAATAAAATGAAATGGAAAGAAAAGGTGAGGCACCCAACAGAGAGAGGCAGGACTGAGATTAAAACAATACTGGTATGATCCTAAAAGTGATGGTTATTTTGCTGTGGTTTTCAAGAAGGACAGTAATAACTGATCATGTCATAGGAGGCCTGGGACAATGGAGATGAAAATCATTGATTGCTGTGGGAGTAAAGTTCAGAGACTTCATGTGAGTGAGTGGGAGATAGATCAAGGAGCAAATAACAGAGATTAGGTTGTCTCCAGAAAACCCAGGGCACAGGGGTTCTGCTCAAACCATATTTCTATGACTTTATGGGGAGTTAGAAAACCCATGAACACAACAAAGGGTATCAGATAAGGAGGTGCCAGTATACAGAGGTGGCAGTGGGTAAGCACATCTTCAACCTGAAGAATGTCTATCAGTCTTGAGAACTGCTGGCTGGGGATGATGATTTTACCCTGAATGAAAAATCTCCCTGAACAAACCCCAAAATGTGTTGTTTGTAACACAGATGTTGCCAGCACTCTGCGGACTCTCTGAGCATCAGCTTTTGTGGAAAAGAAAAATGCATAACTGTAACATGCATATGGAAGTCTGTTCATCATAATCTACTGTCAGACTCTTTCAGAACATTCATATTTGCTAAGGAGAACAGTAATTTATTTCAGTTTTATTAGGCTAGTTATGCTCTTTGTGCCATTTCCCATGTGCAAATCAATTTGACGTGCTTACAGACATACGGCAGAATTGTATGAATGCTTGTTATAAACTGGACTGGTTCAGGACACTTTATTAGATAATACATGCCCCAAAACTACAATTTATCAGTTCCTGTATTAGACTGTATGCTTTTTTCCTTAGATTTTATTGAAGAGTATGCAGATGATCAATTCAGTTAGTAAGCTGGCCTAGGAACTGCAGTTGCTCGCTCGGGCTTAAAAACAGCTGCAGTTCTCTAAAGCTCAGGCGTTTGTATTTCTCCTTCCTCAATATTTCAACTTGGAAACTGGCAGTACATGAACTCATATCTCAATTTGTTTGTTTGTTTCTGATTTGTTTTACTATGATATTTTATCTGTACTACTGTATTGACATTGACAATCCATGACAAGAAATCACTAATCATCACAGTAAACCAAGGGAACATACTTATATTCTTAGAAAAATACTCTGAACAGATCCCAAGGGTTTCCTGAGTTTCACCTAGCAGGGCATTAGCTGCCTAATGGTACAAAGACACTATTCCCTCAAAGCAGGATTTGCTGCTGAATGGTCACAGAAAGCCAACAGATTTGCATGATAAATTTATCCAACACCTAGCAGCTGGTAACAACTAAAAGACTAGGTTTATTCTCTTCCATCCTATTTTCTATTATCTCTCCAAAACTGAATCATGTATTCCAAATAGATTTAGTGCTCTGTCTCTCTCAAAATGCCTGTAAAAAAATGCTGATTTTTATCCAAACAAATGCAAACACACAGCAAAAATGAGTCCAGTGAGATGAACTTAAGCACTGTTGATTTCCACTTATTTCTGTTAAAGTAGCAGATGTTTGTAGCTTAGCGATTGGTTCCAGAGAGTCAATGGTCTGCCCTCTTTTTAAACCCAACTTTAAAATCTGGTGACAAATTTTAGTGTAATTATGAATTATTTCTTCTACATATGAACTTTGCCTTTGGGCTCTTGGTAAACATTGGCTTGAGCTTTGACTTGTGCACCTTGGTTACTGTAGAAATTCTCTCAAATGCTTCCAGCAATATTGGAAAAACATCTGAATATCTAGAAAGCTAATTTGGACTGTGCTGGTCACAGGGAAACAAACGGACTAAGTTGATTAAAATATCTGCCATTTCCTGCATGAACATGGCCATTATGAAATAGCTGTTACCTTGCCTTCCAGGTTGCAGTGAGCATGAAGCCAAAATTTGCACGTAGCGGTTAACTCCTGCTTTGACCATGTCAATGCACAGGAATGTTTGCCCTCTACTGACCGTGAGCGATACCAAATTGGTGTGTTGGCAGAGGAGAAATTCTTGAAAAGTGGTTTCCATGCTGACCACTGGGATCCATAATGGATGAGGAGTCACAAGTATGTTGAGTTTTGAGGTGAGAAGAGCAATCTGCACATTGAAGCAGAGGAGCAGGAGCAGCAGGTAGGGAATAATGCAGTGCTGAAGAATTAGGAAATGAGAATGTGCACCATAGAAAACAGGGTGGTTTTGTTGTGCACTGAGCTAAATCCCTGGAGATTTCACTTAAGAGCTCTGACGGAGGATCCTCTATCCCCTTGGACAGCTCAATCCATCCCACAATTTCCAGTCTGTAAAATAACATTAATTCTTCCTGCCTCCCACTCACCTTTTATATATCCTCTCTGTTTACATATGAAGAGTGTCTTCTGCTGCAGAGCCCAGCAGCTGAGATCTGATGCGAGATGTAGTTTGCCCCAAAGCAGATTTTACTTTTGTATTTGTCTCTTAAAGAGTAGCCTGGCATCCTACAAAAATAGCTGGTACAAGTGGCGTTGTCTGTTGGCTGTAGTTTTGCAAAGAGAGGAAGCAGAGCAGTGAGAGCAGAAGGGAGCAGCTTCATTTGAAATAGGATATTTATACTGTTGATGAAATAGCGACGTGCACATATCAAAGTATTGTTTAAGTAGGTATTAACTGATGTCCTTGATTTGATGTGGGTGTTTTCAAGAAGGAATGGTTGATCTGAGGCAATAACTCAAACAGTTTGATTTCTAAGTTGTTCATAAAGGGAAATCTACTTTGTAGAAGTGAATTCCTAAGTATATGGCAAAGAAGGTTTTTAGTCTGAATCATTCCCTTGAGGGATTTTAAACATTTGCCTCCCACATGCTACGATAATGCTCTAAAAGTGGCTTCACTATATGGTCCGAGAGGCTTCATTCTGGCGCCTGATGGTTTATGAGAAATAAACATAATGGAGTGGTCTTGGGTCATAAAAATCCATGATTTAACAGTAACAAGCAGTAAGGGGAGAACCTGTGTGCAGCATCAGAGCAGAAGGATCTGGCTGGGAACGTGGCTCTCTGCAGTACTATGCTGAGCGTGGCAGATCCCAGTCTCCTCTCCAGACCTCACATGGAGAGTACAAGTTTGCAGAAAAACAAATAGTTTTACAAGTATCCACTCAAACACATGACCAGCAGGGAAAAGCGGTTTGGACATGCTCTGTGAGTGGAGCTTTACCTCTTAATGACTGTGAGCGAAGCCTCAGCATTCTTTACTTCTCAGTTTTTTCCCCCTGTGTTTATTTTAAGTACTGACAATTTTCTCTCTCCTGTTTGCATTGCTCCTACTGCTACAATAAAGCAGTTAAGATACACATGGCAGAGACTGAGAGCGCCTAAAGCAAAGCATCCCACAGTGATGAGGATGTCTTTGCACCATGACTACAGCAGGCTGCATGAAGATCTTCCAGTCACCAGTTAATCTGCGTGGATTTTGAATCCAGGGCTACACAATAGTCCTTCTATTCCCAGGCGCAGTCACAGCTGCTTTTCTTCTTTCCACTGGAGGTGCTGCTGTGGACTGGGCGCCATACACACATTGGGCAAGCTGGCAACCAAGGGGTTTGAGAACAGGTGTTACTCCTTGCCGCCAATCACATTGATCTTCGTCCTTATTTTAGGAGGGATAGATAAGAATATAAGTTGTTTCCATTTTACTGTATTTTCATTCCTCAGTCACCCTAAAGTGCATAATAAGTTAAGCTGTAAACAACAGAATTTGTTCTGGCTACTTTTGCAGTGAAGCGTGGCAGTTCCCCAGCAGTAACATCAGCTCTCACCAGGACTAAGTCAGCAAGGGAGCAAAGATTTCCACAGCACATCATGGGCAGAGTTTGCATGGCAGGCAGCTGAGCTGGGATTAGTACCTGCACTCCCACGATGGGGAGTACGAGGCTGTGAGTGACAGAAGGTTTCCAGAAGCACAGGTTTATTTTTTGTCTTACAACTGGTTGCTTTTCCCAGTTGTCTTTGAGTGTGATGTTATTTTACAGCATGATACATCTGCCTCACTTCAAACACCTCTCCCTGCAATGTCAAAGTCTTGCCAGATAGACTACTTGGTACATAATTCTGCTGTAGACCATGGAGGAGATAGTGCAAGATTACAGTTGGTGGAAGGCCAACTGTCCTGCCTGTGTAGCCTTGTGACAGGTAGTGCTGATGGTGGGAAAAGCAGCCTTCATCTGCATTCCTGAGTGGGAATGGAGCCCCTCATGAGGTGGGAATAATATAGTATGTATCCTTTTGCAATTGCACATTTACATGGAATATTCTTGTAGGGGCCACTGACTTCAGGGTGTCTTTTGGTAGCTTAGCACCTCTGGGGTTCCTTCGTCACAGAAATTATAGCAGGAGCACCAGTACTCACTGAAAATAGTATCACCCAGTGAAGTGAGGAGTTAAGAAAAGAAAATCGCGCTTCAGAAGAAGTAAAGCAAAGAAGAGAAGGAAAGAAAAGCACGAGTCTTTGCGTGGCAAGGGTGGCAGCATACTAGCAAAGTTCTGGTCTTACCAATGTTTTTACTCTTTGCTTAGTAGCTGAGAACAGGAATGTTCTCCAGATTGTTTCTTCTCAGCATTACTCTCTTCTGAGAGGAAGGATCGTTAAAAATGGGATATGTTCTTAAGTTCTGCGTCTGATTCCCCAAATTTTAAGTCATTTTTTGTAGTAGTAACTCTCAAGATTGGTTTGTTTATACTAGGTGTTCCACAGTTGCTTCTGGAGACTGATTGTAGACCTCATACTCTGAAGAATTGCAATTCATGAGAGGTTGTAGGATTGCACCACTCTCAGAAAACTGATGAAGAGGAGATCTGTGTCCCTAGAGCTTGCAGTTAAACACTGGACTCTCTCTGTTTCCAGCACGTGTGTGCAGCCATGCTGAGTTTGCTCTGCTGTCTCGGATCCTTTGCAGGTTTATGAATACTGGCTGCTCATGACCTCGGAAAATCAAGCCTTCAGGCAGTAACAGACAGTACTGAAAAAGAAAAAGAGGAAGGAAATGATGATTTGACAGTCTGACAGCAACACATCCCCTTCAGACTTGTGTGGGGCTGAGATGATCTGTGCATGCTGGTGGTTAGAAGTGCTTTTGTGTTTGGATGTGCATGTAGCTGTATTCAGTGTGCATGTATGTGATCTCTATAATACATTTGTATTCTACACATGAACATGTTTAAGGAAATGGATCATTTTAAGAAGACAACATTTTGCAGTAGTTCAAAGGAGAGGTGGTAGTGAAATACTTCTGATCTGAGTGCAGTGATTACAACTGCATCTGTCTGCTCACCAGCTCCTCGTAAATGCTTTTTATTAAAGTGTTACTGCAGTCTCATTGAGCCTGCACAAAGTGGGAAGCTCTTCCATGCCCTCTGAGCAGAAAAAGTGAAATCTTTAACCCTCTGGTCTGAGAAAGATACTTCAAGTTAATTTTCTGGGTAAGGAATCATCTGCTGAGAATCTAAATTTTGCAGATAAACCCCACTAAAGACAAGAAAACAGAAGATGGCTGAGCTGCTCAAGTGCCCTTAATTTCTACTTAGATAAATAAATTACTCTTCCTTATTTTTCTTTCTTAAACAAAGCTAGAAAATACAAAGGGTTTTTTGGTGACAGGCATTCTTTGAATTTGATGTCTCAGATTCTCCAGCTGAGGAGCAGAAAATCTATATTTAGTAGAAATCCTTTCCACTTTGGCTCTGTCTGTACTGCTACCAGAAACTTTGTCTCCAAATCCAGAAATAACATTGTAACTGCACTGATGCAGAGCTCAGCAAAGCCTCTTGGGGAAGCTACCTGGGCAGCCAGCCTGCATTGAACTGCCATGGTCATGGCCAGCTTGCTTGGTGGTATCGCAACTGCTTGGTTAATGCTTGCTCTGGCAGCTTGGTGATAGCTTCACTCACAAGTCCATCTATTCTCACCCAAGGAGGCCTCTCATCAATTGACTTTTGCCAAAGAAACGCTGCCAATTGCCTTATACAGGAAATTTTATAACCTTGAATATTTAATAAGAAGGGATGGATGATTTGTAAATTCTTCAGGCTGAAGCTGGGTGATCCTCCATAATTGGCTGTTGAAACCTTTTTGTCTTACAGTTTCATCAAGGAAGTAATTCCATCTTTTTCATGTGTGCTCCAGATTTGTTTCTGCAAATATAAATGTTCATGAACAAATCAGTCCCTCCTTTGTAGGCATTAAAGATCACTTGTAAATGTTCTGTAGGAGTAAGGCTGTGTTATGGGCCACTCCAGCATGAACAACTTGTCTGTATTCAACCTGATTAGCTTGGTCTGTGTTTAAAAAGTGACAACTGAAGCTTTAGAAGAAGAAAACTCCTTTCTGGGCATCTTCTGCTGAAAGAAACTGGTCAGTCACCTCGTTTGTTCCACATTTTGCCAGAATTGTTGTTTCATAGGCTTTGGCTGTTACCAGTTATTTTGGGTAAATGGCATTCCACATCTCTTCCAACCTACCTACCACCCCAAAAGATGAATCCCACTTTTGTTTTGATTTATATTCAATGGGATTTTTTTTCCTTTGGCTGGATATTTTGTGATGCAAGCCAGCATCTCTTAGAGACTCATCTCTCTAAATTTTCACAAACACACTTCAGAAGCCAGTAAACTGCAGTCCTTTCTTCCATGGGTGTTTGCAAACATTAATGAACTAAAAATTCTCACAGTCAATCCTATATGCTGGAGACACCTTATTCCTTAGGTGGCCATGCATCTGAGCTACTGAGGGATTTAAGTAATACAATTGGATAAGTAACCTTGGTTTGCTATTGCTGCCATGTGTCTGGTCTGCAGAGCTCCATCTCTCTTAACCTCTTTTCAGATGGAAAGAGATACTCTGTCCAGCAGCCAAAGGGAAATGCAAGCATCCTGGTGGAAAACAAGCTGTTTCAAAACCCTGGCTGCAAGCTACCCACACATCACAGTTGTCAACCAGGCTGCACATGCATAGTTACAGGGAATAAAATAGAGAGGACCTTCTGTTCCTATTCAGAAAGGTCTTTACCCATTCACCTACACAAAAGGATCATCGTCAGCTGCCAGTATTAATTTGTTCTCCTATGTAAGTTTCCAGCCAAAGGAGGGTAAAATAAGTCTAATGCTATCCAGCAGGAGCACTTGCAATGCAAATGCTAGCCCATATATTACAAAGCATTAATGTGACCCACTTCCATATTACTTGGGGTAATTTCTGATTTTATTTATTCCTTCTTTAATTAACCTCTGGGAAGAGAAGCTGAAATATCAGTATGCAGAAAATCAAATATGAGAAACAAAGCCCATTTTTATTTTGAGACTGTGCTTCCCTTGTAATAGCAGTTTATTTAAAGAGAAGCCTGGAATAATCCAGTTTAAGCAAAGCAAAGAGCTCTACTGGAGCCAAACTGTGTGTGGGTGTGCTCTTGTCAGGGCTCCCAGAAGTGAAGGACAGGAAAGGCTGTTAGTCAGACCTCAGATAGTGCAGGAGTTGTTGGTTACTTAGTAGCTGGCATTATTCGTTGTCATACCAGTACACAACTACCACTCTGGTGTACTGGGAGAGAGTGCATCCCATTGGGAAAATCCTCAGATAACCTGAGGTCCTGCTCTTTTTGTTGTCATCAAAGAAAATCCCAAGGATATGTGGCTGGAAGAGGTGTCCACTGCAAGGGCCTAGTACGTGGGTTAGGAATGACACTTCCTTGTCCACTGCCTGTTCCACCTTGTGGTGTGTTTGTGGCACTTGAGTCTGCTGTGCCGCTTTGTGCCACCCGTGGGGGATTGTGTTGTACAGAGACGTCCCACCTCATACCATTTGGACCCGGGCTGGAATGCACAGCAGCCTTCAGGCATGGCTCCAGCAGAGGCACAGTCTGCGTGGGCCACAACTTCTTACAACATTTGCAGAGAGTTACCCCACATGCTCATTTTTCATACAATGAATAGTCTCCTTATGCTACAGCCTTCTCAGAGTTCAGAAAGTTGGACATAAGAAGAAATCATTGCATTATTTCAGCTTACGTTGTAATTTTTTTAATAAAGTTTTTCCTTACTATATTGTTCTTTAAAAGTTCTGTGACGAGCATAGCTGAGGATGTGTTAAATATAAGTAATTTCAGCCTTTAAGAAGGGGGATTATGTTCTTCTCAGAAAAAAAAATCAAATAAATTGATTAGTTCTTGAAGTGGCAGGGGAGAGTAACAAAGGGGATAAGGTACAATTGTGTTTCCGCTGGTGGATTTGAATGCCTGAGCATCATCTTTCTTTGTAATATATATGTGGATTTGACTTTCAATTTTTTGGCTTGGAGATACTAAATGATTGTATTTTATTTATAGAAAACTGCATGTTCCCAAGTTCTGCACCGTAAAATTGATATCTGTGCTGCTTTGTAGTGAGCACCAGAACACTAATGATTAGTTATATTCAGAAAAAAATAATTACATTTCATATGGAGATAAATAATTTGGAACTGTACATAGCAATTTCTTTCAAATAAAAAAATGTTTAGTTAGATATTTATTTGGTAGGTCTATAAGAATTACTATAGACAGTAAAGAGGGCATGGAAACTTGGAACCTGTATAGATATTGATTGGTATGTTCAGGGTGTATTTCAGATATTTATCCTCTGTGCTCTCTCTCCAAGGAAAGCCTCCCCTGGGCAATTCTTGCCATCGATTTTGAATCTGCCTGCTCAGAAGCTGAAAATGGTGATGCTGGTGGGGAATGTACAAGAACAGCAATGGATTGCAAATACAATTTATGATACTCTGCTTTCATATTTCAAAGGGGGAAATTTATTAATGGCAGCAGGTCTCTGATTTTCCCTTCTAAACATATCAATCAAACCTGTAGTGATTTGCAGACTCCTGGACATTTTCACTTGCTCAGAAAGTGACCCCTTTTTTGTTTTCTTTCTCCCCACAGACAGTGAAATCATCCCCCCTGACTGCCTGCGGCCCCGCTCCTTCACTGCCATCCGCCGGCCCTCGCTGCGGCGCGAGACAGAGGACACGCGCCTCTCGGTCAGCCTGTGTGACCTCAACCTGCAGGAGGAGACCTTCCACGTGACAGCCACCACGTGTCCCATCCCACAGAACTCCCTTAACTCCCAGCACTCCCACCTCCTCCCCTCCCAGCTGGAAAGCGACCTTCGCTTCCACCACCTCCGGGGACCCCATGTCAAAATCCTCGATGACCAAACCGTGGCCCGTCTGGAGCACGCCCGGGAGGAGAGGACTTTGGTTTTCACCAGCAGACCCCTTCGGATCAACGAAACCATTTTCGTCAAAATCAACAAGTCCAACGCTGTGCGCACAGGGACACTGTCCTATGGGGTGACGTCCTGCGACCCCAGCACTTTGCGCCCCAGTGACCTCCCCTATAACCCTGAGTCTCTGGTCGACCGAAAGGAGTTCTGGGCCATCTGCCGAGTGGTGGTGCCTCTCCAGAGCGGAGACATCCTGGGATTTATGGTAAATTCAGATGGTGAGCTGCACTTGAGTCACAACGGTGCCGGCATTGGCATGCAGGTCTGCGCGGACTGTTCCCAGCCCCTCTGGATGTTCTTCGTTTTACACGGCGCCATCATGCAAATTCGATTGCTGGGTATGTTGGACCCCCTTTTTCCAAACCTCATGTGCAAGGAAACAAGGGAGGTGATACATCATGGGTGAGGAGGAGAGGGAATAAATGGATTCTTTCCTGCTCTAGGGTCAGGTACAAATTTTGGTTTTATAAAAGGAGAAAAATATCCAAAGGCACATACTTTTAACATATAGGTATGAGTTACAAGACTCAACCTCGTTGCACTTTTGTAGCACCCTTCATGTGGTGGTCTCAAAGCTCTGTTCCAATAATGAGTTAAGCCTCAGAGACTGCCATTAAAGTACTGATGAGTCACCACTGACCTAGGAGAAGCCAGGAAGGTGGAGGAGAAGTGCTTTGGGCTGAGCTAAATAGGGCACAACCAGCACGAAAAATGAGATCTAATGTTCTTTTCACTGTGTTAGCTATCTGGCATGACTGATTGTCAAAAGAGTGCTTTCCATAGGTTTGTATGTGAGGGATGATCTAGCAAGTAGAGAGGAAACTCTGTGCCTCATGATCCCAGCTGTGCACAAAGCTTGGCACTGACCGTCTCAACAGGAGAAGGGTTTCCTGTAGCCCAGTTTAAGGCAGTGTAGCTCATATAGGCTAATTGACCTCTGAAAATCTGGCCTCTTTCTCTTAGTATTTTTGCTCTGTTTTTAAGCTCTATTACCTGAAGTACTTATTTTAAATGCTACAAGTCATGTTTCAAAGGTGTAGAGGGAAAAACTTTGAAATAGTATCTACTCAGGATCGAATTTACTCTCGTATGTGTTAGACCAAATGTAGGATGTGTTTGGCCATGAATTTGTACTCTGTCATGGTGCTGCTGGTGTTAGTGTCAGTCAGTGAATGATGGATTCTGAGAACATGATGTAATTCCTGGTACTCCTCTAACTAGAGATGATTTAAAAATGCTCCTTTCTGTTCATGCTGTTGTATTCATATATCTGTAAGTATGCTTATATTCCATTTTGCTTCAAATCCTTTCTTCAAATGCTCCTCTTGCCTAACAGGGGAAAAAAATTACAACTAATCCAAAAGCCAGCCAGCTCCTCCTTTTTGAGGATTTATAGGCAGTCTTTGAAGAGAAATTGTGGTGAACACACACACACACATCTGTCTACAGGGTCCAGTTCACCTTAATCACAGTATAAAATTCCTTGTATAATTTGCTTGAAGTTGACCACAGGCCTATGCTGTGAATGTTTTGTGGCTGTTAAAGACTCACAGATGACAAATGTAATAGTGCAATTTATTTCCCAGAGCCTGAGACTCAATCCCTGCTAATTCAGCCTGATTACATTTGCTGTGGGTACTGTACATAATCCATGGCTAGCTCTGTACTCCACCAACATGTCATTGTGATAATGGTAGGTGAAGTCAAACAGATCCCAGTAAAGTCAGAGATTAAGTGCTCCTGTGTACATTAGAAGGAAAACATTCTCAGGCCGTTGAGCTGCTGGTAAAACTAAATCATTGACCAGTGCTTCCCTTCATATGAGATCACTATTCTGGCAGTTTGGCACAGAGCAGACAGCCTGCTTGCAGTGTGTTGTATCAGGGCAGCAATGCTGTGTCTCACCAGAGGGACAGAATCACGTCCTCAGACCAAATGCGACAGATCAAGGACTTGTACACAGGCCTCCTGCATCTGGGGCAAAACACCCTGAGTGTGTCCTTCCCACCTGATCCCAAGTTCAGCCCAAACCAGTGCATTCCCAGTGTATGTTTTAGATAAATGTACATTTGGATGCATAAAATGAAATCTGTAGAGCTGGAAAACTCCTTACTATTTGTGTTTGTGATGACATGACAGACTTTTCTGGTCTCAGTCATTGGAAGAGAAAATGGACTTGTTCTTAAATGAGATGTAAGTGAAAAGAACTGGACTTGCTGACCCTTCCTCTCTTAAGGAAAGGATAGGACCCTGCAAAGTGTACAGCTTTATCCAGGTCAGCTTGGGCAGCAAGCTGCTATCTCCAGTTACAGGCTATGAAATCAGAAGTTGTCTGTAATTTTTAACAGATATTAAAATATAAATAGGGCTTTTCATACCTGTATTTCCAGTATAACAGTGCTGGGAGCAATACAATCCCAGTATCAGTACAGTATTGGTAGAGTACAACTGCCCAGAGAAAAGCAGTGATGCTGTCCCACACTGCATGCAGCTGCAGCTGTAGCAATTATATGGATCAACAATATCCTGACAGAAGGCAAAGAAATAATGAACTCCCATCTCTAGCTTTTGCAATGTTATGAGGGAGGTGATGTGCACTGTTTGCACTGCAATGGAACAGCTTATGGTACTTGCCATAATATCTGTCATTATAATACTAAAAAATGTAAGAAGAATGTAAAGTGTTCATCTTTCTAATGACAGGATCCATCTTCAGAATGCAAACAAGAGAAATTTTGTGAGATGTCTTTTGTAGTTTGAGCTTTATATCACAGCAGAAGACATTTATAGTCATCTTTTTCTAGTTGTGATAAGAAAAGTGAAGCTCTATATCCTTGAAAGGAATGCGACACAAATACTCTGAAAGGCATAATTCTACAGAACCTATCCTAAATAGCAGATGTAATTTTATTTCTGGAGCACACCTTTATGAGATCAACCAAAGCAACATTATACAGTGTTAAGTGAACATCAGCACTACAGCTGACTATAAAATGAAATTGAAGTCAATGGGTTTGCTTCTTCCCCAGCTTTTCAGCTTCATTTGGAGGATGGAGAGCTACTCTTGCACCTAGAGAAGGTTTATTTTTGACTCAGAGAACAAGATGAATCAGAGTATTGATCACTGGATACTGTATTTGATGCCTGGAGATTAGTTATTTGGTCCTGATGCAGAGTGAGAGCAGGCTCAGGTCTCTGCTGGTTTGGGGCTTTGCCATAGAAGCTGGCATTTGCTGACTGCAGTTATTCCACAGTGTTGAAGATACAATATTTATTTCCTAATCTGTGTATCAGGGGAGACCATCTCTGCCCAGGCTGGTGATCTTACAGGACTCTGTAGCAGAGGAGGGCAGTGCGGGGTTAGTTCCGTAGCAAAGAATTATGACTTCTGTTTTCATCTTATCAATTTGGCATCGTATACGGGCAATATATGAGCTGTAGGAGAAATTAAACAGCAGAAAGTAAAGATGAGGTTGGAAACACTATTTTTCTTCATGCCATCCCAGCAAATGTAAATTAATTAAACCCCAGCCCCGCTATAGCACAGTGAGAGGTCGCAGTCATCTGTAGGGGCGGTGGAAGAATGTCAATTTGTTGCAAAGAAAAGTTTAAAAGGCAACTTGACCACATGGAGGAAAGATAAATGAAAGAGGAGGATGCTTTAATGTAGCAGATAATAGCATACAAAATATAAAGCTGCTGGAAAATGAAGAGACACAAATTTAAATTAAACATAAATGAGGGTAATTAACTATAGGAACCAGCTATTGAGGCAGGCAATAGGTCTTTTTTGTCAGGGAAGCCCTTCTAAATATTTTATATGTTAAGTGCTGGTCTTAATTTAGAAATTCAATGGATTATGCACATAAAAGCAACCAAAGAGAAACCCAGATCATTAGGCATGTTGAAATAAAACATTCTTTGTGTATCCTTCAAGAATTTCATTAGTTCAGGCTTGAGTTGGTTTTTTTTCAGGCATCCTTCCTGTATAGTCAACAAAACTAACCTATTAAATTTGATTTACTGCTCCCAGCTTTTGTTGGTAAGATTTTCAGCTCACACACGGTTTTACTGACAGCTCTGAAAGGTTGAAATGAGGCAGTCTGAATGCAATGGTCTGGGTTTGGTCAGGTTTTGGTGGTGTAATTCATTTATGAAGTTAAATTGATTGACCCCATGAGGCTTTAAAATGTATGACTCATGTCTGGAGGAGCTATCACAGCAATAAGTTTATATATTTAGTATTTGGGGATCCAAATGGTTGGGGATATTCTGTCATTTTCTTTTGTCTCAGAGTGAATCGCCAGCATGTAAACCATCTTCCTTCATCTCCCTTGTTTGTTTGGTTGGTTTTTTTTGGTTGGTTGGTTGATTTTTTTTTAATGTGTGTGCAGTTTCCCTTATGAATTTAATTCTTTCCAGTAATATTGATGTTTTCTTTTGAGCAATGGAATAACATGTTCCATCAACAGTCACACTAATGAACCTGAGTTGCCAGCTTATCTATGTCTTTTCTTTCCATGCACTTCAATAACTCCTGCCCCACCAGAACAGCTGCACAATATAGTAGCTCTCTGGATGTTTCCTAATGTTGGCCAAGAGCCAACACTGAGCCTGAAAAATATAACCCAAGAGCCAGCATTTTGTGTGGGTAAGTCTGTATTCACATCCATGCTGGATAAATGTAGAGTGTGTGGGTTACCCTCTCCTGCCTCCTTTACCATGGGCATATGTGTTGGGGCTTCCACTTAGCTGCCCATTGCAAAATATTTAGAAATCAGTTGTTGCTGAGGTTTGCATCCTTCTTTCAGACTTTCTTGGAACTGGTCAATGTCCTCAAAACTGAGGAGAGGAAGAAAGATCTGACATGAGACTTGCAAACAGAACAACTGTGGTTCCTCAGGATTTCTGACAACAGCAGTCAGTGAATTGGGAATTAGTTTAGCAGAGTGCTGTGGGACACAAGTTGCTGACAAAGAACTCTTTGAGTCAACAGTGAAATTTGATCTGAAGTGGCCTCAGTGCCAGTCTGCAAGAATGCCAACTGCAGTCAGTCCCATTGCAGGCAGGCTTATGCAAAGCTGTGCCCAGGAAAGCTGTGCCGCATGCGACTCTTACTCGTGGTGGTCAAGCTTAGCAGCCCTGGTAGTGCTGTCCATGTTGAAACAGCTCTTATCCTTAGCAAACAACTGGAAAGACTTGAAGTTTCGTGGGTGAACAGAGCAGTATTTTGCTTAGGTGTCACAGAGCAATGGTTTACCAGGAAGAATTACTTAGTCTCCTTCTGTGATGTTCATCACACTGTCCCATTTGGCTTTCCTTGACTTGAACTCCATCCTGGGTGAGTGAGAGGCTCAGCACAGAGCACTAGTAGTTCACAGGCCATATCTGACCATTGGAGACTGCCTTTTCCTCTCTAACCATGACTTTTCCTCTGCATCCCAGAATTCCTCATTTACCTTGCTGATACTGTTGCTGTAGCTACTGTCTCCAGTTTATCACCCTGTTTATCTTGTCTCTGCTGTGGCACGTGTCTGGCCTGATCCTCCTAAGAATCTGTAGGACTTTTTGAGAGATGTTTACATCTTATCCCCTCTCTTCACAAGCTTTTGGCCATTCCTGTGTAAACAAATTTCCTGGCTGTGGTGGCTCTCTGGCTGTCCTAGGACTTCAGCATTTCGTGGCAAAATATCTGTCCCTTCCAAAAAGCCCTCTCTGGGTGCAGTTTTGTACTTACTTTACACGTGCAATTACTGCAGTGAGCATAGAAAATATTTAAATGGTAATTGGTATGTACACTTATTGTACACATTGCCCATGGCACAGACAGTAGGTAAGTTTGTAGAAAAGTATCTCACATAGGCAAGGAGCATCCAGGATCTTGGTTCTCCAGCTCTGAATTTATAAGCTTCTCCTGTTTAAGAGAAGATTGTTCTTAGCAGTAGCAAGTCACACACCCTCATCTCTGATCACGGAGGTGCCCATAACATTACCCATTTGGAAGCTTGATCCTTCTCCACTTTGCTCATTGCAGTGATTTGGAAATTGTTGAGTTAAACAGAGCACAAGAGAAGCCTGATAAATGCCTGACATTATTGCAAAGAAACACACATAGTGAATGTCTTCCTTTTACAGACTTTCAGTTAGATGTGCCCCAGAATTCTATCTTCCATGTTTATTTGGGTTTTCATTTGTATGGAAAATGGCCTAATTTAGGCTGATTTGGATCTAAAAGGGTTGTGTTGTGTGGCACTTAATGGCCTGGAGTTCCTATGCACTGCAGGGTAGAGGGTATTTTATGGTGTTAGAGGCTAGGGGAAGGAAGAGAGTTAATATTCAGTGCCTCTTAGAAGGCAATCCACTTGTAATAATTGATGCCTTCTCATAAACTCTTCTATCATGCATGGTTTTAGCTTTCATTCCCAGTGAAGTACATTATTGGTATTAAGTTGTAATAGCTGCATGAGAACAATACAGTGCCTGTAACTGCTGGGCTTGATTCTAGCACTGTGCAGGGCTCTCCATTCACCTGTTTTATATTCGTTGTTTTAAAGGAGTGTTAGCACAAAGAGAAACTTCTGTGTAAGAGAGGACAAGTTATAACTTGTGATTTGGAAAACTGGAGAGTGGGATGCAGGCAAATGCTTATTCCTGTGGTCAGTGTCAGCAATGTCAGTTTTAATACCTGCTCATGGCACTTTTGCACCAGAGCACTAAAGATCTCGTCACACATGACACATAATTAACCAGCACTTGCACCACATAGTCTGTGAGCATCAGCCTGTGTACTGAGGTATCAGCCAGGATCCAGGTAAAGGCTGGATAAAGCAAACAGACCTGCTCCAAGCAACAGCCACTGGGCTTGCAAATATCTTGTCTTCTGCATGTTGTCCTGGACAAGAGCAGAAACTACTGACATCAGTAGTATAACAAATTATCTCTGGCTGCAGTGAGATTTTCATAGTAAGTGATGTATAGATCTCCTTTATTTCATACCACCTCTGCTTGTCTACAGTAAATATACAGAATATACGATTATATACCAGCCTCTTTGCATTGCAACTTGTCTGTCAGGACAGGTAAAATCTGCCTATTCTGTGAACTAACACTGGCGCTACTTATTTTGGCTACTGTGAGAGTCACATAACAGACTGAACTCTTTCTTGGCATCTTTGTCAGATCCCTTTTCATCCAGCAGTGTTCATAGAAATCCAGAGCAGTGATGGTGGAGGAAAGTGGAAGTATTTGCTTCCTTTATGCATCTACCACCATATTTATTGATGTCCCCCTTGGAGAAACACACAGCTTGGAGGTGCTGGGTTAGTCAGCAATTTTCCTTTTGCTCATAGAACTGTCTTTGCTGTGGTCTCCCACTCTGAGCCAAATAGCCTTTTTCTAAAATGGATCTGTGAAAGGTGGTGTTCATGAACAGAAACATTTTGGTCAGGGTAATTAATATCTATGATCTTTTAGAGAGCTTTTTGATTTGTTTTTCTTAAACAAGATGAAGCTCCAACTCTCATTTTTCATGGCTCAGCTACTTAATCGAGCTTTCTTTTTTCACTTCTTCTTGATCTAAGCACCTGCCTGGGTGCTTTGTTGGTCTAGTATTTCTCAGGTTGCAAGGCAGAGCTCCAACTCTATGACTCTCTCACTTCAGTTCAGCTGGATGTTCATTGCATGGTGTCCGTGCCCTCAGGATTTTGCAGGGTATAAGTGCTGAGTAACCACTTAACTTCACCTGGCAGGTCAAGAAAGTAAATTTGCTGTGTGCTCTTTGCTTTCAGACAGCAAATTTGGTTTGGGCTGTGGGAGCTGCTGAATCAAAAACGTCTGTGGTGTCTGGAGCTTTCATTTTTCTGCTGCTTAGCTGGAGTGTGCCGGTGACTGCAGGGGGTGATAGATGTGCTGGTGCCCTGCTGCCCTTCTGGACACAGCAGACAGCAAGGCTCCAGTAAAGCCATAAAGTACACTCCTTTTCTGATCCTCAGGAAAGTCTGAACTGTTGTTCTCCATGTGGTTTGGATTTAACTTTTACTTCTTCAAGCAGTGGTTGTCTGACGCCCATCTGCAAACACAGACTTTATGGTTTTGCATGCAAAATCTGGCAGGCTGCTTTTTGACCTATTTCTGGACATTTCTGTAGCATAATGCAAAATCCCTTATGTTTTCATGCGCTTCTAAAGGACAAAATGTATTATTGTTCTGTTAGGAACAGTTTTTAAATCCTTTGGGAAATACTTGAATGCAGAAAAGCCCATGGATGATGAACTGATGTCGGTCACCTGAGAGGCAGAGATGAGGTGCAGCACAGAGGCTGGGCTCTGAGAGCATGGTTGGCCAAAAAACATTGAGCCCAAGGGGAAGGAAGCTCTGGTTTCTGGTCAATGCAGTATTGTTACCATCACCGTGGGAACATAACAAATGGATGTGTAAATGTATTTTATAGCATTCAGAAGTGATGGATATGCTTATATCCTTCCCTAATGTTATCATTGATCTGTAACTACCATGTACCCAGGCAGCAACAGTTGCTTTGTTCTTTTGTTTTAGCATGATGGATTCAAAAGTCCCTGTTGGGCCAGACCTGAGTGGCCCTGGGGGACAGAACAGCTCTCCTGCAGCCTTGGCTGGAAGCAAGAAAATCTGACAATGTGCAGAAATGAATATGGATGCTCTAGTGTTCAGTATCCAGCCTCAGTAACGTCACAGCCCACTGACAGTGCAGGAGCTCACATGTTATTGGACACACGTCCTAAGGCAGATGTTCACATGAGCTCAGTGCCCAAAATTGTATCAGATTTTTGAAAGAACTGTATTTAGATAAAAAAATCAATGGCCCTGATACCTACAGAGTGTTAAATATGAGAATGGATATTGAGCAGTTTTTGAGATAGAGTAATTGTTCTAAGCTGACATGCTTAAAAATCTGGCTTCTAACAAAAGGAAATCAAGTTGAGAGTTTTGAAAGGCATTTAAATGTAGGTGCCCAGTTGCTCCCTAGACTGAAATGTATGAGAAGTGCACAGATCTCTTGAGCCCCTTTGGATGTGCCAGTTGATGTCTGCAGCCAGACTTCAGCAGCTGTACTAATCTTTCCCACCATATACTGGAAACTCTGGGACCTGCAGGTGGATGGAACAACACTGAAATCTTTGATTACTATTGATAATTACGTGACCTTTATTAGCTGTCCTATTTATGCAGCAAATGTGTTATAAGAGAGAAGGGGCTGTCAATGCGCTTCACATGATACTTACCGTATGAGCAAGTGACTATGTTGCATGAGACTTTACCTGCCTTAGAAACTAAGGCAGGAGGCTCCCATATTTTTTCTTTTAGGTACTAAGTTTATTTAGGCTCCTGGCATAGTCATTAAATGGTTATGGGTAAAGAAAGCCCGTAAAAAAGGTGAAGATGGTCAATGTGAACTCTGAGCTGGACAGTGGTGGACATTTACTGATCATATCCTGTAAGCCAGGAAAAACAAAGTTTACGTGGGATGGGTTCAAAGAGGGCAAAAAAGGGACAACTCTGGAGTGCAGATCAGCTGGTTGTGTGTTATTTTTGTAGTTCCTGTGAAATAGTCATTAAGAGCCTAGGCAGGTAATGCAAATAGAAGGTGAGTGAAATGCCTGAGATAGTGTTTGGCATTGCCAGAAATCATTCAGGAGGCAGAAATCATTATATTCTTTCCTGCTTGCAGCCAGCAAACACTGAGTATTGCTTATTTGTTTCTTTTCTTTGAAAGGAAAAGTCTTCAGATAATGTGCTACTGCATTTCCACTTCAAAGCAGCAGACATTTTCAGCCTGTGGAGCCTGGTTTCTGCAAGATTTCTACAAGCACAGTCCCAGTGCTCTGACATTGTGCTTGCAGGCTTTTTGGGTTAAGATCTGAAAAAGGGCAGTGGGGCTATATAATGCTGAATTTAATTCAGGGGGAAAGGGATGAGAGAGGGAGACAGCGATTGGGTAAAATGGTTTGCATCTTGCTTTTGTGTTCTTGGACCATGAACACTCCCCCCCACACACACTGGGACAGTATGACGAATGCCTGGGTCAAATCCCAAGAAGTTACCATGTACCTTTCACTGGCTGATGGATGTTTTTCATAATCTGATGGAGTTCTGCCTATTGCCATTATCTGACTCGCAGGAATGGCCCTACGTCTCTATCACCTCTCTCAGGAACAGACACCAGATTAAGAAATGTGTTATGAACACCTTAAACTGGCTGTTTCCCAACCTTCAGTGATCCAAAGTCAATAGTAATAAGAAAGCAACATCCTCTTTGGCATTACTTTTCTCTCCACCTCAGCCGTAGTTTGTGTAATTTGAATCTGGGAGCATTAATATGCTGCTTGCTAGAACAGATTTGTGGTAGCTACTCCCTGCTCTAGGCCACAGAGATGCCTTGGGCATTTATTTGCATCGTAGCAAATGCCCCTAAGCATATTCAGAAGGAGAATGCAGATAGAACATGGTTGTTCCCACCTGGTTTTGTTGTTGTGGTTGTTTTCCAATTCTCTCTCTTGGGACTATGCAGTAATAAGCAGGTCAACATAATCACTTTGTCATGAGAAAGAAATGTAGAAATAATACTTTTATGAATTAATTAAGGGGGAGAGTTACTAGAACATTCACTGGATTTTTGGGAGCACTGGCTGTAACTGGCCTTCTGAAAATATAATAACACTCTTTCCTTTTGGACATACAGGTTCATTTATTTGCACCTCTCTCTGAGTGATGACGGAAGTGCAGACAAAGCTTCAGTCTGCATTGGACTTTTGCTAATAGTTGGACTTTGTAAAGATAGAACAGCAAATAGAATTGATTCAAGATCTGTTTAAAGGTGATTCCAGTGTGTTCAAAATGTTTGAGATCAAGCATGAGACAAGTTAGCAGCAGAGACAATTGATCTGGGGGCTTTAGAGAGAGAAAGAATGTTTAAATTGATTTATTTAGAATTACTTAGGTTTTTTAAGTTATGGTTTGAAAGCTGGCTCTCAGTGGGAACTCTGTGCACACAATGAGCATGTTTGGCCTTGAGCACATGTATCTGGTTTTAGTTAGGCCAGGCTGGCCACACTCATTCCACTCTGCATATGATCTCATTCCATGCTCCTTGTCATGGTATCTGCACACCATCCAGCAATATATTAACAGTGTGAGTAACGTGTCTTATGTTGATTATTCTGTCACCAAGGGAGAAATGTGTCTTGTCTGGTAGGGAACTCAGATTGTTTTAAACAAAGCTCTATACTTATGCTGGAGAAAAGTCAAGAGCTGTGCCTTGTATTAGGAGAATGAATTGGCAAGGTGTCTGCTGGCCCTTGGGTCTTGGGCAAGAGCATTTTGGGACTCAGACCAGCTGCAACCAGAGAAAACTGTGGTTCCTACACTGACAAGCTCTCCTTGCACTGTGGAAAGGCCATTTGCCCTGCTGCCAGCATGCTTCGTCAGCTCATACTCTGTGATACTTGGGGCACCTCCAAATTCTCTTGTTAGTCCAGGAAGAGAAATGTTCCTAACAGTCTTTATTTTGCCTTTAATGAAATGACCAGGTTGGTGTTAGAAATGCAATGTGCTGCATGTCAGCTGAGTGGAAGAAATGTTTCCAGGCTGCAGGCAGGAGAGGGAAGGCTTGAAAAACTTGTTCAGCTGCTCAGTGTTCATATTTGTTTTGTGTGCAGTGAACTAGCTGAACCCTGTGTCCCTGCTGGGCCTGTTTTCAGTTTGTGTTATCATAGGGCAAGTTTTCTGCTAAGGTCATCTGTCGGATTGGAGGCGAAGGGCTGTTGCTAGTGGCAGTCATTAGAGGCTGCATCACTCTCTTTGCATGTTTACTGAGCTAAACTCCAGCCTCAACTCCCATCTGTGTGATAAAGGACGTATCTCTCTGCAGCATCTCAAGTGTGAGAGCTCCAGAGCCCTTTATACAGTCTAATTTAACTTCAGCTTGTGCTTGGAAGTAAAGCACCCTTCTTTTGGAATGGGGTAAAACTGAGGGACTGAAGGCTAAGTCTAATTGCTTCTTGTCATAGACAGTCCTTAGAACAGATTTTGAGTCCAACATGACCCCTCCCCAGTCCCTCTGCTCCATTTTAAGTGCTCAGACTTGTTCTGCTTGTTCAGTGCTTTTGCTGTTTTGTGCAATCCACAGCTGGCACTCGCAGTCCCTGCTTCCTAGGTTTGGTCCTTTTTGTCTCAGTAGCCTCCCTGCAAATAAGAACTGAAGGACCTTCCTGATGCCTAGGGTTTTCCTGACCTCTCACTGCTGCTTTTTCCCTGGAGAGTAGCCTCCAACTCATTGAGGACACTGTGGATCCCAAACCACCCTGTCTCTGGCTCCTTATATGGTAACATGAAGAAGTCTGAGCATTCTAGTTCTGATTTGGAGTTGCCCTGGTTGTCTTCTCGGCTGGGGAACTGGAAACTTTAAAACCCTAGGCAAGCTGGTTCTTACCACCAGGAAACCATCCCTTGGTTCATACATATGTTTGCTGCTGTCTCACCACTGGCTTAGTGAAGACCAGGCTGCATCAGTAACAACGAAAGTCCCCTACAAAGCCTTTGCATCAGGTAGAGTTTTAAACATTCAAGTTTTTTTCTCTTCTGCAAGGGGCTTTAAGATACTTGTTGTTTTAACAGCAGAAGAAATAGGCTGAAGAGCAGAGAGGGTACCAGACAGAGCTGTGGGACAGAGCTGGCTTCTCTGGCAGACATCACAGTAACACAGAGGTGAGGGTGGGCAGTGAGAGCAGGTAATGGGGCTGGGGACACCTAGGAGAGGCTTGAAGAGGCTCTGCACTCTTGAGCTATCACATCCAGATGTGCAGGGAGCGGAGAAAACATTGGTGAATAGGGGGAAGATGTCCTTCATCCCAGAGCCAAATGCGTTTTGGTGACTTATCCCTGCCTCTGACAGAAGCCACCCTACTAAAGCTGAGCAGTGAGCGTAGCTAAGGCTTCCTGATTGCCAAACCCCCGCGTTTGTCTCTGGAAAGTCCTTGAGTGATTGCATGAATTTGTCAGAACCTGGAATTATGCAGTTCTGCACCAGGTTAGCAGAGTGTGCTTTGACAAAGTGGTATGTTCTTGTCCCAGAGTCTGCCCACCCTTCCTGCAGGCTGTGTCCTCTACTGCTGCAAGACCGTGGCTGGATGTAGTGCTGAGGGTGCATATGAGCATGAAACCACACAGGAAGTAACTGTATTAAGTGACTTGAGATACATTTAAGGGCAGAAACAAAGGATGGCTAAGGGACCTCCAGCAAATTTCAGGGATTGTGGGAGTTTGATGCCTCTTTAGGACCTTCAGGACCAGCTGCTAGCATTAAAAAAGGCATTTAACGATTCTTTTCCTTTATCTCTTCCCTAGATTTCATGCTGATGAAACAAATCCTGACAAGCACTGAGAGCTGCACCCCCTGACATGGATCCCCAGTGCCTTGTCAGCCTCAATTTTTAAAAGTAACTGTATGTTTCTTTTCTCACGGTGCAGGTTCCACCATTTTGGCAGAGCGGCTGGGATTGTCCACACCAAGCTCACCCACATCAACACCCAATTCCCCCACTGTCCTCTGCAGTGGTGTCTCTGGCCCCTTATTGTCTACATGTGGCTCTGGCCCCCTCTGCAGCTCTATCAGTGGTAAGTAAGTGTGTGGGATCCTCTGCTGCCTTTCCTTTGCCTCCCCACTGCCCCCCTTCACAGTCTCACACTTTTCTCCCAGAAGGACTCTAAAACCACAATAATCAACAGATTATTATTATTATTATCCTGTCAGCTCCCCTGGGGAGGAAGGGAGAGCCTCTGCAAAGGCTATTTTCAGTCTGTGGAAGCCACTTAGATGCCTAGACAGCAATATTTCTCCAACCCTTTTCATCATGAAAGGTCCCAAGGGAAGCAGTGGATTTTCTGCTACGTGCGTGGCCCTGTGACGCAGAGCTTCTTCTGGAGGGCTGTGTGGCAGTGACACGTTGCATGCTAGCTTGGACTGGAGCTAAGGCTCTGCCTACAGCTCCCCCTTCTTTCTCCACACACCATCAATACCCTCTTCAGCAAAATGCAGTATTGCTATTTCTAAAATGCCAGTGAATGACAGGGATATTTAGGTAGATGTACATACAGTAGAAAAGGATGCAACATTCTGCAGCACTGTGAAGGCAACTGCACGATCCCAGGGCATTGATGGTGGGATATGTAACTTACCAAATCCTTGTTGCATAGGAACAGTTGTCTCTTGGTTTGCTCTGTGTGGGCAACAGACCCCAGCAGCTGTGGCCTTTCTGCTGCCTTGAGCCTGTAAACCAGGACTCAGCGAGTGGGACCATAGGTCACAGGAAGGAACCCTGGTCCTGAAGCATCCATTTCTGCTAGGGCATGGTTCTCTCTAAGTAGCTTCAGGGCAGAAGTTACCCTGGGATGTCTGGAAGCAACAAGTGACCTTGCTTTTCGTGTTACAGGCACAGCTCCCAACTCTCCAAGCAGCTTGCCTGAGTCACCCATCTCCCCATCCGTCTCAGGGCCCTGGGTAGATGAATGCACCATCTGCTATGAGAACATGGTAGACACAGTCATTTACTCCTGTGGACACATGTGTCTCTGCTATTCCTGTGGGCTGAAGCTCAAGAAGATGGCTAATGCTTGCTGCCCCATTTGCAGACGGGCCATCAAAGATATCATCAAAACATACCGCAGCACTTAGAGCAACAGCAAATGCTGTGGTGGGGACTGGGCAGGTGGGGAGAAGGCCATGGAACAACACAGGTCGTGGTCTCTATTCATCACCCAGGAGATTCAAAAACTGTTACCTCTCACCACCCTGATCCCCTCTTCCATGGACAACAGATGAGACAAGCTTAGATGCTGCTCTTCTACCCTCCAAGCAAGCCCTGGGGCTGAACTCCAGTGAGTCAGGGAAGCTGCAATGGACTACTCTCCCTTGTGGATTTTAAACTTTATCTAAAAAAAAGCCAGCTGATGCAATGATCCCTTTTCTACATCATGCACAGCAGAGGGAAGTCTCCACTGTTTAGCAGAGACAGCATGTGGTAAAAGGTTCAACATTACACATCTCTTTCTGAAGGCACCCGATGTGCAGAGACAGCTTAGCAGAAGAGAAGAAACAAGCAATGTGTTTCTGTGTACAACAAGCTTTGACCATAGGAGGCACCTTAGAAAGCATGGAGCAAGGCAAGTTTTGACCCAGCGGGGAGTGCAGTGAGTACACTCGCAGCAGAAAGGCTGGGGCCAGTGTGGAAAAGAATGCAAAATTTGTGAAGCGAAACCCACTCCATGCCCACAGACAGAAGAGCAACCCCATGAGGGCTGTCTCCTGCTCCTACATTGTCATTCCCTGACAGAGGTATTCATGGTAGATTTGGTAACCCAACAACGGTAACAGCCTCGCTCCCACCCAGCAACCTTCAGCCACCTCCTGTCACCATCCCCTTGCATGACAAGTGGCTCTCAAACCCCTCCACCACCAATCTGTGTGTGGTCTCCACCCAGCACAAGGGATTCAGCAGCATCTCTGCTCCCATGGGCCTGTGGAAGAGGGAGGCGTATCTCGCTCACCTTTCTCCCACTACTATCCAGACAGCACTTGTGAGGAGAAACCCCAACCTCACCACAGAAGAATGTATAAACCCACATGTCTGTGGCTTTCCTTTACTGGTAACTTTATCACTGTGCTTTAAGACAAAACCAGCCAGATGGTACTCAGTCCTTCACAGCCACACCGGCAGGACATAGCTGTCCTTATGTGTTAAGAAGAAAGGAATGAAAAAACCCCCAACAACTTGAGGGATTTGGTTTGCTTTGGTTTATTAAAACAAATTCCCTTCCCTCTTGCTCCAGTTGGAAATCCCTTGTCCCCAACAGGGACAATAGCAGCCTCCATTAGGAGCTGCCTGTCTCCCCTCCTGACCCATCTTGCTGCCTTCCAGGGCAGCAGGGGAGGTAGAGACTGTGTCTGGGTCCTGAGGGGTGGTCAGGGCTAGGGCACCACAGCAATGGAGTTTGCTCCACCATGTTGCCCTCTGGCCAGACCAGGGTAGGCCATGGAGTTGCACCCTTGCTGTTCAGCTTTTCCTTGCACCTCAGCATATGGCCATTGATGGGACAGCGGGGAACAGCATGGTGTAGGGATAACAGCATCTAATGTACACAGTTGCTTGCTGCAGGGGACATCATGTCCCATGTGGCAGCGGGTGGGTGGAAGAACACTGGCAGAGGCTGCTCCTAAAAATGCCTGGAAAACACATCCTTGCTGTCTTCTCAAGGAGATGAAAAAAGAGACTACTCACTGAGGAGCACATTGTAGAGCCTTTCTCTGAAGGTGCCACCATCACTGCAGCCTACCACGGGGGTCTGGAGCGGCCCCCAGCCCGCCCCCCGGGCAGTACTAACTTGAACGCTGATACTCTGGGTTACAGGGATTTATGTTATTTCTTCACATACCTCTGATGTACAACCCTAATCCAGCCCTATCCCCCAGGCCAGCTGTCAAAAACTCCAGAGCATCATGGCTCCTGAGCCCGGATGCCCTCACTGAGGGGCATGAGGAGGCCAGTTGGCACAAGTCTGGAGGGAGTCACAGCAGTCATGCTAGGAGCATGGCTGGTCCGCAGGCAGCCAGCCAGCCTCTAGCTTGCCTGGGGACAGAGCTGTGATGGCACACACAGGGAGCCTGTTTCAGTAGTTACACAAACTGCAGTGCAAGGATTTCAGAAAGGAAGAACCTGGGGGAGGGGGGGGGTAAGAAGGTATTGATGAAATAGTGGATGTGGGGAAACGTGCAATAAGCAGCCTCCCGAGCCTTCACCACACCAGTGGGATCAGTTTCCCTCTGTGTAGGGCAAGCCAAGGGGTAAATTTATTTTTCAAGGCAGTCCATCCATGAGTACCAGTGCAGTGGTGTGAATTCCCTTTTCACCGTTTGAATTGAGAGTGTTTTAATATATTAACTGTGTTTGTTTTACTGTGGACCAAACTCTAGGAGTTAGCAGAAGCTGAAAGCTCCCCCAGCATCTTATCTCAAAAACTGGGGTTAAATCCTGCTCCCAGAGCAGGTGGCCTCCAGCTGTAAGTAGGGAGAACAAGGCTCTCTCCAGGGAGGAAAAGAAAAACCAAAACAAACCAGCAAAACCAGTAAAAGTAACAACAATCCTAGTATTTTGTTTTCTTTGACTGGTGTAGGTTCCCATGTATCTCTGTATTCTTGTGTCATTTGCATTTCATTGCTTTACTTTAAGATGTTTTGTGTTCTGTTTAAAGAGAAGAATAACTCATTGTGAAAAATTGGGTAACTGTGATCGTGAATAAAGTTGATTTAGATATCCTGCAGCAGCATTGGTGACTGAGTACTTACCACTTCCATGAGCACAGCGAAACACAACGGGCAGCACAGTGAGAGGCTGAGGTAAGAGCAAAGGTGCCATGAGAGGCACTTCTTTAGGGGGAGTGGGGTGATCTCAGGCATTCCTTTAGTGCTTGAGGATGAGAGAGCACTGGGAGTTGGAGAACAAATACCCCTTGACAGACACCATACAAATATAAGGAATAAAGGAAGCCACAGAAGTAAAAGTGAGGGCTACAGTATTCCTGAAAGCTTAAGCCCCATGCTCCTGAGCCTCTTCACATCTTCCTCTGAGAGAAGCCACAGCTTCTTTACTCTCACTGCCTTCTACTCCTGAGAGCCTATAACCAAAACAAAGCCCTCCACCAACACAAGAAAAAGCATGCTATAAGGAGACCTAGGACATGCTCGGCCTAATAGGGGCCAGGTAAGGTGGCTGAAGATGAGGCAGGGCAGTAGCATCCCAACCCTGAACAGAGCAACATGTTGAGAAGGCCCATCAACAGTCTGTGGTCTGGCCAAGGGAGGTGCTGAGGTAAGATGCAGATGTTTTCTGCAGATGTATCAAGGGACACAAGGACTCAAAGAAAATTTGAATTCTCCAAAGGTGATGGCCAGTTCCCTCAAAAAGTAGCTGCTCTGCTCCAGGTATCTGCTCAGGAACACACTGATAAGATTTTCTCCTCATCCTTTTGTTTCACTATTCAGCATATGAGAGACTAGCTGGATCATTCTCTTGTCACAGGACATATGAGTTGGCATTTGTCCCTCAGCGTGGGTGCTCCATATGCCAAGGGACAGAGACATTGCAAGAGAGGTGTTCTCAGCATCTCCAGTTGAAGTCCTTCCCATCTAACAGTTCCCCAGTGGCCTAAAACATTCCAGGCTGGGTACAGTGAAACCACTTCTACAACCCAGCTTTCTCCCAACATCAGCCTAAGTAGATCCTATCTGCAAGTCTGCATACACGTGCTGCCCTCCAAGAGCTGTTGCTGGCTCCTCCTTTCTCGGGGACAGGAGGACCTCTAGTGGGTCTGGAAAGCCTCCTCATGCCTTCAGGAGCAAGGGACAGAGTTGCACAACACACATTGCCTGTAGAAACAGGGGACAGTGACCTCTCAGAAGTGCTGTGTCCAAGCACTCCCAGAGATTAGGCCAAGTGAAATGCTAACAAATCTTCCCCTCCCCTGGCATCAGCAAGAAGGACCTGCTGTGGGGTTTCTCCTCTGACAGCCTCAGTCTGTGCATTCCCCTGTGCAGCTACCATGTGCAACAGCCCCAGTGAGCTCTGCATCCTCATCTGCTGAGCATTGCTGGACTCACCCTGCCCTGACCTCCCTCCCCAGGCTATCCCTCACCAAATCCAAACGAGAGATGCAATTTCACCATTGCTCCTAAACTATTCTCCACCAAGATCAACTGGTGCAGCACTGACCTTCCCCAGTACCGCAGCCCTCCTGCTGCTTCAAGACAGGGCCACCCGCGGGGTGGCCCGGCTGCGGCACAGCCCACGGGCTCCGAGCCCACGAGGGGAGAGGAGGACTTGAAGATGAGAGGGAGGATGCTCCGAAAGTGGTCCAGGAGATACAGCGCTGGTCCAGCATCGCCACCTGGTGCTCATTGCCCAGTCCGGCACACAGCCCTTTCTGAGGTGGATTTACTCCTTTTCACAAACATTACAAATACACATAAGTAGGACCAGAAAAAAATTAGTCTTGAGTGCAGCACAACTCTGGTACGGGCTCTCAGAGAAAAATGGGCAAGAAGGGAAAAATTAACAGTGAGTTATAGTGCACAGGGTGATACATCAGTATATGGTGATTGCACAAGCCCAGAAAAACCCTTTCACAGCCCCAAGCTGACTGGCTCACTTGGCACAAGGAGAAGAGGGGGCACAGTTCCCAGGCACACCTGCCACTAAATTTGTGCCTTACAATGCCCAGGACTGTGTGCTGCATCAGATCTAATTCCTGCATCCTTCAGAGAGCTGGGGTGCCTGAACAGGACTCCCCATGCACCGCCCATCTACATACCAGAATGGAGAAACATTTCCTACAGTCCAGTTGGGAACTAGAAAGCAACCTTGTCTCCTTTCTACTATTACATCCCTTGTTATTACCTCCTCCCTCATTATATCCCCTAATCCACTGCCTTCGGCAACCCCAAAAAATGTCCTGCATAAGGAGAGGGGATCCATTGCTAGAAACTTCAGTTGTACCTGTCTGCTGCTTCACACCGCAAAGAACTTCTTGTTGAGCTATTTGGCCCTCTGACCTTCAAAGCTGGGTAAGAGAAATCAGAAGTGCCCAGCAACCTTGCAGGATCAGACCTTAATATCTCGTGTTCAAGCACCACCTGCTCTGCAGCCTGCACAGAGGGATAAGGGCTTATCCTACAGCAACCTACCTGCCACAGACCAAAGGACCACTTTTGTAAAAGTATGCTTTTCTTCTTATTTTATATCTGATGCCATATCCTTCTCCAAATAAACATCCTGAGTGCTGTAAACTTTACGAACTTGCTCAACGCAGACAAAAGTTCTTCATATTTGAGGCCTAAGGTGACATAAACTAGTCCATAAACTCTGTAGAATAGAAAAGAGGCAAAAATACAGCATACAGTAACAACTTAGGGCCTGGGAAGAAGACAAGCTCCATTATCCATTTAGCCTAAGCTGAAATTTTCAATTGCATGAACACACAAGTTGTAGGTTATTCTGGGAAATATAAGTTCAGTAGTTTGACAAACACAAGTGGAATCAAAACAGTATTGAAAAAAATTAGGACCCCCCCAAAAAAACCCAAACCAACAGAATCACAATTAAAAAGGTCAAAAATTTATTTTTCCTTAGGGTGTAAGAGGTGATGTAAACAAAATACCAACAAACAAACAATCAAACAAATCACAAGTCAATTCTTACAATCTGCAAGCATTTGAAGCTAGAGTACCCTTTCCCCACCTCCCCCTGAACACTGCAAGCCTGCTCAAATGTTAACAGGCAACAATCCTGGACCCTGAAGGTCCAGTGAGTTTTGCCACGTCCCAAGCTGGAACTAGATTTCTCATGTAAGAAGGACACTGCATCTGTTTTATCAAACATTAAAAAAAAAAGTCCAACAAAATATAAATATTACAGACAAAGATTAGATTTAGCACCACCTTTGGTCCAAGCAATCAATGAACTGGGAGATGATAGGTATACTTTGTTTAGCAAGTCCTTTCTCTGCCTGAGTCTTTGAAAACATTAGAGGTTCACATTGCAAGAACTTGTAATAACTCTGAGAAAACAGCCCTCAAACTCTGGCAGTCCCTCACAACCTCCCAGAGTCCTGCGCACATGGAGACAAGAGCATCGTGGCTGGGCACAGCACAGCATCAGCAAACATCACTCAGAACGCTTGGCAGAGCCCCACGGGACATGGGAAACACTGTGCCAAGGGTCTGATCCTGCCCAGCAGAGCTCTGACTTCAGGCATGGATGAGAAACAAGAAGGGCAGTGACAGCACACCCCCAGAATTTCCCTTTCCACTGACATTTGCCACCCTCCACCCCCTGGCAGACTGCAGCACCTCTGTGCTGACACGTTGTGTGATGACAGATGCCTGGAAGGAGCTGAAATTTTCTCAATGCAGGTTATTTCAACATATCTGGAACATGCAAGTCAGGAGTTCTTTTATCAAATGTAGCTTACTCCTAGGCCTGTTTAGGCTCATCTTTTCCAATACACACATGCCCATCACAGATGCATTGTTATGAGTTTTTTGCAGAGAGGTGTCACTGACCAATTGCTGTGCCAATGGTGTAGGCCCAGATACAGTTACAAGGATCTGTGACAATCCTAGGAGAGAAATTAAGTTCATAAAGCACCTGGTAGTATTTTACATTTATTGCAACTCCCTCATCTACAAGTGTCCAGAGCTCAAATTGTTTTTTTCTTTCCTGCAGGAGCTTTTGAGCAGTCTTAATTAACCATTATTAAATGCTGTTCAATTCCAAGATAACACCAGTGCTAATAAATGCCTAAAAAGAAACACTGAGATCAACTTTGAGGCACAGCAATTTGAAGTTTTTGCTCTGCATCTTTATGTGCACCATTGCCTAAGACAATTGGTGTTTTTCATTCCCTGCAGAGAGACCCAATACAGAGTTTTCACCTTTATAGACACAGATATGATTAAAATTCCCCAAACAAACATTTGTTTTCATTTCACTGCTTAGAACATGCTGCTCTAGGGAAAAATCCCAAACCTCAACTGCTTTACGTTGTTTTGCAGTTCTCCAAGCAAGCACTTGGGCATGGCATGGAGAGGAGGCAGCCCCCTCAGTGTGCAGTCCCTGTCCCACACCCTGACCCAGCTACCCCTGCCTGGGACACGAGCACACAAGCTGATCCTACAACACAACCACGAGGACAGCTCAGAAACCAGTTCTAGACTGGGCACTAAAGTTAAGTAAAGTCTGCAAATCTGGATTAAGGGGGAGATAATGCTTTGCACCAATGTTTGCCCCCACTACTGTCATATCCAGAGCAAATGAAAACATTGTGCTATGACAATTTCACCGATTCTTGCCAGGACAAAGATATATTACTATTGTCCCAGTCACAGAACCAGGCCCCCAGTACCATATGTATCAGCTAAATCCTCACAGGCCCACAGCTGGTTTGTGCTAAACTTTAATGGACATTTCTGCAGGGTCACTTGGCAAAAAGGAGAGCTATGTGTTCCCCATTGATAATGCATCTTTTGTGTTGGCCTACAGAAAAGTTGCTCATCTTTGTTAACTAATACTCTAATTTGCATCAAATCTACCATGTTTACACACAGACTCAGGCACTGGTCACAAAAAGATCTTCTATTTTGTGCCAGTTTAGACAGACTGAGGCATCTAATCCCTCATTAACAATAACTCTTGCCATCAATGGCAAAAGATACTGTTAAGTGCAAAAAGTGTCATTTTCCTGGATTTCAGTTTTATTGAGACAACTGAGAAAGGCAATTTTTTTTTAATCATGCATGTGACTTCCTTTTCCAGGAAAGCCTCTCAAAGACCCAAGCACATCTGGACCCTTGCAGGAGCTGTTCACTGTATAAACAGTTTTATCCAACTGGTCACCATCCAAGTTCATTAAACAAAAACTAGACAATGCATGAAGTTACAGTTATTATTTCTGTCTCTAGCTTACATTTGTTATAGGATGCGAGTGTGAAAATACCTGTCAGCTCTCTTAAGAATTAACCAAATTGGCCAAAATCTCTAACACCTACACGATGAAAAATATTCACTTTACTACCTTCAGTGGAGCTGGATCAAAGGCCACAAGAAATGGTCCAAAGCTGTTACCACAAAAAAGAGTTTCCCCAGACTCATTTTCTTCCTCTCTTGGCTTAACTTGCAATCCAAAACAAACTAAATGGTCTCCTGCCCATAAACTCTCCTAAAAAGAAAAAAAATAAAGCTCTCAGCTATTCCTTCTCATATTTACCGCAACAGAAACAACACCAACTTCTAGACCTTTTCCCAAGCAGAACAGACAAAATGGTTCCCATATTAAAAAGAAAACAAACAAACAAAAAGACAAAAAAAAGTATCACCAACTTGAATACACACACACTAAGACCAGCCACACATTCCTCTATCTCTGGTCACCGACATACTCTCCCAAAATCCCAAGCTCCCACCAGATACATTCCCACCACTTAACCACTAAAAGATGGAGCTCTACACCAACACAAAAATGACAACAGCATCTAGTATTCAAGGTCACATCAAGAATATCAACCATCCAGGAAACCCATGGCAAAACTTCACTTAGACCCAGCCTGAATCCATTTTTTTTTCCTTTCTGGTCAACAACAAATTTGGGACAGCAAACCCTTAGGAGTTTCCAGTCCAGACACGTGCAATTCCTCTGCTAATGCAGAGGAGCACAACGGCTCAAACAGATTTCAGCCTTCATTCAACAACAGGTTTAGGTTCCCAATAACTGACTATCCACAATTTCCAGAGATAATTTGGGCTATTTAACAGCTCTGGAAAAAGCTACAGATGTACACAGCCAGCTGAGCTGCTTTCAACACCCACCTTGAATTATCTGCATTTGAACTTTAGCCTGAGCAGCAATCAATCAAACTGCTGGCAGGACTTCTCCTAACATGAAATTTGATATTGAGTCTTAACTGAGGAGGTTCATCTGCATGATTCTCCCTGAACATTGCTAGCAGAGTAATGAGCACTGCTGGCTGCAATTAAATCTGCAATAAAGGAATGGCACGGATGTCATGTCCAAGTGAGCCAGACAGCAGAAATGCACTTACTCTGTACACTACTGACCCCACAATACTCACTTTGGACCCTTAGTACAAAAAAGTCATTGTAATGCTACACACACTTTGCTTTTGCAATATTTCAGGTTTGAACTCATCACAAGTAATGAGCAAGACTTTTCAGCAAGCCTATTCATCATGATGCAGAAAAATTCTTCCTAGAGACTGGAAACAATTATAACTTCCCCTCCTCCCTGAAGATCCAAGACAGGAAATAGTTAAGTCAGCTATTCACTGAAATACTTAATTTTTAAAATGGTTTATTTTTACTTTCTTTTTCATTTGTTCCAGTTTACTAATTGCTACAGACTAAGCTCCAGTGACTGCACTATTGTCTTGTGCCCTGCTTTTAGGGGACAGAAGCAAACCAAATCCGCATGCTCTGAGGGTCCCAGAGTCAGAACAGAATTTGTTGTCCAACCAGTCTAAACCCCAAGAGTGACAATGGGATTTTGTTTATTTATTACTGCTTCTCTGGTGACCCAGAAGCAGCTTAAGAACAAGCTCTCAAACCAGAAAAGAACTGTTTGCACACAGAGAGCTGCCATGTTGTTTACCTTTCAGTGAAACACAGAATCAATAAGAGCTTTGATGGGGAGTATCTGGAGAAGCCTGAAATATTTATCTAAATATTAAATGTTATATTTTAAAAATTCTCTTACAGTGCCAAGTGATTCTCCCTCCCATTTGTTTTCCTCCTCCCAGCAAACAAGGACCAAGAAATACAGGTACCATTGTAACCGAATAACCCTGAGCATCAGGGGAAGGTCACTAAACCCAAAGTTTTTCCAGAAGCACCACTAGCACAGGGTTGTTTCACAGACAGTCACCCTTGCCCACTCCACCAGCTGAACCTTGGTATGTGCAAACTCCCAGACACACAAACTGCCTCAACTATAACAAGTATGTAACCCATATTTGTCTTCCTTTGGTGGGTCAGTGGCTTCAGGATACAGATTCTCATAGTATATTACGGAGTGAAAAAATTTGACTTAATAATGACAAATCATAACACAGAGCAGTGATGTATTTAAACTATCTATACAGAGAAAGCACCTGCAGTGTCAGACCAAATAATTTATGGCCTTATTAGAAACATCTTTTCCCTCATATTTTATCTATCTCTCCCCTGCCAATATAGTTACCTGTAATTTCTTTCCAAATCATCAACGTAATTCTCATAATTTTAATTCAGTAACAAACAGGAGTCTCAACTCAGGACAGTAGTGGCTTATGCTGACAAGAACAGGTCTGTAAAACGCCAGTGTGAAGCTTTAAACCAAATTTATTTAGAAAAAAACCAAACACAAAACAAAATTGCACTCTCCAACTAAAAATCAATGCTACCTTGATGCAAGAACAAAAAAAGAACATTGTTAATGGGACCAGCCCAGCCCTGACAATATAAAATGGGAGAAACTAATTTGTTCTGCCTATGCCATCATGTCTGCATGCAGCACGACGCAGCTTTCGCTCCAGGAATTGCTGCGGAGTCCCTGACGTGAGGGCACCCAAGGAAAAAAGATCTCCTTGGCCCAGTCTTGGCAATGCATGCACACCCCACAGAACTGACACCCCAAAGTAGAGTTATGGATGACTTCTTACAGACATCTGTGCTTTGCTCCAAGTTGGGTCTAAGATGGAGGAGGAAAAGCAGCAATAGCAACCTACATCCCAACCCAAAGTCAGCTGACTGGGGGCTTCTGAATCCAGCCTCACATACAGTACTTTGTTTGAAAATTACAGACACACACAACAGACATGACTACTGAACAGCACAGAGGGAGAAAAAGAGAAACACGAGCACTGGGCAGCACTAGCACAGGCATCAAACAGTTCAAGTGTGCAGACACATTCCCCATGCACAGTTGCATTGGTGGTCCCTGCTTCTAGCAAGCAACTAAAAGCAAATGAAAATAAAATAACTTAGGCAAACACATGCTCTCAATCCATCACTTTGGTACTGTTGGCAGCTATCAAACACTGCACTGGTGCACAGCACTTCAATAGGTGGCTAAATAGCATCTGAAGTTGAGAGAAGGAGCTGCTGGCGATGGGAAACCACCAGCAAATAGCAGCAAAGCTCCAGCTGGTTTTAGAAAGCTGCAAGACACACAGCACAGTGGATCCATGGCAGGGCAGCACCAAGGCTCAGCAGTCCCGTGCACCCTTTGGAAGTGTAGGAACAGAGTGCAGGGAGCTTGCTTTTGCTGAGAACGGTCCATGCTGAGCACCCACAAGGGTCTTCTGTCAGTGTAACTCTACTGATGCTCATGGGCTTTTTGACAATTTAGAGAAGAGCATGTGAAAGAATTAAATTGGCTCCTCAAAACCAGATTATTAATTTGTAAAGTATTACATGTTTCCCAAAATCATGTGATTGATACTATTTCACTACAGCTTCAGGATTCTATTCTTCTGTTTGAATGCAAACATCTCTGGTAATATTAAGGCTTTTTGACAAACTTAAGAACAGCAGGACAAAAATTAAGCTGAAAGCTGAGGTACACTCCCTGTCCAGAGACATGAACTAGAGCTACAGGAGATGCACTTCCCAGAGCTCAGAGAACCAAGTGCTCTGGCTTTCACATTTCTCTTGCACCTTACAAAAACAGTCCAGTTTTTCAAAGGTAGTAGATTTTGCTGCTACCTGGAAAGTCACATTATTTTTGACAGATGGAAGTTCTCCTTCCATTCAAATAGAATTTAAGACAAAACATCTTTTGAAGAGTGAAGTTTCTGCCCAACATAATTTAGGACCTAAGAGATCCACCTTAGCAAGCCAAGGAATACAAAATCAGTAACCAAATCATCTGTGAAAATCTGCAGGTGAGAATTAACCCAGATAAAATGGGGACCTTTTCTTCTTAGGTTAACAATCAGGAAAAAAAAAGAAATAAGAACCTGTAAAAATATTTCCATAGCTCTTGCAATAAATATAAGTAACAATACAGTATCAAAATTTGGGACTGCATCAGCAGAATTATTTTCCCTTTTAGTGTTACCATCAATTCAGAAGCGCAACAGAGGATGTAACCAGCAGAGACATACCAGAAGACAGTATCATGCATGGATGACATACAGAGTGTTTCAAGCATAGCTCAGAAGTCCTGTATTGGTAAGGATGTTAATGCACAGTCTACCCATAATCTGGGCAACATGCTGCATAATCCTTCCACTTTCACAAAGAGGTGATACTTTCTGTGAAAAGCAGCCATTCCCAACTCAAACCACCCCAGCTGTCAGTCTCTACCTACCCAAGGGCCCTGTTTTCATCCAGTGGCCCCTTCCCCTAAGAGTGCATGAATAGAGAATTGCAAACATTTCACACTGCACGTTCCACTCCAAGTCCTGGATGAGGGGCCTGTTTATTCTATGAATATTGCACTTATCCACTCATTGGATTTGCTTTTTTTTTCAAGAATTCAAAGTATTTGGGAAAAAATAGAAAAAATAGTTGGATACAACACAGGAAAATATGAGTTATTAACAAGCTAGCTATGAAGATCTAAAATTAAATAGTACTAGTTCTATTCTGTTAATACTAGTAATATGAAAATAATGAATGCTTTATTGAATTCCCTTGTTTTTCATATAAGATAAAAGCAGTAACTTTCTTTTTAACTGAGGAAAGCAATGAATATATATTACAATAAAATATGATTCATTAAGATCTGAAAGTGATGAAAGAAATTATATAATGCCTTCGTCAAACTTTATAGCATCATAATGGAAGGAGTCTTTGGGGTGTGCATCCACAAGGGCCAAATCCATTTCTTAGCTATACCCATACCGATGTGAAATGCCATTTTGAAGAGTCCAGCCACAAGGCAATTTCAATCTTTCATTATTGCGTATTTGTATTGTTTTATACTGATTTATCAATTAAAATATTTCCTGTTAGCCCATCTGTTAAGTATCCCGACATACACCCATTATCTCTTATCTTGAAAAGTTTGGCTTGCAAAGGACTGGTATATACGACAACACTCACCCATTGCACAGTGTGACAGCTAAAACAATGAATAGGAATTGCCTCCCATTGGGAAGGACTCCTGATAAAAACACATGACTCTTGCTGTTATGAGAAAGTGTTTTTGAAAGGGAAGACAAGGGAAACCAGCAATTAAACTTTTCAGGCATTATATAAACCTCAATAACGAACTCAGAAGTGCTCATTATTATTAAAGTTGCAGTATACAGCAAGACACAATTTTCACATTCTTTAATTTTGTTCTCTGGCATTGGAGTTTGGAATTTCTGCTGGTCCAAATTCAAGAAACTTTGGAAAGCAAGGAGAGTGGGTGAGAGCAAGATGGTGAGAGGAGCTGTCTCTCCCCCCAGAGGAGGGCCCCCTTCAGCTGCAAATGGCTTTGCACAAGCCCTGCGGAGCTCTTTCTCTTAGCAATCTGGTTCAGCAATAAACCAGAAAGACAAATTTAAACAGTACTATTGATTTCTGCATTGAGTGTTCACTGAGGTGTACATTACATTTAAATATTGCTCTTGATCCAGTGTCAGTTCCGACAAATTTAGTAAATAAAAGGAGACATTAACATTTTTAGAAAAGAGCTAAAACACTTCTAGCACTACACTGTCCTCTGAGCACCCCGCCAGATTTTCCTGCCCTCCAGTCAGCTTTTCTGATGTAGCTGAAGGCCTTTCCCTCTTTCACAGCCAACAGTATGAAGAACTTGCTATTTCAGGTATCAGTAGAGCTGATCAAAATTAGCTGCTTGCTGATGGAAAAAATAATTATTTTCTGGATATCTCTCAGTTGAAAGAATCAAAAAAAGAGATCAGTGAGAGATGCTATGACAATGGTAAGATGGGAGGGGTGAAAACTACACTTGGGAGCATTTGCTTTAAAAGTGCCCTTTTAAACACAAGCAGCCAATCAGCCACCAAGCAGAGGGAAGCCCAAAGTGAAGCCTTCCCACCAGGCTGGAAACAGCATGCCAGGCATGCCACATTCATTTCTAGCATCAAGCAGGTCATTGCACTCCATCCTTTCTGTTGGTACAGGTGAGGGCAGAGGGAGTGTAGCTTTGCAGCCCACCTGCAGGCTCTGGCCCCTCCTCAGAGGGCCATGAAGCCTCTGAGATGGCATAAAGGAGCAACTGAGTCACAGGGCACCGAGCTGCCGCTTGAAAGAACCCTGGTGGCAGTACTGCTGGCACCCTTACTCTGCACCACCCTACACTGCTTGGAGCTCTGCAAACCATCTCCCTGCAAAAGCCAGAGCTGGAGAAGTGAGCCAGTAGGGTGGAATGGGAGCCGTGGGGCAGACTGCTGCCTGTTGCAGAGCTGTCACAGGCAGATCCTGAAGCCCTCAAACCTGAGCCTCATGCTGAACTTGCATCCACTGGGGACCAGCCTCATGCAAGGAATGTGGTGGCGAGGCACTAGAACTGTCCACCAAAACCAGCTTTGCCTCCCCAAACCCTGCAGGGACTCCTGCAGCTCAGAGGTACCCCGGACTTGGCTTTGTTGGATGCAAATGCAAGTATTTATAGTAGCCTTGGCTCTCCTCTCCCTGGGTAGGGGCTCACATCATGCCACAACATATTCAGAGAATTCAGTGGCTCAATGCAGAAGATCTGGGAGCTGTGCTTTACATCCTCCCAAAGAGATGACCTAGTGGGAATGTCTTTAAACAAAACTTTAGAATATTTTAAATAATAAGTTAATTCTTAATAAATATGTGCTTCAAGAAAATGATAATTATATACTGCACCTTTAAATAATGCACTTAGCTCTCTGCATTGGCTTCCATTTCAGTTTCTTTTATTGTTAAAGTGCATTAATTCAAAATAATGAACCACTTCCGCATCATTATTGTTAAAATAAATCATAACATTAATACGAATCACTAAGTCACTACTATTAGTACTGCAATCTAGCAGATAACTCTATGTATTGCTCTATTTAATACTGTCCAGCAGAAGAATATAATACTTCTATTATAATCTCACAACAGCTCCAGAAGTCTTTTATGGCTGCTACCATACTAGTACAACTAAAAATGGGGAGAAGTATGAGAGACAGGGCCACAATGTCTCAGATATGCATCCAGTAAGATGTAGCTAACTGGATATATGCTTATATACTGTACGGTAAGACATTAAGGTACAAAGAGGACCCTGCACACTGTGATATGAGCTGTTGTGCAGTTACACCTCCTTCTCCTGACACCACGATTGAAAGAGATCCCAAACAAACAATCTCCCCTCCCCACTTGTATGCAGAGAGCTGCTCAAACCACAGCACTGTCTGTAGCCAGTTGTGGCACCTCGATGTTGTTTCAGATACCAAAAGGACATCAGTCACATGAGCTGTAGGCAACTCCCTCAATAATACCATGGAAATTAATGAACCCCCCAAACAACAACCCACCCAACCCCCAACCCCCCCACAAAAAAAAGAAAAAAAAAAAGAAAAATGAGGAAAGAAAAAAGACAGGAACAACATATAAATTGCGGTGTTGGTTTTTTTTTTTTGCAAACATCCCCAGTAACATTTGATATTGTTGTGCTATTTTACTCAGCCCCTTAATCTCAGTTCTTTTGAAGCTTTTATAACCTTTAACTTCTGAGCCAAATCAGTATGAAACTCTGGTGGAAAAAAAGCGCATGTAATTCTTTGTGTAAACCAGTAGTGAAACAGTCTGCCCCTCCCCCTTAAAACAGATTTACAATGCTGCCTATTAAAGGAACTAGATGTTGATCTTGAGTGATGAACAAGGCCGTACAAATAAAAAAAAAGTGTGACTTCCTTAAGTACAGTAGGGATTTAGCCACTTATATTTACAGTAGGAGGCTACCTCAAAAACCCCTCCATATTCCTTGCCTTTTCCAATGGATAACTCTTCCACTTCCCACACCTGTGTGCCACATTTCAAAACATGAGTTAGGTAAGGCAAACAGAACTGGAACTAGAGGAGGCAGCTTCCTGATTAGATGCATTGTAGATCTAATTGCTTTGATATTAAACCTCTGAGCCTGAGGAGCCTAGGCACACTTTCCAGTACAAATGTACTTTTTGGATTCAAGTGGGAACAGAAACACGTATTTGGCTCCTACTTCAGTTTAAGTCTCTTGTGGTAATACCAGACAAACACACACAGACACACACACACACACAAAGCAAATAAAGTAAACCCAGAATGCACAGAAAAGACAAAAACAAAACACAAAAACAATTCCCCAAAAATATACAAATTAAGGATGTGCAGACTGAGTTTGATGGCTTTTTTTTTTCCTCCACTCATTGTAAACAGTGATGTCGCAGAAGGTTACAGATATTTCTCACTAATACCATGGTGGGCCCTGCCAGCATTCAGCACCCTTGGATTTGGACCAGAGGGCAAAACAAGAATCAACACATTTGACAGCTTTGTCTTGAGTGTCTTAAGGGACTTTTGTACACTTTGATATTATGACAAATTTTGAGAAACCCAACTCTGGGAAGAGAAACAACCTGGATCACCTGGCAGGAGTCAGGCACAGAATTAAACATGGAACCTACAAAGTTATCAACGTGCTTAAGCATGGGGTTTGTAGGTTTTGGGTTTTTTACAAGCACCAGTAGGCATCACTGCCCTAGAACACCTGAAATCCCAACTTAAAGAAGAAGACAGAATGAAAGGAAACAAAAAGCCCCCAACCTACACCACCTGATTGCCTTTTCCGGTGAGTTAGCAGTAACAACACTGAAGTCAGAGACCAAATCTCTCCACAATGAAAAGGCTCCAACTCTGGACCTACGAACTGGTGATTAAAGTAAAGAAAAAAAAAAGAAAAGTGAGCATCTCCAAAAGGTTAGAGTCCCTCTGTGTTTCAGAAACTTCCATTTTCTTCTCACTGTAAGTCGTGGAAAAGCATTCAAAATTCTTGGGTATTCCACATATGGACAAGAATGAGGAGAAAGGGAGCCAATATTGTAAAACAGAGTTTGGCACAGAACTCCCCAGGCAGATACATGTGTATTTTTCTCTCACAAAAGGCACACGTTTGGTTTCCTATTGATAATGGGAAGGATGGGATGTCATACCCTGTTACACATACAAGATTATTAACAACTTCACAAAAAGGCATTTGACTATGCTGCATCTTCCTTGTACTTGCTTACAACATGTAAACCCCACAAATCTTTCCAGAACGTGGTAAATCTGTTCTCAATCTAGACTCCTTTGTACAAACTCGAGCACAGGGAAACGTCTTTTTGTGTAGCAATCGTTTTTTCCACATGTACACAGCAGGAACAGTATAAATTAGGGAGGTTAAACATATTGCAATATTAGTTCTTTTTCTCCAAATAATTTGAGGGCACCCAGCCTTTGAATGGCTTCACACCATTCATGATCTGGCAGTACCACCAGCCATTTGGGTTCCTTTCAAGGACCTCCATGCAGACACCTTCCTGAAACCCCGCAGTCTCCTCATCCCCTTCATAGTCTGCAATGGAAACATAGATGTCCTTGAGATTGTTGTGGATAAACTGGGATTTCTCAATGGGTTTTGGCCTGACTGTGGACACAGGGATCCCATTCCTCTGCGTAGGGAGGTTGGAGGTGGTCTCAGAGCTCTCTGTATCCAGCCGCTCAGGCTGCTTTCCCTTTGTGTCACCAGGCTGTGACCAGGCATTGCTGAAGGAGGAATTCCGACGGACGGCCCTAAGCTGATCTGTAGCTGTTAAAGACTCATTTCTGCGCAAGGAGCATGACAGGTTGTTATCCTTGGGTGGTGGAGACACAAACACTGACTGTGGACGGACAGCCAGTTGTCTCACACCATTCCTCATTTTAACTGGCCCTGATGCTTTTGAAAATCCACCAGGAGGCTTGCTTGGGATGGGTGGTGTTGCACGTTTGCTCTGGTTGATGGTGTTCAAAGCCTGAACCCTCTTCTCTATCTTCTCTAAACTGTTTGACTTGTTTTCATTTTTCCTGTTCCTGGCAAATGAGGAATCAGTCTCTGCTGATGAGGTTTCTCGCTGGTTATCGGGGAGAGCCAAATAATGTGAAGGAGCCCAGCCTTCCATGCCTCCGTACTTCAGGTACCACCATCCACTGGCTTGCTTTTCCAGCACTTCCACTTCTACTCCTGCTGGGAAGCAAATTTCAGAATCCTGTACCTTTTGGTATGAGTCAGTGGTCACATAGAAACATCTGGAATCATTTTCTTGCTCAGTCTTGGCTGTATGGCTGGAGCAGAAAATGCCACGGGAAGGAGCTGTGATGAGATCAGCTGAGCCTCTCCTGATGGGGTCGTCTTGGTTCTCAGAAGCTGTGCGTGGGGGACTTGCAGACTCTTCACTTCTTGAACCTTTAAGTCCACCTCTGAGCTGCCCAGTTGGCCTCAGCTGACGCCTTAAAGTGCTAATATCCATCTTTTCTTGGCTCTGAGAATCTGCCTTGTTCAGGAAGGGTTTTGGCCTAACAATTGGCTTTGCTCTAATGGAGGGACTCTGTCCAGGCTCCTTCTTCATGCCTGTTCTTGATATGCTACGTAAGCCAACGTCTGAAGCTGACCTTGGTTTTGTCTCCTCACTCCTGGAATAGTGACATTTTCCGAGATCGGGCTGGATGTTTTTGTCTGTCTTGAGCTTCATGAGCGACGATTTAGGAGAGCTGGAACATGGAGAATTCCTTCGGATCAAGGACAGAGAGGAGCTTTTCTGAGAATCAGAATCTCCACTGGATTCCTTATTAGACAAAGCATCTTCCACATAACGTCTGAATCCCTCATTCTCATAGATGGTCTCTTCTTCATGAGCAGCCTCTTCTGAAGATTCTCCTACTTTGAACTTTGCTTTCTGAAGTGATGACACAGGTGAGGGCTTGATGGGCTGAAATAGTCGTTTTTCAGGAGTGCCCTCTTCATGATGACTTTCACTCACTTCACACTCCGAGTCAAAGCCAAAGGCGGGCACATCATACTCAGGTTCTTCATATTTCAGCTTGTGGGGAGAGTCCTGGGTATCTCCTGAAGAAACCACTCCAGGAGTTGTTCCTTCTTCAGAGTCTTTTGGTTTACTGGGAGGCGCTGGGGGAGGGACCTTTGGGCGGGTTAAAGTACTGGTTCTTCTATTTAAATTCGGTTTCTTCCTCTTGTCAATGTAAGATGCTGGAGCCCATCCTTCCTTCTCTCCAATCTGCACATACCACCAGCCACCAGAATTCTTTTCTATAACCTAAGAGGTGACAAGGAACATGTCACTTAGACAAAAATCTCAACCAATTGCTGTGGAAACTCCTCCCCTTTCAATCAAGTCCACTGCAATAGCCAAATATTGTAATTTTTCCAGATACACTGTTAAGGCTCACCTCTGCTTTTTGTCCTCCACGAAAGCTTATGCCATCAGAGATACATGACTGGAACTCTGCAATGGTGTAATATTCCACTTCCACAGAGGGTGGCTCTGGTGGCTTGGGTAACTGAAACCCCTGTGGTAAATAGGACATTTTGTTCAATTAAACCAAAGAAACCGTGAGCTGAACAGCAGTATGAAAAAAATAATTGCCTTTATTCACTAAAACTCTTCCTTCTTCCTGTGCTATTTCCTAATTATAACTTCCCAGGTCTCTAGAGCAGAAGTGGATGTATTGATATGGGCCACAAGAGAGAAGCCTTTCAACATATGCACTGTTCATGCCACCTTCATGAGCTCTTAAAACTGTGATAATCTTTACCTGAGTAACAAAATATTTTACTCATGGGCCATAAAGCGTGAGCTGCCATTCCACTCACAGTAACAGCAGCCCATTTATGCTGAGATTTTTTCCACAAAGACCCAGCTCTGGGTAACTTGCCACAATTGCAGAAAATTGCAGAGCAACAGGCCCCTAATAGGTTCTGCCTATCATTAAAAGTGATCCCAATGAATTATTGCTCTTAATCTGCTGCTGGATTTTTAAACAATCTGAATTAGTGGACATCTATTGTACCAAGAAGCAAGGATAACATCATAGACTCCTATGAAGAGCCTTGCTCAGCCAAGGTGCTAAAGAAGTGAAGGACTTCACCATAGAATCCAGTTCCTCCCCGAAACAGACCCAGAACCTTTATTCAACTCAACACAATCCTCATAAAGGCTCTACATGAACTGGGACACTGCTATTTACAGCCATTCTGGCAGCATACCAGACCCCTCTAAAAGCTAAGTGCCTTTACATTAAGCTGTTACACTTTAAAGTTTGCTAGAATTACTTTTAAGGTGATAAATGGGATAAGAGTCCTTTAAAGAATTTCAATATTGAAAGCATTTCAGTGCACAGGGCTCATCTACAGGACAACTAGATGACGGTGAAGCTTCACAGCTTCTACAGCTCACTACTTAGAGTTCCATGAAAGAACTGCAGTTGTGTCAGGTTTTCTTGACCCCAGGTCAGAGTATACACAGACAGACACAGGACAGCCAAAGACAAAAAATGATCCTTAGACACTTATTGGAGAAGGGCAAATTGCACACTGTGCTTTATTCTCATGCTCCTCCATTTCTAAGACATCCTTGTTGTTGTAAGTAAGAGTTGATGTTTCATCATGCACAGCATGTGGCATTTCTCAGAGAATGTATCTCTGCACCTTAGGAACCGTGTCTAACAATGTTATAATTGGATGTTTCTGCACTATAAATGCTGAAATACAGCAGAAGCACAGCATAATAAAATGCCTTCAGATAATAGGATGGTTTGGATTAAATGAAGATAATTGGAAACAGCAGATATGTTCAGTTTCATATATAATATCACTGTTACTTTTAGCATGGGATTAAGTGTCATAGTCTTACTGAAACAAAGTCTAATTGAAAATAATGCAAAGAAAAATAGGAGGAAAATGTTAATATGCTATTCATCCAGTTTAAGAAGCATCTCAGATGACACAGAAAAATTACAAGTCACATAAAGAGTAGTGCAAAGACTAAACACTATGTATTGCCTAGATAAACAAACTATTAGCATGACTTTTGTGTAAATACACTACTAAGTAGCTTCTACCTGAAGATGAGAGCCCTTATTTCAAATTGGTATAAACTTCCAGAATTCTAGCTTTGAAGATAAACAATCATAGGAGGTCTCATTCCTGTAGCATACATCCTTCCTTAAGATTCCAACCTACCTTAAACACACACAAAAGTGAAGCCTAGCCACCTCAAAGATGATAGCAATGGGTGGAGGGGATACATTCCCAGTTACTTAGGGCAAAAAAAGTCAAAAGATTCTGGTTGGGCCAAAGATGCCCAGAGGAACTTTAGACCTTCCGAGTCAGCCAAACAAGCTTTAATGCTCATGCACAGAACACAGTAGCTTTAGTAAGTTCTCCCTTCAGATCTGATTATTTGGAGTAGCATTCTGAATAACAGAAATTAACATTACTATGTCCTGAGTTTTGCTCAATACTTAAACAATTAAATGACCAGGTACGCAAATAAGGGATCTCTCAGATACTCCCCTGTACATTGCACAGATGCAGAAAGTTTCACAAAGCACTCATACACCTACCCCACTGCTAACATATACCATAAAACAATACAAACCAGACTGGATTCTCTTCGGGGAGGTGGCCTTGTTCTTAGATTTGGAGAACCTGAGCAGTAAAGGGAAAAGGGAGAGTTTATTTAGCTTTGAAAGTACTGCTAAGCACATTTTTCAGCAGCTCTCTGCTGTTACACAGTTTGAGAATATTAGAAGTCAGTATTTGCTATATTTAAGGCATCTCTCTGAAACAAGATAGGAAACCATGAGGGTGTATTAGAAATATCAAGGTAGCTAAGCTATTCATTGCAGCTAAGCCAGCAAATTTAAGCAGAATCACTGCCAGAAAGTAGTGGATTGTATTTTCTGCTGGAACTGACCAGCTCCATCAGACTGGCCAGCAAAGAACTGGCCTAATACCTAGTTTCCCCCCAGCAGTAAAAATAATCCACCTAATTAATAACACACACACTGTTCTCTATCACAGTATTTTGCCATTCCTTGCATAAGACTAGTGTCAGCATTTGCATTTTGCAGATGGAATTGTAAAAACATTATAGCAACCTGCCCCCAGGAAAACAGCAGAACAAATGCAAGAGAAGATACAGGTGATTTCGTTGACTTGAATATTCCATCACATCATCTGCATTTCTGGGGTAGGAGGACACATTTCAGTGTGTTCAAAAGGAACAAAATAGTCTTTGGGAAAAATTAACAAAGTAAACAAAAGCAGGGTAAGCTAAATTGCTACCAGCCAGCCCTTGTACAAAATGAAGTTAAATTTTATCACTGCTACTGAAGGACCACATTCTGGAGTCCCTGTAGATAAATGTATAAGCAGTGCAATGGTCTGCTTCTGTGGACTCAGCTCTAAGACCAGGACAAGTGGGACCTTAACTGACAGGCAATGCCAGCCCTGAAAGGTAGAGAACAAAATTCATTGCAAGCCCATGAAAACTCAGACTACTTTACTGCCTTACTTATTTGAGCTCTTTGTGGTGCTATCCTTGCTATGGCTGGGGATCCTTGGGCCAGTCTGGAAGCCTGCTTGTCTGCAGTCATCATGGCATTGCCATTAGAGTCATTGCACAAGATAGGCAAGCTGATTTCCTTCTTGGTGATATGGGTTTCTGCAGTCTCGTTTTCTACTTGAGCTTCCTTGTCAGTGGATGATTTCTTGTTCAGCAGGTTACTGATCTCCATGATGTTTCCTATGATTTCCACTGGCCCAGTTAAGTTCTTTTTTCTAGATGGAAGATCATCTTTAGCCTTCTTCAGATACGAAGCTGGGGCCCAGCCTTCTTTGCCTAGGTACCTGCAGATGCAAAAGGAAACATCATCACATCAAACACAGCCTTCTCACTGATTTCAGGTAGAACAGCTAAAGCAAAAGTGATGGATGATAACATTAAACAAATTTGCAGTTCTCCAATGAGATTTTGTGTTCTCTAATAATTTATCCCCTATTGAACAGACATGTCAAAGTCAGTGGCGTTAGTAGTGAAATGTGGAGTTAAAAGCCACTAATCATACTAAGCAAGGAGCCTTTCTGGACAAGAAATACAGTTACTCACAAGGTAAAAGGCTTCACAAGTCTGTTTTATGCCCCAGCCCTCAGACAAGCCTAGGCAAACTCACTATTTTCCCATACAGCAAAAGAGAAAACTAGTGAATAAAATATTTTAATAGCTTTTATAGTTCCTATTGGCAACTCAAAATGGAAAAGGGTTAAAATAAGAGTGTACAGAGTCCAGTACAGAGACCCTATGCCTGCAGTTTATAAGATCCTTGTGCAAGCCTCCCTCCTTGCCTTATAATGAACACTGCCCCTCCTTCCATAACTCCCAGTTCTGTATGATCAGCTTTCTCTTATGGAGAATATGGGACTCTCAAGCTACCACAGCTTCCTCTAGCACTGCAAGATTGAGAAACAATTTGACTAAGGGAAAAAGGCTTTGATGGAGACTCATTTTCCTGAACAAGCTAGAGGCTATTTGAAGAAATAAACTGGGAAATCTGAACAGACACCTGAATCCACTATGTGTTCCCAAAACACTAGACTGAGCTGATCAAGCTACACTTCAAACCGAAGTCATTCTTCCACAACTGGGCTTTGGGGAAGATGTTTTTTCTAACTCCTGCTGTTCCAAACACCTCAGCAGAGATTTCAGATTACAATCACATTCCAGGGAGAACCATGTGGATGAACTCTGCTTTCCCTAATGAAATCCTAACTTGCTACGGAGTGAGTCACTGGAACCCTTCTCTTTAATCTTTCAAGATACCCAAAGCGGGAGCTTAAACTGAAAGTGAGAAAGCAGGCACCATTAAAATCCTGGTGCTCAGGAAATCTGCAGGAAATACAAAGATTAGAACAGTAGGACTAAGACTCTAATGAAAAAGGAGCCTCATTAGACAGCAGAGGAAGGAGCTGGGGCATGTGGGATATGAACAAATCTTTCCCTTGCAGGTGAACATCTTTGTCATGACAATACTTGGACTCTGAGGTTTGTGGTGAGATTTCTTCATCAAGCCACATCCTGGGCTCATTCACCACATCCAGACACTTGAGAGTGGCACTGGGACTTCACGGGGAGAGCAGGAAAATGCAGTGTAGATTTGATTCCCTAGACTTCTTTATTACTCTTCCTGCACAAGAGCAAATACAATTGCTGTACTTCCAGCAATGACTACAGGGATCTTTCGGTCCAAAATGCTGCCTTGTCCTCCTGGCTTCCCTAGATCAGCCAGGATACTAGAGATGCTGCTTCTTCCTATACACCTACCTTCCATCACACATGAAGGCAACAATATGTGATCTCCCCTGCTCAGGCATTTTAATGACAAGTTTTTCCAAGGATTCTGGTGTGGCTGGAAAGCATCCCAATGGCTCTGAGCTTTGTTTGACACATACAGACTAACAAGAAATAGCAAAATGGTAATGACTTGATTTGATTTCAAACAGATACACAGTATATACTGTGTGATACTATATCAAGTTGCAATTTGGATCTAATCATTCTTGTCCCTTTTGAGGCTTTTCTGCTAAGCCTCAAACCAAGCCAAAAAAGAGAAGGAAAAAAGGCCTCAATATGTGCCACATTTCCTGTTGTGGTAAGGTATCTCTCAGTGCCATTTTTCAGCCCTGAAGACTTTTGGCTTTTCCAGTTGATGGCCTTTTTGCAGAGGTACTGACCAATGCTTTCTGTGCATCAAGAAAGGGGTTTTTTTTAAATAAGTTTACACGATCTGTAGATGTAAAGGTCTTCTTCTGTGAGGAGGCCACAGTAGCCAAGGCACTGAGCACTCCAGTTCCAAATGTTACTTTCAACAGAGCTTGATTGTGCAAAATCAGCAAGAAAAAGCAGTTTGCATTCATCTTAGCTTGTGGGAGACTTTACACGTTTAAGATCAGAAAGGCAGCCACAGGCAGGTTCTGTACTGGCTTGTCAGTTCTCCTGCCAACTGTATGTATCTGGATCAGCCTGTATAACCCCACTGCTTCAAGCACCTCTGATCTCACATAGTTTCTCCCAATGAATAGTAGCAGCAATAGTTGGACAGTTAGTAACTCTGGGAAACACACCATCAAGTAGAGAGGCTGTTGTGGGTGATTTCTTCCTGTGAATTAGTCAACACAACCTGAAGTCAATGCTGAGCAGCAGCTGCTAGCAAATCCCAGTTAATTTCTGCAATCTCACAAATAAAAACTATTTATGTAAGTCAAATAGGCTTCTGTTTTTACTTTAGTTATTAAATTTGGTAATCTTAAAGCTCTTTGCCAACATAACTTTAGAAGACTACTTGGTGTCCCCATTTTATAGGTGAAAGGACTAAAGTAACTCCCAATCAGTTTCAGGGAAGTCCTGAACCAGTAACGATCTTCATTTCACATCTAAGAGTTGAATCACAAGGATTCTTCCTTCATTTATATTCACAAGCTACTGGAGACATTTCAACTCCATCCTAGATTCCTCCTCATTTCAGGGCTGCTAACACCTCCCAGCTGCACTTCATTCACATGGGCTGAGGCTCAGAACAACCACAAGATGAAGATCCAGGCAAATAACAAAAGCTTTACTTAGCATATTGGTACTTACTTGCCCTGCAGTCAGATCCACTTGGGCACCATGAGACTGCTTCCAGGTGACAGTAATAGATACAAAGTAAGATCTAAATGAGGGATGTTAGTGCCAGCTTTGGGCACACCGGGAAGAATGCAGATATACTGAATGCAATAGAACAGTAAGAATGATACCAGGTCAGAGCCTTTCTTTCATTTCTCCAGAGTCCTGATGTTTTTTCTTAAAAAAGTCATAATGCACACAGGACAAAATAAAGACAGACATCAGTACTGCTTCTAGCTTCTACAGGGTTGAATTGTGAGGGTCTAAGAATTAGGTGCAGTGATTTGGTTCCTTCGTGATTCCCAAACTCTCCCTGTTTATACTACATGAAGGAAAAAATGGATTAAAACCATAGGAATGTTTAAAAAAAAAATCAGAAGTGCCTCTGTAAGTCTGAGAGTCACATCTGCTTTCCAGCTCCAGAGCACTGGAATTACTCCAGAGGGAAGCAAACTAGGAAAAAAAAAAGAAACAAAAAAAGAAAAGAAAAAAAGAAAAAGAAGGACAGGAAATGAGGATCAGCACATGGCCAAGAATTTGGAGAAATGACATATTTAAGGTGGAACAAGCTAATGTCTTTAAGGTGGATCCATTTGCAAACTACTGGATTTGGTTTTGTTTCTACACATTGAAGTGTGTCCAGGCTGTTACCCAGCCCATCACACAATAAGTCAGTGGGATTCAACTGCATTCTCTTCCTGCTCCCTCTCCCCTCACATTCATGACAGGAGGAGTTGCTTATTCTAAGGCACTCAATACTCATAAAACAAATTTCTGTAAATATTAGGTATCTGAGGGATACCCAGCATTACTGAGGGCAGTTTACATAACATGAACAGCACAAGAAATTGGAGATCAGACACTCAGGCTGCAATGGACCAACTTGCAGGGATGGATCACATCATCAACATTTCTGGAAGTGTTGCCCATAACAACCCCCTACCTTTTCCTAGGAGTTTAATCGTCCAGCAAGAATGTAGCATAATGCTCCAGAGTAGCACTGAGGATGATGGTCAACACTCCATATACTTGTCACACACATGGGGACAACCTAGCCCATCTTTCAACAAGAAGAGGGCTTTCTCAACTCAAAATTGAGTTGAGGCCTCTTACAAAAAGGCCAAGCACATGCTGCATTCCCCAGTGCTGGGGCATCCTCTGTCCTTTCAGCAGATTGCCATGCATGAAGGTGCCACGTAAACCACTGCAGCAAGTGCCACTATCCTGCAGAAGGCACTTCTGCTTTATAGAAAAATACGCGTTTTGGGTTAGCCCAAAGAGTGTGTGAGAAAAGGGGGGAAAAAACTTCTGCTTATTGTAGAAGTGTTAATATGGCAAAGGCAAACCTACCATAGTAACCAGGCTACATTTCAGAAAGAGAATACAAAAATAAACTAGAGATGTCTTGCAATGGTTCTCCCCTCAGAAAACCTATGTGCTTAATTCCCCTATCTGCAACTTTGGATTCCACTTCTGTGGATGATTAAAGGAGAAAAAAATGTGACCTGACCAAACCCAGGCATTTCTGAGTTCCTCCTATCTAGAGTGCCTTCCTGGCTCCACTGCTATCTTTATTAGCTTATTCGCTCTGTGGGACCATTAGATAGAAGAAAAAAAATCAGCTTTCTAAGTAAGGGAAATCAAGAGAAATAACAACATTGCTTCAGTCAGCATTTTCATAGTCCTCATTCATAGTCGATAAATCAAGCAGAGTTCAAACAAAAGCAAGTTATGAATCAGGAAGGGAAGGGGAAAAATAATCACTGCAATTACAAGTTAAATGGAAAAAGATGACTAGACTATGTGTTTTACACCACTGACAGATAAACCTTAATTTTCAAGCTACCTGTTGTATAACATCTTGTTTAAAGAGAAATGGGATATCACAGCACTTGTATCACACTGATACAAGACAAGGGGCAGAATCATGAAAGAGCACTAAAACCTAAATGCTATGTGAACCCACATGAAGAAAGCTCTCATTAAGTACTTACCCTGACAACTTATATCACTGAGAATGTATAACCTACACTCTCCTCATAAGCATTTAAAAAGGAGATTCTTAAGTTAAAACTGCTATGACTGCTCTTCCAAATACGTAATAAAGTTTGATACACAATGACAACTTCACCTGCCTTTGGAACACAGTCCCTCTACATTAGAAATATCTTGTTTGGACAGGCAGAAATCAATGCAAATTAGCTGAAACAACTGGTAAGTTTGGAAAGGGGCTATAGCCAGCAAACTGCTCTCTTATAACCCTGACAGCAGGGTTATAACCTGCCCCAAACAGCTCAAGAGATCACAATGAGCCTTTCAGCATTGCTATAAATAGATTTAAACACATTGCAGAATAACTTTTATACTGGAAACACATTAAAATTACACACAACAGAAAGCCTTGTTAGTCTCACAGATCTTAACTCAGATATGGGCTTTTAACTTGAAGCAAGGAAAAAAACCCCTAAAACTACAAGTTAAGGCATTTCCTCACTGGAATGGTCCATAGCCTTTGCAGACACTGTAGCGTTACTTTAATCACCATTGTATTGCCTTAGACTTTTCTATATGTTTCTTCAGGAGGCATTATGAACAATTTAGGCTTTCTTGCCCAGCTACAGAATTATTTAAATGCTAACATTAAGTGAATGATCAGAAGAGTTCATTGTCATAGTTTCTGCAGCCATCAGGCTGCATGGCTTTTTTACCTTATGTACCACCATCCTTCCAGGTTCTTTTGGATGACCTCCACGGTGACCCCTTTTTCGAACCCAATCTCATCCTTCCCCTGGCTGGCGTATGGCTGGATAGTGACATATTTCTCTTCTAGTGAGGGGAGAAAAGGCAACATCAGTTAGGGTCAGAATCAGTCCAGCTGTTTTCCTGTACTGCTTGCTTTTAAACTGCTATGCAGCGATTACGTGAAGCCATTACAAAAGGCGGAGCCCTGCTCAGGGGCCCACTGGTTATTTATGCTGACGACATGATAGATAATCAGCCCCTCGCCACTACCCTGCTGCTGATAATCACCAAATATTTCCATGCCAATAATGACACAAAGTCCCCAGAGAGCTTTCCCCCCTTCTTCCCCCTCCTCTCTCTCCAAGTTCCTCGAGCGGGTAAGGGAGAGGATTTGAAACTGGACTTAACTCCCATACTGTAACTTGACAGAATCAATCCAGCTGCCAAATCAGCCAAGCGTCACCGCAGGAGCTCCAGCCAGTTGGCTCTTTGCACATGCACATGGCTGCACAAAGCATTGTGTTACTGAAACCCGAGCCCTGCATCCCAAGGGGGACAGATCTCCCCAACTCACAGGGGCTGGCCCAGCACGCTGCTCTCCTTGCACCTCCCAAGCAGCATAGGTCTACAGCAACGAGCTTGAAAAAACACTAAAAACCGTGACAAAAGAATAAAAGAGGTTTGCGCTTGACAGGAGATGATACAGCATTTGCATTCATGGGTTGTGAAGTGTTTTACAAACATACTTTCGCTAGGCTTCACTCCAGAGACATGCACGTGTGGCAGCAGTAAAGGAGGGCCAGAACTCAGAACTAAGACATACTTCAAAAGCACAGACTGGATTTCAAGTATGGTGTTTCAGCCAAAAACTTAACATCCCTATTCATCTCCAGCATCAATCCCCTTCCCCGCCGGGCAGAGGTAAGCAGACTTGCTGAGAGCAAGCAAATGAGCAGAACAGAACAGACACTTGTCAGCATCCTCCTTCACCCACCAGAAGACATTTACTACAGCATTTCCATCACACTCAAGGTCAACCATTTCCTCTGGAGGCTAAAAAACTACAACTGGCATTGAAAACTTGAACTACCAGCCCTCCTCTGCAGCAGCAGACACAGAAAGTGTCACCAAGTCCCTCTCCTCAACCCAAACTACAGTACATGTAACAGCATGAGTTTCTGTAGCTAGATGGAAGGCAGGGAAGGCAAGCAATAAAGTGCATCCCAGCCAGCCTTCCTAGCACTTTCTACTGGCAGTCACAACAAGGCAAAATAAGGCATGGAAAAGAACAAATAGAAGGCTGACAGTGCACAGGAATGGACAGGAAATTAAGTGAATCCAGAAGTCCTGATCACTACAGAACAAGGGAGCTATGAAAAGGTTGCAGCAACTTGAAGCAAGAGAGTAAAACAGACACAACCAGCTGTTTGGTTTTGTGGCTCGGCTGCATTTTGTTGCTGGATGAAGTATGTAAACCTTAATAAAAAACCCAAATGAACCCTTACTGAGACAAAGTAAGTAACAATACCTCAGAAAGAGGAAAATAATGCTGACAGAACATCTGATGGCAGAAAATTCAGCAAAGCTACATCTCTGAAGTCAAGTTCTCTTGATGGATCCCTTGAATTCTGATGGGGCAAAATCTGTCAAAACCTTTGCCACCAAGAGCAAAACACTCTTTACTGCTCTCCCCTAGGAGGGCTGCTTAACTGTCTTACCACAGGTCAGAAATTCCAGCTAGTTTGTCATTAGCACTATCAAGATGTGACACCTTCCCACAGAAAGACTCCACTACAGGATGGGGCCTGCCGAATGAAACCTGGCTAATGAAACCCAGCTTCCGAGTCACAGGACAATTTTCATAGCTGGGTTTCCATTCTGTGTGGTAAAATTGCATGTATTTTAGCTGCATTTCAAGTCACTGCTGCAGAAGGAGGAACATGTCTGGTTTCCACAGCACACAAAGCCTTGAGCACTAAACTGAAGTGCAGAAGATTCCTGGGCAGCTCAATCTTGTCCTTGAGAGGGCCAAGGGAAAGTTCAGAGCTGCACTGTCCAGATACACATTGTTTCAGACACTGCCAGGTATGTTTCTAGGACAGTAAGAAAGAGCTAAGCATATATTTGCTGGGCCTTGGAAGAAAGTCCTGTTTTCCCTTTCCCCCATACCAAAGCTGCTTTATAACCCAGGCTATCAAGAGTTCACCCTTCCTGCTACAACTACCACAGAAGTTTCTGTGTTTGTTCTATTTTCCCTCCACACAAACACATCTCTGCTGCAGCTAAAGCCAGCTACTCAGCTCCTCTTGCTGTGCAGAGGTCTCACTCTTCAGGGTTGTGACTTCCCTTCTTCTGCAGACAACAGGGTAGGAGGCCATAAGTGAGGTGATCATTCCTAGATTTCAACACAACTTCCCATTCTTTCCATACTCCTGCTCCAGCAGGACTCCTCCCATGTGAGGAAGTGAGACGGTGGTCATTCATCAAACCCAACAGCATCTGAGTGTGATCACTCAAGAGAATCAAAATTTGGGGTGAGGGTTCTTTGCAAATTAGGATGCAATCACCTTCCAAATATTAGATTTCTTCCTCCCTCCCACAAAGTAGCTTTCTCCATTCCATATATAGATAAACATCTTTTTCTAACAACAAAGATTTCCTGCAGAAAATGCAGCACAAGTCTGGAAGGTGTGCACATATACAGGATGAAGGATTTGAGCTGTTCACTGCGCTCCGTTACAGCCACATACACACATGTACGTGGTCTGTACAGATGTACACAACAGACCTGGTACAAGGAAGTCACTGGTATTTGAGAGTTATGGATCATTCTGTTGCAAGCCACCAACACCTAATATGCTTCCATAACTACTAGAAGAGGATGAAAGAAGAAAAAAAGAAAACTGAAAACCCAAAATCACCAAACCCCAAACCAACAACACAACCCTTTTTTGTTCCTCCAGCATCAGTGTTCTGCCAAGCTGAGGCCTTTCCTATAAACAAACAGCAATAACTTTAAAACTAAAAAGTCACTTTGAAACCAGTTTTTGAATGCATGCCTAGTGCTGCAGCAGCAGAGACCATTCCTTTTTCCTTCCTCCATCCTGCTTTGCACCTGCCACCTCTCTTTGCACAGTTCATGACTCTTTCACAAGATGGATATGAAGCCAACCTGGCCAAGGAAAAGTTAGCATGACCCTAAGTCTGGTTTGGTTCATTGCAGACCTGAAATGGAAAAGGGAGAATGCTGGGGAAGATGAGGCTGGTTCTTTCAGTGCTTACACAAACTCTGTGTAAAACTCTTCTCTGTACTAAGGCAGGCCAGTTTCTATGCAGCTTAACTTACCTTTGAGGAAAGAGGCCTGTTTCTCAGACTGGTGGAAGCAGAGCCAAGGCAACCCACGCAAAACTTGATCTAAAACCCTGCTAGGATAGTTTAAGAGTGCCCACATGTCTTCTCCCACCCATTTTGAGAAGCAGTTTAATGAACTGCAACTTTTCACATAAAAAGAATTTATAATACAGCTCTTAAACCATCATATGATTTACAGCAGGGCAAGATGACCTGTAGGCACCTTGGCAATGCTCAAGTAGTAAAACATCATCTCTGCAGTCATAGTGTAATGAAGACTGAAATATTTTTTCTGTCTTGCCCAGGCTGTTCACTGGCTATGGTACAACATACTGGCTGCAGATAAATGAGGGGTGCTACATTTGACCTGTTAAATTTTAGAGAACTTAATGACATTTATTTCTGGGTAATGGCAGACCTTGACAACAGTGCTTTATGTTTTTCCTTTTTAATAGGATTGCAGCTTGTAAATAGAGAGCAAGCAGAAGTGTGCATTCCAGCACACTCTCTTTAGAAAGCATATTTCCAAATAAGTTTTCTTTTGTTTCATCTGCTGTATTTCTGTCTACTAGTAAAAAGGGGAGCCTCAAAAGAATTTTTAAGCATTGGGCATGGCATTTTCCATATCAGGTGACCTGTTAGTACACCTCTCCCACAGGAAAAACCTCAGGACAGCTAAGATGAAGTTCCATTTGCCCACAAAGAAATTGTACCTACTTGACTAACAATGCAAGATGCTGAACTTGACAGTCCATGAGGTTCTACCAATCCCATCTGTCAAACCAGAATTTCATATTTTACATGTGTGCTTGTACACACACACACTACACATTAAACTTATGAGGTGCCCTGAAAAGGCAACTTGGCCCCTCCTCTGGCTGTCTGGATTTATACTCACTGTCAGGTCAAGGAAAGCAGACCTATAGTTTTACTTCTCAAGTTGTAACATAGAGCTTTAATAGCACTTTCCAAATCTTCTTTATTCAATCTTCCCAATTCCCTTGGCACTGATTATTTCAGATTCCTCCTAGTGTATCACCAAGGTGATAGATTTGCCCCAACATTTTCAGAGCCCTCTACCATTGCCGCTCCTCACTGCCAGAGCTCTAACCCAGCCCTGCAATCCCTTCTGCACAGCCACTATGCCCACCTCCTGCCTCCTTTGCTCCCTTCCCAGTCTTTCAGCACGCTGCTTGTGCTGAAGGCTCTTGGCACAGCAGTGCTCTGGCACTTCAACCAGGCTTCTACCAAGTGCAAACCCAATTCAATTTGTTCCGTCTTGAATTTGCAAGCCTATGCTGTGCCTGGCTTTAATATCCTACTACACAGTCTCATATGTTCATGTGGATTTCCCACTCCTCCAAATTCTGTGATCTTTTCCCACTCAGCCTCATGCCTTTCTTATGATGCCTCATCAGCCTAAGTAGGCTCCTTTCTCAGTGGTATCAAATAACCTGAAACTCTCAAATCCTTCCTCAAATAAGCCTTACCTACCCCGATTTCCTGCTTTACCAAACAAGCTTAGTTTTAGTCCTTCTCTGAAAGCTTTTAAAAATACTAAATAAGTATCGTTTTCCACTGTGAAACGCTCTTCGGTGGCAATAAGATGCATGTCAAATTGCCACTTGCCCAGGTTCCTTTGTTGCACAGATCTCCTTCTCTTTGTTTAGGCTGCAAACTATTCGGGACAGAAACTTTGTCTTTAAGCACCTAAAGTACCACGCACTTTCCAGCCCTGAATAATCAGTCTCATCTTTCTCAGGCAAGTGGCCAGTGCTCATACATTTCTGCTTCCAAGTTCTGAGCGTCCCATTTCTCATACCTCTCTTTCACCTCTGTTTTGTAAGCTGGCTGTTCTCTGCCTCCATTAATAAGTGTGGAAGTTATCTGCAGAGCACTTCAGGAACCAACCAAATAAGGGAGGAATTTCCTTTGCTCAGCTGGTGCCTTTGCATGCCCCCAACTTTCTGTGACCCCATCCTTGTCTGACATGCTGGTAGGGGTGGGGGAAGGGGGGAATTGGGCTAGAAATGAGCCAATTAGCAATTTCTCAGGAAAATGCAACAGCCCCAAACCTACATCTTCCAAACCACAGAAGAATTTTCTTTCAAAATACTTTCCCCTCAGTCAGCAGTCTGTGCTCACCCTCCCCCACTCCTCCGCTCCACCCCCCCTTTGTCAGACCTGCTTCTGGAAAAAGTCTTGCTGTTCCAGAAAGCAGTGCATTAATTCAACATGGACTTTGTTTTACTTCACCAAATATGCAGCAGAGAAAATAACTGTCCACAGTTATCAAATGTGTTCATCTGCAGACCGGAGCTCTTCAGCTTTTGTCCTTCTTCCCCACCCCACAACGCCTTTTTAGTTTTAAATAACAGAAAACCTTATGCCAACAGACAGAAAAGAACAATAATGACATTTCTTCCAAACAGTTTTGTACTGCGCATGCTCTTTCTTCAACCAGCAAGAGGCAATAAACATTTACTACTTTCCTTGGAGAACAGAGGGAGAAAAAAACCAAAAATCAACAAACAAAGGAAAGAACACCAAAGTCTGAAGCTGCTCTGTACTGGTTTGATTTAACACAGCAATGTCACTCACAGCCTGTGAGTGACAAACATTTCATCAGCATCAAGGACAAGCAGATAAAAGAGTGAAAACAAAGGGAGAAGTCCCATGGGTTATGAGGGGACTGCCAAAGAGGGAAAAGCAGCTCTTGTGAGATGCAGTAAAGGGTAAAAGTGCACAAGCAGACCAGCCAGGCTGGCTTACCAGCACAGATCAAATGCTCTTTCCACAGCTGGAAAATTGGCTGCAGAACCACCCACCTGGGCTAGGAGATGGGGTTCCAGTATCAAGACCAGCTCCAGACAGGGGTCACGTATCAAAACCTCTGGTTTACATGGCTGCCTTCTCTCTACACACTGTCCACCTCTCCCTATCAAGGTTCTGCTGTCCCTAAAATAGGCAAGCAGTTGGAAGACCTATAGTTTCCAAGTTCTAACTTTTTCAATGAATAGCTTATTCCTTGTGCTAGGAGCTACTCTTAAATAATAGGCTCATTTGGCAAAAATTCACCCCATATGTCACTCACTATATTGTTGGTATAAGTAACTTTAAAGTACTTTTCTGCACGGTAACAGGATGTGCAGTGGGCACAAAACCAAAGCAGCAAGAACTTATGTCAGATATCTGCCATAAAACACAGGCATGTAAATCCCCAGTTTTACCAATCAAACTGTAAAAGCACAAATGACTTTGCATTAAACTAGCCTTTAAGCAATCCTAAGTTCCCTTCCAGGGGAAGTTCTAAAGAAATACATGTTTAGAATACTATTTAACCCAGTACAAAACATGAGCTCTGCAGCTTGCAGGTCTAACGAGTGTCAAGGCTGAGGAAAACTATAAACTTTCAGGCTTCTCCCACAACTTGTATTTGTATTACTGGAGTTTCATAACGTATAGGAAAAAGTTTAGAAAATGTACCACATTTAAAAACATCTATCACTAAAAAAAAAAATGCAAGCTTTGCAGCTACATAAGAAACATAAACCAATGTAATCTCTCAGATCTGGGCACACCACAGACCATTTTAAAGAGAAAAGGTCAGCAACAAAAGTCATCTGTTTCTCTTTGTAGAAACAGACTACAGCTGTTCCCTTTGCAGGTTTTTTTCAGCTTTAAACAAGGAGCACTACCATGATATTCAATAATTTGTCTTTCATGTTTCTTATTAAGAGACCCAGTAACATTGCTTCCAAATATATGAAGTTCAGGGATGCTTACCCTTTTCAAATGGCTTTGGAAAGGGCAGAAATAAATAAGCCATATGCAACCCCTAATAATTTTCTTCTGTTAGGCAGTCTATAACAGGGAAGCAAACACCCTTCCTTTCTATATTCAGGCCTTCCCACTGTCAGCTAGAAAATCCTGGCCTTCAGAAACAATGCTTAATTCCGTCACTTCTGGCCTTAAAATGATTCTATCACAGACCTAGTTGATAGAATGCTTATTGGTGGTATTCAACTGCAAATATAAAGGGAAGTATCCTTTCCAGCTTGCTTTTAAACTCCAGCAAACTCTTGGAGCTAATCCTTCCAACAGCAGGGACTATCTCAAGCAAAATATTGCTGGGTGGGGAGAATTTCAGCCAAAACATTTAATTGAGTTTATTTCCAAGGAAGAGGCCAAGTGGGGGAGGGGAATCTGTTCTGCTTGTGTTGAACAATTCTGGCAACCTCCTGTTCTAACAGCCCTAGTTCTTCTCCACAGTGGAGCAGGGACTTGAAGGCTGGCAGGGGGTAGCATGTGTGCACTTCATGCATTCTGCCATTTCAGAGCAAACCCATCCAAATTTGGCCTTTTAGAAGTCTTTTGGGCTGTGATGGGAGGGAAAGAAGGGAGAAAATCATTCCTGACCTCACATAAACTGTGCTCTGTTATAGAACAGGAGGCTGGACACCCAGAGAGACTCGTACTTTCAACAGTTGCAGTTTGGAAGGCGTAGATGTCTGTACAGGCTACAGCTATGCCAAATGATGAAGCCACTGTCTCCAACCTGTGCCCGGACATTCAAATCACTTTCTTTGCTTCCAATGAGCCTGTTCTTGCAAGAGCTTCCTAACCTACTATTTCTGATGACAATAAAGAGTTTATTTTTAGTCAGCCTGGCTCCTGGCAAGCTGTGGCTGAACTACATTGGAGAGATCTTAGAGAAGCAGTTCAGCCACACAGGGTGCCCCAAACCTTGGACAACATTATAGAATGTCACAGTTTGTGCCAAATTCAAGTACCAAGATTTAGTCTGAGTTAAAGCACATATCCTCCAACACACTCAAATCCTCAGCCCTGTTTGGGCCTAATAGGGAAGAAACTGTTATGAAGCAAGAAGAAGGCAAGAATGGAAGAGATTAGGGGACCCAGTGCTAGAAAAAATGCCAGGGAAGACACTGACACTGGTCAGAGGGCAGGTCTGGAGAAGATGCACACAGACAATGGGCATCAGAATGTAAGAGTGGAAATTTGGGAATGCAACTTATGTTCTTGAGTCTTACCAGCTGACTATGCTAAGGGACTGCTCACGTAGTCTTAATGTTTTACAGAGTTTTGTTTGCAATATTGTATGAATATGAAAGGATGTATTTGTTTGCACCTGTAAACAAACTGTTCAGAAAACAGATTCCTACAAACTCTACCAGTTAAATTGCCAGGAAGCATCTGGCAGAGTTTTACAAAGCAAAATAAGTAGCCCCCAAACTCTTGGGGTACAGAAATAAGCACAAGTTCTTTTCCACAAGTCAGCACGTGTGCTTATGAGGAATTTTTTTGGTGCCTTCAGGGTGCATTCAATGGCTGAGAAGCAAGACCTCATCTTTTGAAGGTAGTTCCAGTTGCTGCAGGGTCAAGCTACGTCAGGAAGAGCACGGCCCTTATTGTTTTGGCTTCCTCAATAATAATTTGAAACAAAGTTAAAGGGTCACTGAAAAGCTGTGTTTTCTTGAGACATAGGAGACTGCACCTAGAACCATCATCAAATCCAGAAGGTAAAATTTGCTACTTTGAAAGTACATTCTCTCCTTAATAGGAAAAGGAACATTTTCCTCAACTGGGAATCATCTCTGGTGCTTACATTTGGATCTGTTCCCTCAGTAATGTTGCCTGAAAATTACACAGAGGTGCACATGTGCAATGAATACTACATCTGGATGATCTTGCAAGTGGAGAAGGGGTACCTTTACTCGGGGAAAAACGATTCCCATGCACTGGAGAAATACACGGTTTGGAAGGCTCCTCAGAATTTACAAACACGGCCTCACTCAAAAGCAAGGTGTTCCCTCCCATCCTGCCATGCTCATGGTTAGACCATGAAAGGCTCCCCCAAAAAATTAAAATGCTGCTACTGGTGGTATTTTGAACACTTAGAAATGGGACTGAAACCAGAATGATTTTCATCTTTCCACACCATTGTACACCTTTCCAGTGAGCACATCTCTTACCATGGCTGTTTGGCATTCAATCCATTTTAATAGCCCTGAAAGTATCACTTGTGCTTACTGAGGGAGGAAAGACCAAGTACAAATATGTCCAAAGTTAAAACACAACAGATGTGATCTTCCCCAACAGCATGAAGAGTCAGGCTACAGAGTTACCCTTGGCTACTACCCTCCAACTCCTGGGGTGCCTAATCCTGGCTCCAAGACACCCTCAAGCTGAAATCCACATCTGAACTCTGGAGCTTTGGCCTCTCTCTGCCAGAGAGCCAAAGATGCAGATCCTGACACACAGCAGCTGAAGCTGCAGCATGGCTTTTGGAGCACCCTCAGAAGCTGGTGCCATAGCAAGCTATGAATTCACCTCGACTCTGCTGCCTGTTGACTATCCCGCCCAGAGTCCATCGCCGGTCCAGGCGTCTCAGGTGAGCCTTGCGCCGCTTAGAAACTAGTTTGGAACACGGATGGAGACAAAACAAAGGGGGGGAAAAAAGAAGAAAAAAAAATGATGGAGGGGTGAGGAATAAAAACAAAACATGGCATTTACAAGCACTGGCCTTGTTAGTGGGAATGGGCTAGGTGGGATGCAGGTGTTTTGTTTTAGTTTATACAGTACAATGGAATAAGTTAGCTTCTTGAGCCTGAGCAACATGAACCATGCAGAACTGCAACAAATTGCAACTCTTGCTATTGGTGTTCCTCAAACCACCTCCCCTCCCCCCAAACCCCCAAAAACTTATACCCCCCACCAACAAAAGCTGCACAACTAAAGATAACTCCTTAACAAGGAGGGTGCAGTGGCAGTTGCAGCTCCTAATTTGGCTGCATTATCTTCAGGGAATTCAGTCTATTGTATATGACATCAAACTCAATAGGGTTCTAACCCTCTCTAAGCGTAATTATCACACTATAAACAATTTCAGGGAGAAAAAAAAGGCAGCTTCTCTTATGTGAGTTTCCATGTAACAGCAGCACTCAGGAACAGAACCAAAGTGATATGACCTCACTTGCAAGATGTGACTCGCAATCACTGCCACAGCTAATTCTCAGGATCAAAACTTCTAATGTACAGATTACAAATGTAAGGAAAAAACTAAACTTGTAATTTTTGAGCAGGCTCAAGAAGCTAACAAGCCAGGACTGAGTATTACACACTGAAACAATAATTTATGCTTTAAGTACAAACAAAGACAAGACACTTATGGTTATGGCATTGTGAGAGCAGCTGTGCACAGAGGACACCACTTATTTTCTGGACTGCATACTTAGATGTGTGCTCATTTCCTTCTTCTGCTTGTACAGGTATGAACAACACAGGACTCATTGGACTGGCACAGAAACATAGACAAACACTTCTGTTTTTTTATTCAAGGGCTTCCATGCTAATTTGGCAACTACTGCAGGGGTGCTTGGTGCTGCCACAAAGCAATGCAAAATACTGCATGCCAGCAATAGCTGAAGTGCAAACACAATGATTTTGCTAGTGATACTAGGAAGCTGTTCATAAGTTCTGATATCACATCATTGATTATCACTCAATTTTTCTTATGTGCACTTATTTAGGCAATATACCCTTATACTGGAGGACACACCATTGTCTTCCCGATGCCATTGTGTGAAAAGTTTGTCCCCATCTTTCTTGACTGTCTCACCATGGAGTAGACACCACTGCCTTCTAGAACCCTGTTCTGTAGACACTCAGGCACAGAAAAATTATTTGATATGGCAATCGTTAGCTGAACAAGAAAAAAAAAACTTCACCAAAAAATGGCTTTTTTTCTTCATTAGGAGATAAGCCCCCCTGTCAGGGGCTTAGACCAGACTTCTGCACCCAGTTCACTCTCCTCAGTTTCTCCCTTTTGTTGTAAAGCCTAAAGGTCTCCACATCACCCAAAGCAGAGGTGCAGCGAATGATGTTGAACAGATAAAATATCTAGTTTATGGTACTCTGTACTTTCCCTTTGGTCCCATGTTGGTCAAAAAACAACCACAAATTTTCAGAGGAGGTGGATATCAAGTTCATAAACAGCTGTGGTTTTGGCTAATTGAAATCAGTAATCCTCTTGGAAGCCCATGGTAGGACAGAAGATGAGAAGGTTTAACCTGGTGACTTTCTCCAAATTAACAGGACATTGGACTGAATTACACACATGATACACGAGAAGCAATAGAGGACAGCTCAGTAGAAATATGGATTATAGCAGAGAGAGAAGTTAAATTCACAGAAAGGCTGCCTGCATTAGGAGGTTTCTAAATAAGAAAGGTGGAGATGAAAGATGTTGAATGCAAAGGCTTGCAGGAAGGAGGGGTGCAGAAGGGGTAGAAACTGGCTTCAGGTGATGCCACAGAGATACTTCCTCACAGTGGGAGTTTGGAGGATTTGGTCATCCAGGAGCATCCCTTGAAAACAGTGGGTCACACAGATACACCACACTGTGTCCTTACAACATATGACCACCCCCAGTGACAGCCTTTTTATATCATAGTGATGCTTTTGTATGTCAGGGGTTTTTCCTCCTCAACAATACTGAACTTTGCCATTTGATCCCAGACTTGGACTTGATTAGTCATGGCACAGTCAGTTACCAAAAAGGTTTTTTATCATCAAGTGTCTAAACCTTTCCAGAGAGCATTTTAACATGTTTACTTTATCAGCTCCTGTAGTTGTTGAATGTTTCTTTAGATTGCTTTCTGAATGCTTTCCAAGCCTTGCAAGATGGTGTTGGTCTAAACATAGTCCCAGGTAGCAGTCAGCTGTATGCCTTCATCCTGACAGAAGATGTTGTGCAGGCTCAGATGCAGGGAGGAAACACTTTTGTCTTTCTCAGGGAACAGACTAGTTAAACAGAGACATATGGAAATACTACTGCTATACAGAGGCAGAACTATAAGCAAGATGTGTTCAGCACCTCCTTATCTTTACAAGGGTCTGCCACAGCAGAGCAGATTTCTGGGTCTGCCTGGCTGGTGGACTTGTTCCAGGCCTGTGCAAATGGGAAGGACCAAGAGTCTGATACAGGAAGCTCCTACATTAGCGTTTCTGCCCTTTCAAAATTGGAGGAGCACAGATTGCACAGTTGTAGGAGGTCAACATTTGCTGGAATCACTCTAAAACTTGTATGAGCTCTAAAATCAGGGACTTAGGGCACTTAATCCACTTAAAGTGCCTTCCTCTTTAGTTAGATCGAGGCCCCTTTCTCCTGTCTACTGAGAGAGAGCTGGCAAGTTTTCGGTTAAAGTACATTCACTTTCATACGCTTTTTTCAAGAGAGTGAATCCCAATCATTGTTTCCTCTCTTATGAAATAATTACATGGAGAAGAACAGCCCAAGTAAAAAAGAACTGGAGGGGAAAAATATAAGTAGTCTCAGTTTGGGTAGTTAATAACATAAACCAAAGTTACTACACAAAGCAAGCAAAGGCTGGGGCACATCAAAGCAGCTGTGCAGGTAATGCAATTAGATTTGCCACTGAGATGGAACTGAAGAGAAAGGGAAGAACAGTCTCAGGTTTCAGCATATTTGGATTTGGAGTAAGACCGGGAGCAGGACTGCTGACCATAGGTGAAGAGAGCAGTGTAATGGATTATAAGGGAATAAAAGGAAAAAGATAAGGAACATTTGATGGATTTTCCATTACCCAGGACAGACTGCTCTGTGGCAACACCCCCATGCAGAGTACACTTCAGAGGGCAACATGAAAGCTGGAGGAGAGCTTGTAATGAAGGCAGTTTAAGAAATAAGGCTGTGAAGCATGCACCACATTTAAGAGTCAGGAAAAGGGAGAAAGCAACAGACCAGCAGACAAGGCATTCTTCAACACTTGAAGACAAGAGCAGTAAGCTTTTGTTCTTTACTAACAAGGAAACTTTACTAACTGCTCTTGCATCCACTAAGATGTTGCATCACACCAGGCTGGATCCTGGCCTACCAGTCTACAGCCAGTCTGTCTCTAAACCCTAAGTGGCCCAGGATATGGGTAGACTGGAGCAGGGGAAAATGAGGTACAGAGACAAAGGTTTCAATAAGCCACAGATGTCACCTCTGGGGCCCAGCACAAAGTTATGTTTTGCCTGTGTGCTATCTTAATTGGCAGATGGTCACCCCAATACATCTCTAAGCTTCCTGCATGTGCTAAGGAAAGGTCAGCTGAGTTTCCACACACATTTTACATAGGTGTCACGTATGAGCACCTAGATTTAGCAAGAGATTCATTAGAATGGAGAAAATCATAATTAAAGTGTCCTTTGTACACAGTTGCTACATGAGAAGTCCATTAAGATGTGGTTAGTCTTTCATAATGGAGCTGAGGAACATGTAGGGCTGTACTATTCCATCTCTGGAACCTGAATTGAGCATATTTAGTTAAAAAAACCAAAAGCAGTGCAGCTAAATAAATACACACAACAAATGACATCTCACTTTTAACAGAATGAGACCACACCAAATAAAATTACCTTTCCACACAACCATAGAAAACAACAGTGAAACTAGTTTCAAAGATTAATTTTTAAAAAATCAATATGAAGCTACCATTAAAGTTAAATCTCACTCCTTTCAACAGTCTGTGGCTCTATCATGCATATTCTTCCAATTAAAAACTCTCACTTGTGCAATTTCTGCAAGCAAGCCATGCAAGTTCTCTCATTCCACGGATACCACCAGAAAAAAAATGCTTGGACTTGCAAATAAGTTGTTTGTATGCTTTTTAAGGTTTTTACAATGAACATCATTTCAGCTTTTGAACCTTTTGCCACACTCATAGTCCAAGCTGGTCACAAAGGGATTACAGACACAGTACTTCAATTTCTTCTGCAATAATTTATTTACTGATACAAGATGGGAGGAGAGGTTACTGCACTCAGTTAACAGCTACAAGTGGCAGCAGGAGTTTTCCAAGTTTTTCTCTGAGGGAAACAAGCATAGAACAAGTGAATACCAACTTCTCCATGATAACAAAAAGCTTTCCATACCTTCCCCAAATTTAGATGTGTTGATGTCAGAGTCATCTCTGGTTCCATTTTGGGATTCCAGGTATGTAGCAGGGACCCAACCCTGCTCTTCTGCTGTGCTCACAAACCACCAACCTACAAAAAGAGATAGAAGAAGTCGCTCAGTCAACATTATGAGGAACAATAATAGTAAAACGCTACTGAGAAGATGGCAGTGTCAGCAGCTTCAGTGCAGGTTTGAGTTATCCTGCAGCTTCCTAGAATGAGAGGGTCTTTAGTCCTATTATACCATTTCTATTGGATACTTTCCCCAGTGGTAAAGAAGCGTGAAGGCTGGCCGCGTGCAAAAATGGGGTGCAATGGAGCACATATCAACTTACCTTTAAGAAACTCAAAGCCCAACCATGACAACTTTGATTCAAGTTCTATAATTCAGTGTGGCCAAGCTGGTCTTGCCACGTGTACATCTGGAGTATCAAAACACTTTGTATGTCAATACACGTATATGTGACCAAAGACGAAATGGCACAAATACTGCCCACATCCTAATATGAAGTATTACATAGTCAACTGATGGAAATAAGAAAGACTCTAGTAGACAGGCACAGGTTTCAGATCAGGATACAAAAGTGCTTCAAGAGCACTTGTAACCACAGGTGGTGTTTAACAAACATGACCTGAATTCAGTGCCTCAGGAAGCTGGAAAGTACTACACAAAACAGAAATAAGAGAGAAGAGCTAACTGAAATGTGACTACAGGCCATGAGCACTAGTTATTTGCCTTCCCACCTGAGCATCAAAGTTTCTACCAGTATCTATGTAAGTGTTAAGTATTCACCAAATATATGGATATAACCTTTAAGTCATATCTGTGGATAGATGAATAAAATTAAAGACAAGCCAACTTCAGACTAAATGCATTCCAACCATAACTATCCTTGCCTCTTTTCTTGCTTGGCGACATTGATTTATTGAATCCTCCACTAGTTTTGATGTACACTCATGCACCCAAGAATTTGTTGCTCTCAGATACAACACAACTGGAATCTCCTCAATTCAGATAAGGTTCAGGTTAAGGTAACAGGACAATAAAAAGTCTAACAGGTACTGTTAGACTTTTCTGTTGTTTTTCGTAATTTCTCAGTTTCCACAAAAAGCCTCACAAGCTGCTTTGTCAGAACAACGCAAACTGTGGTCCAATACCAGCCTTCCAGCCTCCCCAAAGGGAGTTGGGAAAACTGCTATTTCTGCACATGCACCTCAAAATAGTTTAAAGACAATTGGCTCTCATAAACACACCAGATTTCACAGAAGACTGCCAAGCCTGCCTGTGATAAGCAAAGGCACCATCTCAGCATGTAAATAGAGGGGCACAACACTAGCTAGTTAGTTTATAGCACAGCAAAGCCCTGAGTCCTGCAATAGCCACACAGCCCTCCCACAGCTGGGATGCCACAGCCTGGGTCCAGTCAGGGGGAAGGGAAGGTCCTGGGCTGGGCTCTGCTGCCATGCCACATGCAACTGTCTTTAAAGAGAAAAGCCACCCTCCTGAAACAATCTCAAGTGTTCATTCCAAATCCTTACATGGAAGATTTTACCAGAGAACAGGAGCTACAAACCCCGTTTTCCTCCCTGGTGCATGTGGCTGAGAGACAATGTGCCCAAGCAATAAACCCTCACTTGCCTCCATGCAGCTCCTAGGCAGCTCTATTTATTTACTCTCCAGACTCAGACAAGGATTTCCATCTTCTGGCCCAGTAGAGGTCTGGAAACTTTGCTTCACAAGGCTCATGGTTGGAAAGTTTAAATTTAGTTATTCTCCCTCAGCAGGAGGTGGAATCTCCTGCCATGAAGCCCACAGCAGCGAACACACAGGATCTGCCAGACAGTTTCAAAAACACGTCTTCATGGTTGTTCCTTATTTCACTGGTAACATATTGACATGGGCAGCAAACACAGTTTAACATTCAGTTATAGTTAGGCACAAAATGTGAGAAGCTGGCTTTCAGCTGATATCAATTAGACTGGAATAGTTTATGCAAACTCTTCCTAAGAAAGAAACTACAATAGCGAAAAGGACTTGTCTATGCTTAAAAATGTACATTTGGGCCAAATTCAAACCTTGGCAAAACCTTCTTTGGAGAACTGGATCACACCTCCTTGATGCCAACCCAGTGCTAACCCATTTCACAATACAGCTACTCTGGTTTGGCTTACTGAGCTGCACTGTGGCCTCAGAGTCAAGTTTAGATCTTGTGTTTGGGGCCATAGAGTAGCTGAGCCTCCATCCATCTAAACAGGGCTCCCTGCTGAAAGAAAACCCCTCACCCCCATGCCTAGGCATGCATACATATGCATCCCTACTGCCAATCCCAGCTCCTGAAAGGCCTTGGCAAGGAAACCCCATGACTCTACTGATCTTGTGAACAGGCTCCAGTGTAATAGTTGAAGGTCGAGTCACATTAGAGATAGGTTACAGTAAAATAACCAAATCCAATTCCATGTGCAGAGAGAGCACGTAACAGTACAACTTGGGTTTTAAGCTGCTTTGCTTCTTCAAGCCATGACTAAGGCTAAAACTTCTCATCACCACAGAACTCATGAAAGTTGTCATTTCTTTCTAAAGATTTCCTATATAAAGTCTGTGTAAGGGTAAAGCATAGATCAGAAATCTCCATGGCTTCTGAGAAATCAGCAGCATTTGTCCAAGTTCAGGGGAAAAGAGCCCCCATTGTGAATTCTCTTCTCCCATTTCAAGGTTGCCTCTCAGAAAGGCAAAACAAAAGCTTTAACATGGCTTGTTGAAATACCTCATCCACAATAAAAGAAGGGTATCTTACTTAAACAGCCCAAACAACTGAAAATGCTGAAAACCTTTCAGCAACACACCCTGGCAGCAGAGAAGTCACAAACGGATACTCACAAGCAAGACATGCAAGGTCTTGGAGCACCCAAGCAGACACTGCAGAGGCAGCACATCCCTTAGGAGACCAAAACCTGAATTATGGTGACACATCCAAGCCGTAAGCTTACAGAAAAGAAACTACAGTGTAGTGCAAGAACTGACTCCTAGCACAAAACGGCTGCAGTGCAGTCAAGTTCCTCAACATAGCCCCTGCATGACAGCCACAAACTGCAAAACTCTGCCCAGTACTTGCTCTGCAGCACCCCCTCATTAGAAGCATTAGGGCAGCTGCTATTTAGTGTCACCACCCCTTGTTCCCCTCACCCCAGGTTCAGAGGTGTTCATGGTTCACAGACAAATCAGCCAGACTGGTCTTAGTTTGTGCAATGATACTGCTGGTTTTCTGCAAACGATCTCTTGCCCCTTCTCCTGCCATCTTTTTTAACCCAGAGAATCATAAAACTTTGTTATACAACTTGCTTTTGAAACACAGAACAAAACTGCATTTATTTTGAGTTCTCCCTCTATGCTGGAGTTGAGCTTGACTTCACAATTCATTATTAAAACCATTCTGCAGCAACATCTGCAGGGAATTATGTAAAGTTATCTCTGTGCATTTCCAAGCCAGTCTGAGGTTCATTCTTGCACTCACACCATCTGTAAAAATTAGGCAGTGCTTTACAGCTTGAGTTAACCCTTACAGATGCCCCTGTCTCTCAGGCATCAAAACACAACTCTAAGGCTGATGTGGCATTGATGTCTAGACTGAGACTCATCAGCTCTTTTTTCTGAAGAGGATTTAAAGAGAATCTGAGTCTCACAGAAGGCACATTGGGAGTTGTAGCCACTGTGCCCAGACCAAGCTCATCTTGAGCTTTGCTGCATTACTCCAACAGCTTTAACACTAACCCAGGAATACAAATTTTTAAGGTAGGAGTGCAATTTTCTCCCCACATATGTTGCTGCTTTGGTTGGCATCTGTCAGTGTCCCTTGCTGTAACAGGCAAGATGTCTCCACACTCAGAGGGTCCATTTAGGCTCAGATAACTCTCAGGCATTTTACAAGTTAACAAGAAATAACTGGTTCCACTTGACATATATACACATGGCAAAATGATGATTGCAAAATGGATTGGTCACACTGGAGAATGACTAAATGACAAAAAAACTGATTCTAAAAAACCTTGTTCTTGCTTTTAATTTTATTCCCAGTCTTCTTCCCAAAAGGCTTTTACAAAAGCAAAAGAATTAAGCCAATGTTAACCACAACATGCACCATGGGAAACTACTGGAACAGTTAAAGGAGTACATTTTATTCAATTTTTGCTTATCTTAACATGCATCCTTAGCCATCTATCCTTCAATACTGTCCCTTTCTTCACACCAACAGGGAATTAGCTAGTCCCATTGAAGCCTGCCTGATGGTAAGCTGCTACGAATCACTTTAAGAAATAAATACGTAAAATTGCAGGATCATGCTGAACATTGGTTTCTAATTCTCTCCTCAGCCATTAATTTCTCTATAGATTTTATGAGCTCAACTAAAGTAAACAAGACTGACAGTAACACTGTTGGGCACGAATATTTCTCCTGCATGAATTCACATTCTTCTAAACAAATACTTAAATAACACTCCATCTCTCAAGAGTCTTAAAAAATCTCACTCAAGCAGCAGTCTGGTACATTTGACATGCACTCTTTGTGCTTCAGAGAGCTGCTCTTTTTTAAGTCCTCCTTCCTTGGAACTATTTCTTGAGACATTTTTTTGATCCAACAACATAAACTGTCCTACAAAGCAGTACTAGATTCAAGTAAGTCACTTCCAGACCTCTCACACAGACCTTTTTGAGCCAACAGCTGATTGCTTCCCTTCAGAGATATGATCTGCTCCAATAAAAACCAGCTAAGGTAAGAGTACTGCTGCACAGTTGAAGGCACTTGCTTTCCCACCTCTCCAGAGCTTGTCCCACACAGTACATGTACATTTGATACATATAGGCAGCCAATTGTAATTGCCTCTGACAGGCCTCTTAAGAATATGTAGAAGCAGAAATAGAAAGGCACCAGGAGTAGCATTTTACAACAGGGATTTTCTGCAGTAAGCTTATGCTTACACCCACTTCTGTATCTGTGTGCTGTTGGACACTGCTGGTGTCCATGCTGGCTCCGCTCTCTGTGAAGGGCTATTTCAGTCCCACACTTGGAAAAGGCACTAGGTTGAAACCACTGAATTCATATGAAGGCCAGTGTTCGATTTCTGAGAATTCTATACTTACGATTCACAGAAGAAGCAAAATTCTTTTAAATATGGAGACACATGCAAGAGGTCTTTCTAGCAGAGAGCTGACTTTAGTTTAGGGTACAGAAGTCCATGCATGACTCATTGCAAGGCAGACTAAGGCTGTCTTCTCAGGATGAATTATTAAAGCTGGTGAAATATTAAAGGCAGCTTTCACCTCAAAATACATAACGTTTTCCAGCCTGTGCGCACTGCAGCCTTCACTGCAACCACTACTCAACAATGAAGCAGTGTTTGTCTCATTTTAAAGATGAAAGTGGGGCTCAGAGACATGCTCAAGGAAGAAAGATTAGCATGGAGAGCCCACTATATGTGAATATATATCCTAGTTATTGCTGCCACACAGATTTTTCCTGGACCAAAGACAGCTGACTAGGTGTGTACATAAAGGCTTGATACAGAGTCCCAAAGTGCATTGCAGATTCTGGCTGAAATATCTAGCTTGCTTGGATTGGTTTCACATCACATTATGTGCATAAATACACATGCATATATGTGGAAATTCGCACTCTGACCTCTGCACTCAAATACATTTTACCCCAATCTTCTACTGGGATTGGAACTGTGTTTCCTCATAATTTTGGAAAAAGCAGAAGTGATCAGAACATGGGAAAAGTTCATGGGAAAACAGAAAACTGGATAATATACAACTCAGCTCTAATACTTTACGGGTTACATCACTACTAGAGGCATTGGATATTCCGAGTATTAGACAACTAGGAAATACCACGTTGCTGCATTTATTCAAATCTTATAAGCTAGTAGGCAACAAGCCTTTCAGAGGTGCACATTTGGACAAATACTTACATATTTATCTCACTTCTTGGGTCTATGGGTATAGGGAGTTGTTCAAGTAAAGCACATCTTTGGGTTCTGATAACACAAACTGATAGTTACAGACTCCAAGTGCTGTATCTGCAGCTATTTGCTATGGCCCAGTTGTTACCCAGGGGCTTCCCCTCCCTGTTTAAAAAAGAGCCTCAGATTTGTGTATTGACACAGCTGGAATAAAGGAATCTGCCAAACACGTTTTCTAGAATTGGCACGTACATCCCCAAAGCCATCATACAATCCAGTACAAATTACATATTGTGTTCTAAAAGCAAGGGAATCAACACACCACCTATTACATTTACAGATAGGGAAAAGTCTGGGTCACTGCCTGTAAATCCCAGATCAAGTCCTTCCACACTCCAGGTCACCAGCTTCTCCTAAACTGTCAAGTACTCTGGGCTCCACAAGACAGAAGCAGAAGAAAGCACCATTTGCTCATGACCAACTCCAAAACACACAGAGCCAACATGCCCAAGATGTCAACCAGCATCCCCAGACCACTTAAATTAGGGGACCCACAGAGCTACCAAGTCAGACTCAGCCAGCTCTGCAGGCCAGTCAGCATCCAAGAAGTTGCAAAAGAAAAAAAAAGTTTCCCAAGGCTCAAACATCCTAATGCCTTCTAAAAATAAATTTAAAATAATCTTTCCTTTCCCACTTTGCTTGATCTCATGAACACCTAATATGTAACTGTCTGTGCAATATCAGCTCAATTTCACATTGCACAACATGTTTGTTCACATCCAACCATCAGTACCAACTCAGTTATTAAGGAAAATACCCATTTACTGATAACAGATTTTCTTTTTTTCATGTGATCTGCTTGGATACCTGATTTCCTGCCTGACTTCAAGTTCTGGTTGCACTACACATCTATTGTCACCTTTTCTTGAATTTTTTTTCTCTTGGAAAGTGACAGATTGACACTGATCCCTCAAAGATGAAGTTTTTGTGATTTCAGTAAGCACGAGGTAAGGTAAGATTCCTAGAGGGCAGACAGACTGAACAACCAGTACAAAGAGCTCTGTGTTGAGTCTCTATGGGCAACAACTGGTATTGGAGAACATTTTCTTTTCTTCTTTCCCTTCCCCCAAAATTTTCTTTACTTCAGTAGGTCCCAGAAGTTGATGAATTCTATGATCACGGGAAGTTCATGGGGCACCTTCCTTTCTCCATGGTCAAATACAGCCCAGAGCCATGCATTTTCTTCTCCAGAAGGACTTCTGTCCTGTACCTCCTTTAGTATTTCTACTGTTAGGAAGATGTTCAAGTTGGAAAGGTAAGCAATAAATCCATCTCTCACCCTCCTTAAAGCCTGTCCTCAATCTCTTCTTCAGTAGTTCATCATTTAAAGGTTGAAATCTATAGATCTGAGGTTTTAATGAACCTTCTAAAGTGATGCTGTTGTCACTATGTTTAGATAAATCAATCATTTACAGGAGCTCCCAACCACAAAGGGGTTTGGCTGGGGCATGGACAGAGAAGGACTCCAGTACACAGTGCAGAATACACAGAAATTTGGTGGGCAAACCCAGCCTGTGGCACCAACAAGTAACCCGCTGCCTTCAGAAAGGCTACGCCAGTGCAGTCAGCTCCTGCAGCACATTATCCAGAGCCATGAACAACTGATTACAGTAAAGGCATGCAAACAGATGGCTTTCCACCCCACAGGGCATGGGGAGCTCAGCCTTAGGAGCCAATGGAGACTCTATGAGTCATGAGCAGTTGTGGGGTTGTGTTTTCTGTGGTCAGCCAACGGGGTGCAACAGGCGAGCTCACAAGTAATTTCCTTTACATTCACAGGACTTAATCTTAAAGCAAACACATTTTGTGTCCAAGCTTTCTTTAGGAAAACATGAACAAGCTTTCAAATGGGCCTCATAGTAATCTTGTCCAAAGATTACAAATTACTTCCTAGTGGTTTAAAAAGTTACAGACCCCCAGTCCCAGCTGATAGGAAATGGCCTTCACAAGCTGCAGAGAATGGCCAATATTTACTTCCCTGACAGACTGACAAAAGTTGCTTTTGTTTTAATTTCTTATTCTGAAGTCTATAGAGAACGTAGTATCAGTCACTTACTGGGAAATCCTCAAAACCACACAGAATCAGGAAAGAGAGAGTCTGAGGACTAGGAATGAAACCTAGCAGAGTACCAAACAGCACTGCAGGTGCTAGAGTCAAAATCATACAGGATTTCCATATTTCATATAAAAATACATCTGCTGCCTCTGAGGCACACTTCGATTATGTCAAGACAGAACTAAGCAACACTAGACAAGGGCTTGAAGCAATGAACAAAGGCTACAGTATATCCAGCAGAAATCTGGGGATAAAGCAACCAAACAGTGGTATTAGTTCAGTCTGAAGCAGAGCTGAGTCACCACATTAAAAATGCTGCCTTTTACAAACAGCTTTTGTGGGATCCTTCTGAACCACAACACTCCTGTGCTAAAGGAATGGAGACACTGCAGCACTGCTCTGCAGTGCTCAGATATCCATCACACAAATGGCCATTTCCATATCCTGGGTGTTCCCTGAAGCTCTGCTGTCCAAATACAGCTTCTGTCCAGCTCTATTTATTAGCTAGATCTGATGAGATTGTAGCCCAGATGGTACGTTATCACAAATAGTGATGTAGTCAAATCAAATGCTCTGCTCTCTCTCTGACACCGTTTCATTGCCTTTCTCCTGAGCTCCATTCAAGCTGTGTTTCTGCAGTGACCCCGTGAGCTGAGCCTCAAGGAGCTGCCTGCACACGGCTGCAGGAAATGACAGCTTCGGAAATGAGTACCAGAGTGATGAATAGCCGGCTACAAGAGCAGCCAGTGCATTAGCAGGCTGCCAGTTAATGACCTACATTGTACTGAACAGGGACATAAATGGGCAAGTAGTATCACTGACACTCCCAAGAAGAGATTATAAACCCAACTCAGTATTTTCTGAAGAAGTTCTCCAAGCTTCTCTAAAGTGTAGAAACTTAGACTTTTTACTATATTTTGTTCAGCATGAAGCTGAACTGGTCCCATTTGGAGTGGATTATGGAAAACTGAAAGAAAAAAGTGTAGAAAAAAAATATTTGCCTTTTATCTCTATTCATCATGAAGACCCAGAAAACGAGGACAGCCTATGCAGGTGAAACAGAAGGGGACATTGACCTGTATGAGTACACCCATGCAGATTTTGAAAAAGCAAGCAGGAATTACTGGGGTACCTGGTTCCATCAGCTCTAATAAAAAGGTGCACCAGCAACATAAGAAAGTGAATATGGGAAAGTTACTGAGTCAAAAAGCTCTGGTAAGATGGTCATTCCTCCTCCTTCCCCCAGCAAAAAAACACTGCTCTTATATTGCAGAAAATACTCTACACACAACCAAGTAACTAAGCATTTATTTCTACTCAGTCTGGCTTAGCCTCTGAATACAAAGGCTACACACTTTGCTCAAACAGCTTTGCAGGGCTTTCCCTACATGGCAGTAAGCATGTGTTTTCCCTGCAGCTTGCTTGGTTGCCTCACCTGGGATATTGAGTTTAAAGGCTGATATTTAGCCTTTGGTTGCTCCTTACAGAGTGGAAAGGCAGTCTAGACTCAAGAGCAGAGAATCAGTCTGCCTCAAGAGACTAGAAATACCTCACTGACTAAGCCTTGGACTATGGGAACATCAACAGCAACGTTTCTATTACCACCTTCACTGAGAAAGGTTGCATTGCTGGTGGCCTCAGATGCTGCTCTGTCTACAGGAAGGTACTGCTAAGTCCACAATAAGTCAAAGTCCAAATACATAAACATTTTAATTTTCTGACTCTCCTTCTGTCTCTTCAAGCTTAAACAGAGCCAGAGCAGACACTAAGCACAGATTTGCTGGCAATAATCAGGGAAGCTGATCTTTTGATGTTAAATAAAGGTTAGCAAGGCAAATTAATGATGCGAGATACAGAAGAGTTGTCAATCTTCATACATTTCACAGAGTTGAGAAAAGACAAATAGATCATTGTGAGGTTTATTCCTTTCCATTAGGAATAAATCAACCATGAAACAAGGGCAAGAGTAATGCAGTCCTTGGGCAAAAAGCTGAGATTGGCAGACCCTCCATTACAGATACACATGCATTATACAACACAGCACCACTTAAAATAAATAAGCAGCACAGTAAGGGATTACCTAAACCTGTGAGACAAATGACACAGAGGTGCAGTGTTTATCTTTTCAACAGGGAGTCACTTAAACTTACCCTATGAGTGCATGCTAGATTAAACCTTTCCCTCACCCCAGCACAAGGCTACCAAAAGAGGAAATGCTGGACTGCCTCTAACTACCCCTGGCCAGAGCCTGCTACAAGCACTGTACTTTCATGTATCTCCTGCTATTCCTCAATCACGCTGAAAACCTTCAATTCAGGCATTCTGCAACCTTGTACTTTTCAGGACCTCACTGCTCCTGGGCAGATTGATGGCCTTTTTTGATGGGTTGGTTTGGGTGTTATTCTTATTTTCTTTCCCCTTCTCTCAAAACACATTGATTTCTCCTTATTTTAGGAAAGTTCAGTGATGGAGCATAGAGGCTGCATATTCACTACAAACTGAGAAAGAGGATGGTCTTGCTGCTGAGGAGCTGAGAATTCACTGTAAGAGAACTGAGAACCAGACCAATTTTTTTCATGGGAGTTTTTCCCTCCTCAGTTTCCAAGTCTTAGTTACTTCCCTTCCCCTCCTCCACCACACAGATCTGAACAGCGTTTCCTTTGTCTGTTCCCTATGTAGACGTCCATTCTCTGGAGACAGGGCCTTAATGTCTAGCACAACAGGACCCTGATTTCAGCTGGGCCTTAGGCACTGCCATAAAAAACAGAGATCACAGAACCATGGCTCTTGCAATGTAAAGCAGCCACAGTGGTAAACAAGTCTTTGGATAGGTCCGTTAGCTGACATACTTATTACGATGTTGGAATGCTACAGTTTAACAAAAGCTTGTAGGGCCTCAAAATTTATTCCAAAACATTTAGTGATTATGTGTGTATTTGGAAAGGGAGTTGGAGTTCACTACAATGCTAGCGTGAAGTATACGCAACAGCGCACCTCCAGTAAGACCAAGTAGATTACTAGCACAATTTAGGATGACTAATGAATTGAAGGTCCCTTGGCATACTTCCCTCCCAAGGATTACAGAGTGGAAAGAACCTTTCCTGGGTAGAAAAAGAAGTGCATATTCCTGTTGCCAATTATTCCCTACTGAGGAAGAGGCTTTCCCATTGCATTTCAGGGCCATCTACACCCCTCCCCTTGTTTGCATGGGCTGTTTGACATGCACACACCAAATTCTCAGACTCCAGCTCAGCAAAACACCCTGCAATGCAGCCTGCAGAAGGCAACCAAGACCACACAGTTTTGGGAAGGATAACCACCACCTCCACTTACGCAGACTCTCTCAACATCAGGTGCAAAGTGATTAATTTCTAGGTCAATATTCTGGCTAGGAACTGACACCACCTGAAGGTTTAAAACTGTCTCCTGACGCTCCTCCCTCCCACATTAAGTTCTAATACAGCTCTTTGGTGCTCACAAGCCATTTTCATGGAGATCATGCTTTCTTCAGCTGCCCTATTTGACACCAAGTGCTAATACAAGCCAGTGAGTGGGGTTGCCTAGTACCAACACACAAGCCTTCCCAATCTTCCCTGCTAGAGTTCATCCAGATGCCAAACAATACTAGGAACAGTTTAAATAAGATTTGGAAGTCAGCTTCATATAGTACTAAAATTAAGATTTAATTCTCTGTCCTACATAACGTTAGATTTGTTGGTCATCCTCCAGCATGTACTATCTCAATGCTAAGCTATGCATCTACTTGCTAGTCCACACATGAAGCTGAAGAAAAACGAAGATTCAAAGGAGATTCAGCATCTGGTCTGTCCTCTTGCATCTCACAGGCCATTAACGCTACATCACCTGGCTCTTCAACACTGTGACCTTTACTGGACTACCAATTTTGAGGAACATGGGGGTTTTTTTGCATAGTTGAAATTATATATGGAACCTATTCCAGAAACACAGGCACTGATCATCAATATCTGAGGAATTATCCATATAGACATCTAACCTGCTTCCCAAGGTACTTGTTGAAGACTTGCATGACAGGAAGGTGGAAATATCCATCCTTGTAACAACTGCCTAATTAGATTTTGATTTTCCTTTTTTGCAATTTCCCCCTGCCACTTCAGCCTCCACAGTTACCTTGGCAACACCTTCCAAGAGTCAGAAGAGAAGCCTGAAAATGATCCAGAGAAAATCTCAGATATTTCTTCTAGCCTACCACATCAGCAAGGTCAGAGTGACCAAACCAGGGGCTTGAGCATCACAACCACTGAGATTTCAGAGTATGGTTTATCTTCAAGACATGCTTTCTAGTTTGAGTCAAATAGAAATTTATATTTTCATGCTCCCAAAGCCTGAGAATATCTAACCCTGTTAGAGGATGAGTTCTTCTGCTACTTGAATGCATTGTGACAGAGACACTTTCAGGAGCACCTTCCTTCCCCCCCGCCCCAAAAAGCAATTAGTCCACTTTGCTCACATTTGTTTCTTTTAAGTTGTGACCTCTATAAGGGGAAGATAATACTCATTACAGTAACCAGCAAGTGTCAGTACAACATTTGATGCATTCGCTGATGTGGCTTACAGATGTCAGTACAGCTATGACTTACTTGCAGGAGCTGTCTCTTTCCCTGCTCTCCAGAAGATGCAGAAACCTCACACCCACATTCCTTTTCTTCTTGGTATCTCTTTTCCATAGAAAATAGGATAGGCAAAACCATTAACCAATTGACTTCACTGTCTTACCACTTTTGCATCTCCATCAGCAGATCCAGCCACAACAACTTGGGAGTCAGTAGCAGCTGAATCTATCTACAGAGCCTGTCTCTTTGTTTCTAACTTGTCTTCTGTCCAGAGGCAGTTCTGGTCCTTTCCGGCACTGCTTCCCCACCAACACAGAGGAATGGAATTACTCATCATTCAATGCTGTTTTCATCTCTATTTTTACAATTGTAAAAAGGTTTGCATAGCAGTTTATTTATAAAAACAGTAAACTTTTTTTACTTGGATTATCTGAGTAGGCCGTAGTCTCCTATTCAGTAAAGGTATTCAGTATGAAAACAGTGAAACGCCCCAAACCGCATGTTTGAGTCAACTGTAGGCTTAGGCACTTTGCTCAGCTGAGGAGCAGAGCCATGGAGTGAGCACCATCTTTAAGAGATAAAACTCCCATTGGCAAGGAGCTTCTTCATCATGGTGCCATCAGGCCTGTAACTCATCACAGCTTTGCGCTGTCACTTCCAGCCTCCCTTGCTTTTTCCTTCCAACTATGTCTCAGGCCTTTGGATGAGCCTGTTTGCTCAGTTTTCAAATTCTGAGCCAGAGCCAGCAAAGAAGAGCAGCCTCTCCAGACAAGGTCCTAGAAATTAGCTACATAGGCTTCACTACAGTGAAGTAAGACCACTGCATTTTCCTCCTCTCCAAATTCAACAACAAAGTGCAAAGGGAACAGGTATTGAACGGCAAGTAAATTAAAAAAAAAAGTGAGATGAAGCCTTTATGACTGGTAAAGAAATTACAAAGGCCATTTCCAACCAAAAGAAATTTAAAATATACCTTACCTACACAGCCTAAACATTAGGCTAAGCTCAGGGACTGTTTTCATGTTGGAGTTCAAGGGATTTTATATCTGCTGCTTGAAGTCACTGTACTTTTGATGAAATGTTGGTAATTCTATCCAGTTGTGAAGTTAACAAGCAGCAATAGAAGTCAAGCATAAAGGATCCCGACAGCCCTGCCCTCAAGCACTGCTAGCATATCTTAGGGCATATATCTCATTGCTGCACAGTTAAGTATTGCACGAGGTGTTAAGAATACTTTTGGTCTTTAGCTTCTGACAAGTATCATTAGGGGCAGACCACTTCAGTGGCTTTCATTTATTTATTTTTAAAACAGAAATAAATATGCAGAAGTGTGAGCTAAGAGCGACCCCCAGATCATTGTTTCTGTGCTTGTAGCTATATCATTTAAAATGAGATCAATCAAAAGCCCTGCTTTACAAGTGAGATGCCTGTCTTTAACCAGAGCCAGAGGTCTCAGGAGCACATTTCCTTCAGATATAGCAAAAGATTTCTTAAGAAAGAGATGAAGCATTGATTAAAAAGAAAAGCAGCTGCCCCACCCCCTGCCCACTCAAGCAAGCTGTAAGTTTGAAGAAAAGGAACAAAATGAGCTTTGGTTTGACTCCTCTGTGCTTGAAATTACTTTGTGACAACGATTCCCCACTGCCAACACACACTCCGGCTCTAAGAGCAGGGTTGATGGCGTCCAAGCCAAACACATGCATGGCTGGAGAGACTCACAGCAGATTAGACAGCTCTTCTTTGTACCAATACATGTAATACATCTGGGGCACTCTGGTTATATTAAGGGCACATTCCTTGGCTGAGCTGATGCTTGTGTGAGCACCACTGCAAGCACCAGCGACACTCATCTCTGGGGCATTGACTGATACAGCACTTCCAGCAGCTCCCCAAGTTGGCAGATGGAAATCCCTGGGAATGAGACTTGTGAAACAGCCCTGAAGGGTTGATATTCTCACTCAGATTATCTAAATCCCAGCATGGAAAACATGCCAAAAGCATCCTTACTCTGAATCACAATGAAATGCTCAATAAGTGGCTGGATTTACAGAAAGCCAGGTGCAAGCAAAGACAGTTCTTGGTCATCAGTGTCACAAGCATCCTAAAGAGTCTACTCAAATCTACAGATATAAATGTATGTCCAAGTCCAGTTCCTACCTCCAATATTTTCACCATGTTTGCATCTGGAATCAAGCTGTTGCCACTCCAGACACAGGAACTCTCTAGAGTCTGTGCTCTCCACTGACACAGGGCTGCAAACAACCTATTTCTCAAGAGTGGTGTTTTGGGGGGTTTTTTGTGGTTTTAAATTTCTTTTAAAAAGGTTTGTGGGTTTTTTTGGGTTTGTTTTTTGTTTTGTTTTGTTTTAAGGGAACAGAAACATTATAAATTGCTATTACAGTGATAGTATCATCTCATGAGAAAATTAAAAAAATACAATATGGAGTTCCCTTATTAACCATTTCATTAAATATCAATACTTTCTCAGTCATTTTATAACTGGAGCATCAAGAAGGTAAGAAAATTTATACTGAATCAGAGTTTAAGGGCCAAACCCAAACAAAAATGTACCAAGCTTTTAGGTTTATACATCATAGCTTTTTCATGGATTTAGCAGTAAAACTTTTAACTGAATGTTCAGTTTAACACTAGTAAATACAAGTTACATCACTGCTCATGTAAATCAGAGGTTATTCGATGGGGCACCAGAAGATTTGAGAAGAGAACAGGCACCTCTACTAGCTGGGAGCTCTTATTCATGCAGCACAGCCTGACTCCAGCACCTTGCAGCCCTCCCTGTGCTAGCCTCGCCACAACATTCACACTTTGCAGTGGTTTCAAGTTTCCAAATCAGAAGCTTTGCTGGATTTTCAATTTCTAGATATCCCCACACCAGTGGGAGACAAAAAGAAAAATATTCTGAAGAATTTTAATTTTTCCAGACTGCATACCAGGTTTAATTCCTTATTCTCTATTACTATTGTTGAAGAGCTCACTGGACAATTTTCAGCTCTTCAGATTTACAGCCATTCCTAGCAAAGTATTTTATCCACAAATAAATGCAACCATCCTTTTTCTGAAGGCAAGGGGAAAATATATAGAAAGCACACAGATGTTTGGCAAGTACATCAAAGCTAGCCTAGTTAGAAAAAAAAACCCCTCCCCAAACCCCTTAACGTTCTCAGTGCTTTAACAATACAATCAAATTTTAAATATGAACAGAGGGGGATTCCAAATGGGTACATAACATCTACAATAGTAAATTAATTGAAAGTGCACAGAAAGTTGGACTACAGAGATGTGCACTGTATTAAATGTCTTCATATGCCACTTCATTCTGTGAGACCAGGCTCACTGAGTCTGAGTAGATCTTTGTTTTACACATTAATATCATTAGATGAGGCTGGGCAGTGATATCAACTCCTGGTCAGTAGGTATTAACTTACTGTCTTTGGCAAAGTCATGCTCCTGTGTTCTCTGCACAGGCGGAAATACGGCTCCTCAAACCCTGTGATTCACTGCTAACCCATGTACATTGACTTAGATGGTCTTGGATCTTTGGAGAGCAGAGAGCACTTTACAACTTGACAATATTTCATAACTTCAGCAAGTAATATCTTCTCCAAAGGAGGCCAAGAAGTTTTCCATTAGACTCTTGATGTCTCTCTGGCCATGTAGTCCGACAGCATAACCACAGCCCCTGCAAGGCTGAAGATGGGAGGCTGTTGCTCAAGCAATACTTGCTGCAGGCAGACCATCCAGCTGAGGTACTGCCCCCTCGCTCCTTGGGCTCAGAGCTGCAGCTGTGAGGGGCCCTGTCAGCACACAGACACTCACCCTCTTTCGGGTAACTTTGAAAAGTACATTGTGGAAGAACAGCTTGAGCCCAGTTTGTCATACAAGGGAAATTTCAGCCAGAAGCCATTATGTCAAGCAATCAAGTTTTTGAAGGAGTAGAGACCCATCATATGGAATGGGTGGGGAGAAAGTCTGTGTTTTGTTTTCAGAAAACTGTATGCCCCAGTTACAGGAAAGGAACCAGAAATGATATCTGTGCCCATTTATGGGTCTGGTTTTGGGTGGGGTTTTTAACTAAATTTTGCATTCATTGAAGAAGAGAGGGATGAAGAGGAAGATCCTGAGCTCAAAGAATTTCACTCTTGGCATGCCAAAGCCAGTGATCTTAAAGCATCACCAGCAGTAGAGATGACTGGATTTTCCACTGTGGCTTGGATACATGCCACAGGAAGAGAAGTCACTTCATAGTAAACTCTTCTCCATGAGGGGACACACTTCAGATCATTCAGCTTCAGGGAGAGGAGGCTACTTCCCTTCCCTACAGAGACCAAAGCTGTGCATGTACTGTTCCTGTCCAAACAGCCATGAGGCTGCTCAGTCAGCCTTGGGAACTAAGGACACAAGCAAGTCTGTTGTCATATTCCACAGGAAAGCATCAAATCCATGGTGATGTTCAAGAGGGATTACTATAGGCTAAAGTAGTAAAAACATTGCAAAAAGCAGAAGGGAGAAGTAGCTAATGGGAGAGAGGATGGTTGCATCCTCAAAACACAAATGGAAATTCAGGTTTTCAGGAGGGATTTGGAAGATGAAAGACAGCAACAAGTTAACTTTCCAATATCTGCATGCACCTTGGGAAACATGATTTGTTTCTGCAAATTACTATTAGGGGACATTAGCTTTTGCTTACTACCCATTTTTCTTGCCAGGAAAACCTGATGCTGCCATCACATGATTGAGAAGTCACTCACAAATTCAGCAGAAACCAAACATTCCAGTGTCTTTGGCCACAGCCACTCTACAAGATCATCTGGGATCCTATGACATCTGACAGTTTTCCACTCCTCCAAGACTGACATTAACCAACAGCCTCTTATCCAAAACAAAATGCTAGATGGAATACAGCCCACATTCCTATTTTGGGGAAGTCTGGATTGGAAACCTAATTAGTCATCTTGAACCCATGTGTAGCTGTTTAAGTGTAGTTCAGGAGCCATATGACAATTACAGTTTATTCATTTGAATGCTGTAGAAAGCTGATAAAAGAGTGAGAATCATCAGCAAAAGGTACTATAAAAAATGCAATGCAGAGTAAACGCAAACAAAACCAGACCATATTCACACTGCTGCTGCCCACTAAGGACTTCCTTCTGCACAGAAGAGATGTGGTTTTGGGAAATAGCAACTTTGTGACAAGGTGAGAGCTTGAGAACTCCAGTTTTATGAAGGGAAGCTGGGTATTCTGCTCCCATCTAATCCCAAACCTGCTCCTCATTTTCATGAGAAACTGCACTTGGATTTTCCAGAGTGGTTGCCACCTAATCAGAAACCAGTCCTGAGCAGAAACAACAAGGTTGCACTGCTGCCAGTTCTTCAGCCTCTACTTGGTCGCACTCTAAAGTCCTGTGTCTCTCAATTCCCTCCTACCAGCTTGCAAATGGTAATTTCTGAATACTTTTGGGCAAAATTCCACTAACAAAATACTACTGGCTTTAAAACAAAAGAGTACAGACAAATATCCAAGTAGAAATTGAAAGCACCTGCTCAAAAGACACCAGTAGTGTCTCAACAGTCCTTGACTAGTAAACACCTTACATTTTTATTTTTAAAATAATAATTTTTCTACCATGGTCCTTGGATCCCTTAAAGCAACACCAAATTCTGCTATGGATTTAGACTTCACAACATGACTTCACTCCTCCAAACACAGAGTAGGAGTCTTGTGAGAAGGTTTCACTTCTGCCAGCATCCACTTCCAAGTTCTCCGGCCCTGGACAGCAGAGAAACAAACCAAACAAAACAGGATAGCTGTGTAACAGCAGTCAGCCTCCTACGCACTCCGGAGCTTCCTGGCTACCGCTGTGTTATGAATTTCATGAGCTGTCAAACGGAGCTAGGCCCATCTGTGTGCCCACTGGCTTTGAACTGCATGGCTTGGGTCACCACGTGCCATGCCAGTGCCGTGTTGTATCACGTGCACAGGACAGGAGGCACAGCTCAGTAATTTCAGAGATGATTATGAAGCTGTACACACCCAACTAAATATATTGAGAGATGGAGAGGTGCACACAAATATCATGCCCTGTTTATAGGCATCCAGTTACAAGAACTAGAACGATCAGGAACTACTTGTTGATTTGAACAAAGCTGATATTCAGATCCATTCACTGGCAAAACTGTCCAGTCAATCAGTTGATCACTGCCTCAGTGCTGGCATTCCAGAATGGAAAGCAGCAAAAGAACAGAGAAAGACGGATGGAAAACATGATTAATAACGACACTCCTTTTCTGCCTCCACACTAGAAGCTAGCACAGACAGCAGAGAGCACAGGAGGCCAAAATTAAGTAACAGAGAAGAGGGCATGATAGAGGAATACATTTGGATAGTAGATGTCAAGAAAGAAACTGATTTTAATGTCTCTTTGCCTTTCAGGCCACAAGGCACCTCCCATAACTACTGCACCTGGACCATTTTCAAGGATGCTGGCCACACACTGCTCACATAAACTTCATGGGATTAACACTACAGCCTGTGGGATGAATCACTCCTATATCTTTTTTTATCCCACATTAAAATCTCAAAAGGAGAAAACGGTGGCTTGCTCATAACGGATTTTCTCTCTTCACTCTCCAAAACCATGCAAAGGACTTGTTACATATTGGCTATTGGTAAGGCTACGGATACATTCCAAAGGAGTACGTAGCACTAAGTGTGTTGCTCACAAGTTACTTTACCTTCTCCTGTCTTCTGCTGTTCTTCCTATGGTTATTTGTTGCATCACGAACAGAAGCAGTCTGTCTCATGTGTGGGTTGATCATAGGTGAGCATTCAGTGGATCTTGCCTTTACTAGTTCACTTTCTCTCAGATAGGGTACTGCATAGCTTCAGAAGTCCAAGATAAGCGGTTCTGACCTCAGTCACAGTCTCAATTGAACAGGGGTGACTATAGTTGAGAAATTTGTTTTATTAAGTGATGGCTGCTTTTACCAATCTAGGCCAGGCTCAACTACAGCAACTGAGGCTCTTTCCTGCCAATTCACTTGCAAGAAAAACACTAAGTACCAATGGATGGTCTGACTCCAGAGCTTTACCTTACAAGTGCAATTCTAGTCCATCCAGCAAGACCTGATGAAGGCACAGCTTTAATGCAGCTACAGAAAAATGTCTCAGCATTACATCGTCAAGGTTAAGGTAAAACTTCAGTCCCCTATAAATACAGGACTTTGATTTCCTTAAACTGAGGAACATGTTGTGTTAGATTTCCTTAGAACAGAATGTGGCCCTGACAGGAGAAATTAGCAGAGGATTTAGCTTTCACAAAAGACCAAGAAGTATTAATCACATTGGATTCTCCACAGAAGGTACAGAAGATCAGTGAAAAAAGAACTACAAAAACAGAAGAATAAATGATACACAGGAAGGAAGTTTCTACTCTCCAGCTGCACTCAGCCTCCTTTCAGGTCTTTCCTCCTACACACACAAGTTTCCACCAAGTTTACCTGGGGCCAGTCAAACAGTCCACTCAGGAATTTGTTTAAACAAGAGGCAAAGAAGAAATAAAGGAAGGATGATATGATTTGAAGATACAGAGATGAATTACTAGTTTAGGCCAGCTTCAACTGCAGCAGATGGTTTTCCTGATGTACCAAGAACCTGGCACTGTTTGTTTACAGAAGCCAGAGTAGCTCATCTGGCAGCCTGCAGCCATTGACAAGTTGCAGATGAGTTTGGCCCACTTACTATTTCTAATCCTGTAACTGCAGTCCCCAGAAGACACTTGTCAAGGACAAGTGCATGCTCAGGCACTCAGATTTTGCACATAATTAGTGGGGAAAAGGCCCTTGTGCAAGTCAAGTGCACCATGCAACGAGGCCTCAACACTGGCATCAGTCACAGCATTATAAAGGGTGGCTACATCTCACCCGTAATAGGAGTTTCTCTGAAACCAGCAGCATTTTCCATCAAATGTCTCTACGCAACAATTCCTGGTAGCCAGAGACAAATTTAAAACAGTGTCAGCAAGCCATCCCCAGAACCATTCAGTCCCCCACATCCCACATGGACATTCTGCAGACAGGGTCTTTATTGTGGGATTTTGGTTTCTGTTTAGGATTGATGTAAGGGAGACTCTCGGGTGGCATAGGGAAAGCAACACCCTTTCATGTGGCTGGCTCTCAAACCTGGATACTTCTGTAAAAGAGATACTTAAGTTCCCAGTTTTCAGCTGAGTGGAAGGGTTCACACGCCAGCCTCAGAAGCTCACTTCTTATTTTAAAACCAACAGGCTAACAGTCCAGGAAGTGTAGAGTCAGCTCTAAAAATACAGACATCTGGAATGACCAAGTGTGTAATTTAACTTGTAACTGGTACAGAAACCAGTTCTGCTTGCTGCACTAGGAGGAGCAAAAGAGGCATTTTCTACAGGACTCAGTTATCCCATCTCATTTCTGTTCATTCTACGTCTGTTCAAGGACATTTTGGTCAGAGAAGGTCTACTTGAAGGAAGGGAACAATTTGCAAGCTCACTGTGAGCATACCACCATCCCATAGTTTTGGTTATTCATACTCTACACAGAATGTCCTTCTTGGTAACAGTAAGGAATTTCAGTCAGATTAAGAACAAAATCTCAAAGAAACTGTCTTTTGGACTCCTGCTCCTGTTTTCAAGCACAGAAGCAAGCTTCACCTTCTCTCCCATGAGTCGGTGTGTGCAGTTTTCCCCTTGCCAACACCCAGAAACGCAGATTTTTCAAAGTGTTTTCCAGGATACTGAATAAACTGTCCTTGAGTTTAATCCTAGGATTTCAAATAGTCAGTTATGGACCTTCCCAGATTCACATCACCCATCCTGAATTTCCACCTATACTCAGCTAAAACAAATGGGGTGAACTTCTCCAGCTCTGTTTCTCCTCATGCAGGGAGGCCTCCAGTAACATCCAAATGCTATTAAAGTCCATGTGGGAGATTAAAGTGTTATTTTTGAACTTACCAATGTTCAAGTCCATGATTCAGGTTTAATATTAGATGCTGTTATTCCAATCTCAGGGTCACGACTGCATGGACATTTACACTGTCCCCTTCCCCCCCGCCGCCATCACCTCCATTGTGTTTGAGTGGGATCATGTTCAGGGCCTCTTTAGCTTCATTTCATTATGCTGAAATTCATTATTCCAACTGCCAGGTTTTGTTCCTAAGAGCTCTCGCCCTTTAAGGATACATTTCACCTGCACATATGGTCACTGTTTGAAAGCCAGCACAGTGCCTCAGGACCTGGACATCAAATCATGAAGGTGTTTTCTTACACTCGTCAGCACAGATGTGTGCCTGCCAGCATTAGTCTAGCTAGTCACGCCGCTGCTAATCATGAAAAAAGCAACAACTTACTTTCTCTTTTATCCAAGTTTCAAACCAGTCTAGGATTCTTAAGCAAACATAGGGCAGCTGTTTTAATATCAGAGCAAAGTGAAGCTAGGTCTGCAAGTGCACCTAGCATTGCCCTTTCACTCCAGCCACTGGGAGACATTGCATTAAATCCCATCCCACTGGCATGCCAGAAATGGCGCGCACAAGTGATGGGAGAGAGGAAGAGATATGCAGGAGGTGGTTCTGTGAACAGAATTATAACAACTCTTCAAAGCAACAGTTTAGGGCTTTCCAGCACACATTCACATTGCAGGGAGAAACAGGAGAAACGGACTAAAGCGTGGTCTGGGAAATACTTGCCATGATCACCAAACTGAAGTTTGATTGTGTTGCCAACAAACCTGCAATTTAGTTTCATTTGAAATAATGTCCCATTGCATGTGAAAATTTCAGATGAAGTCACACTGTATCAGGATACAAAAAACTGAACTAGCCAATAAAAATAGTAATGAGAAGCCAGCCAGTAAAACAAAGATCCAAGAGAGCCCATCTCATGGCTCGCCTCCTCCAGAACTGCTTCAGTTAATCCAGCTGTGAGCCAACATCTTTCTACCAGAAAAATAATTAAATTCTCCATCAAGAGTGCTGCGAAGTCTGATGTCCCAGCCCAAGGAGTGGATGGGAAGAGATAACACACACAGCTTTGTCATGCCACCTCCTAAATCTGACTGTTTTATGAAAATCCTAAGCAGGGCAATTCCTTCTATAGGCCTTGCTAAATCTGAAGGTGGATGAAAAACTGGTTTGTGGGGAAACTGAACTTTTTTTAACATGAAAACCAAAAGCATGGAGTTATGTTGCTGGTCATAACTGAAACACGTCTGCTAATGATTACAGCTTCCATTTTGCTGCCAAAGTATTATTGGAACTGCTTATTTGCTGCGCAGTTTGGGGAAGAAAAAAAGTCTCTTCCATCCTTTATTAATCTTGTCCTCATCTGACACAACAAAAAATGCACCATCAGTCTTTTGCTTACTTTGAAAAACAGGCCCGAAAGTCACCACATGAGCCAAAGTCTTTGTGTATAATTGCTGTCTTGATTAACTAGAACAAAGGGCAGAAAACGTCAGTCATTATGCATTAAGTTTAGGAGTTTGGGGGCTTATTTAAAGCCATTTCACTGGCTTGCTTTTGAAAAGGAAACTTTGATATAACAAAAAATGTGAAATAATGGAAAATAATTGCTTTTTAATTTTTTTTATTTGTTTGATTGCTTTTTTAAAAGCAGTCACATCCTAAGGAATGTTGCTCACAGGACTCATTGAAAGGCCTCAGCAATATACTTGTATCCTCTTGGCCCCAGGTAGTTTCTTGCAGCAGTGCTGAGCTGGTGACCTATTTGGCTGATACAGAACACTCCATCATTAGAAAGTTTCTGTATTGTAATATGAAAAGCAGATTTTCCTTGGAAACATTTTCTTGGGGCAGGTTTCAGGGTCCCCAAACTGGCAATGACTGCATAAACAGAGGAGGTAATGAGTAAATGCTCCAACCAGGGATGCTGTGTCAAATTTTTTCCTTTCCAGCCTGCCATCCTGGGCTCCAAACAGGGTATTTCTCCAGTAGAAATGGAGAATTTAACTATCTGCCCAAGCAAAGTCTCAGCACAGTAGAACTGAATGAGAAGGGAAAGAGGAAGAAACTTTCAGGCAGCTGGAAATTTCAGAACTGAAGTTTTCAGAAGCCTAGTAAAGATCCTACTATTCAAGACTACCTGGATGTGTTGTAGGACAAACTTGGAGGCAGCAATGCTTGTGCCTTAGCTTCTCCTTGCTTACTGATGGGCCCTGTTCCTCTGAGGCCAAACTGCCTTTACACACAACTAAGTCTCTAAGTCTGTGGTTTCAGCAGTCATATCCCACCTTCTCCTCAGCAGACAGACTGAAAAAACAGTCTCAGAAGTTGTCCTAGAACAGATTTCATGCCCACAGCTGGCAAATATGAAGTCCAGACAGGCTTGTTCCCTCTCCTGCTCTCTTAAGCGTCTCAGTGCCTTGGTTATAGGGAAATCAAAACAGATGTAGATAAGAAACAATATTTGCAAGGCTTGACATTGTTTTTTCCCCTTTAAACTAGACTTATTTTGGTTTAGAGACAAGAGAAGCCTCCTCACCTGCTGACCTGGCAACCCTGTGGAACTCCTTTCTGTCCTGCCTGTGTGAAGGCTTGCCCTGGCAAGTGGCCTTGCTCCAGTGGGTCTTCTGAGGCAGGGGAATTCCTCTCACTGGGCTCCTATTCCTATTTCTTGAGAAATTAGAGAAATGGATGCGTTTGCTAATCTACAGTGAGATTGGAGATCTAACTACAGTTAAATGGGTAGCATTTTGTTCCACATCAAGCCAGGTGGAGGGAAGTTTAAAAGGGAAATTGTTTACTTCAGAGGGATGATGCTTAGATGACAGAATGGAAAAATCCAGCCCTGGAGGTAAATATTTAATATAGCTGGAAACTTCTTATTCACAGCAATCACCGTTCTCCCAAGCTTTGAGGAATTTGAGGATGGGAGAGTTGTCCCACAGAGGCATGACATAGCTAAAGAAATAGCAACTGAATGCAAAAGTCAAAGTGGTTGGACTTGAGATATCTCCAAAAACCCCCCACGTAACTCAGCTAGCCCCATCAGAGCACCAGTTGCCCAAGATTAAGAAAAACAATAGGAGTAGGACTAGAAAAATGAACATAAACCACACACTACAGCCAAAAGCATTTAAGAAAATATGTTCTAGAGGGAAAATTTCAAATTGGAAGTTGTTTTATCATGTCTCAGTCTGGAGAGATATTTCTTTAAACCAAGTTTAAAGCAAACACTACATAAAAGGGATCTGATAGGTACTATTAAAAAGAAACATTCTTTAGAGGAATATGACCCTATGACATCTTTTATGCCCCTATTACTTCTTTATTTTTCTTTATAGAGGTTTGAAATGAGACAGCATTGCTTAAAAAATAGCAATTTGTTTCTTACTACACTTAAAACTTCAATTATGAACCTGAGGGAACACCATTTCTAGTTAACTTTTGTGAAGCTCTACAAATGCACTGAAAGTCACTTCAGTATGACATTCAACTGCTCCCAACTCATGTGAGACCCAAATAACACAAGCCACAATGAACAGCTCCATCCCAACAAGGAAAACATCCCTAACTAGCGGAGCTCCAGAACAGCCTGGAGGTGTCCCAGGAAAGCTTCAGCAGAGCCAGGCACTGCAAAGGGCAGAGTGTAAGCAGACAGCCATATTTCAAGTGTTCTTAATGAGCTTGTCATCAAGAACTCAGAGCAAGTACCAAACGCAATTCAAAGCTGGGCAAAGGAAAACCAAGCAACGATGTCTTTGAAACGCAGAAGAGCTTTCCAGAAGAGATAGAAATGTCACAGCAAAATTAATGGGACACTCTTCCCTTGTCACAGGGTTGAAACTAATATTACCACCAGAAAATCAGGAGCCCACCTTAATCCCTTTGCACAGTTACAAAAAAATAGGCATTCCAGAAGTGGCAATGGAGAACAATCTCATTTTGCACAGTGATAGAGGATAACTACAAAAAACAGAAAAGCCCAACACTGCTTTGGTTCCAACACAGGGAACTATATTTCAAGTTATTAAACATAGAAACAAATATCAATTGCCATGTAAGTTACTAAGTGGAGCAGAGGAAAGCCATTCAGACATCACACGATAGGAACATAAATATTACAACACATTCATAATTCAAGCATTTTGTTTTATGCAGCAACATCCCAAGCTCAGCTGAGATGTCAGTGTGGTGATGCTCAAGCAATAGGCAGGTCAAAAAACTTCAGTCCCAAATCACTCATCATTCAAACCTCCGTACAGGACAGCCTTGAACAGTGGCTCAGAGGTGACTACTTCAGAAATGTTGTAGCATGATTCCTTTCTGGGCACAGCAGATGCGTGTTAAATCCTGGAAAATTAAATGAGGACTTCAGCCATACCAGGATCCTTTGACTACTGAAAGTAAAACAGTCAGAAAAAGAAAGCAGCTACCATCATCCTTATCCTTTCAGAGGCACAAAGTTAAAAATTCAAACATACTAGGAAAAAAGGCAAGAAAAAAAGGGTATCAGAAAATAGCCTACAAAACAATCACCAGAGAGGTCAGAGTATCCTGTCAGAGGCTGCTTCCAGCTTAGTACATCTGCTAAAGTCATTAGACAGTGTCACCCCACCCTTGGGCTCCCAGGGGCAAGAGCAGAGGAAGGAGGGCTCCTCCTCATCTCCTGCTGACCCAGCTGTTTCTGGTGCAAGTGTAAATTCTCTCCATCAATTCAACATTTTGCAAACAGGCCACTGGAAGAGGGAGTGCCTGTTTGCAGTGTTTGCAGGGTTGGTCAGGCACTGTATTCCCAGAAAGGAGCTGATTTATAGCGAGAACTTGGCTAGAGCAAACCATCACATCCAGTTTTACCCTTCTGCTCTGAACTTGCCCCAGGCTTTCCCTGGAAACAGCACAGAGCTTAGATTAGTTTAAATGTCCCTGTCCATCCTATCAATACTATGTTTCCATTGACTACTTTAAAACAAAGCAGCCAGACTCCCTTCAGAGAAAACACCTTCCAAGACAGCTAAAGTTTAAAATAAAACCTAACCTTTGCAACCAGACACACCAATAGGATGCTTTGTTTATATTGTTGCAGAACAAAGCAAGAGAACAAACAGTCTTGATCACTGCTCCAAAAATCCTGAAGACAAAGACACTGCTGCAGTGAGACAAGCAACTGCCATGGAGCATCCTTATCCTCAACACAAACATCTCTGAACCTCTGCCTACCCAGAGAAGCCCTTCTCCAGGCCCTGAGCTGCAAGCATTTGAAGGAGAAAAGCAGCTCTGGTTTGCCAGCATTGTCCCTGTTTGGAAAGAAAACTTCTACAAACACTGTTTTTTATGACATTAAACAACTTTCCAGTAACTCCTAGCCAAAAAATCCAAATCACCCATCCTGCCTCCTCAGACAGCCTGTGTTTGTCTGCCTTACTATATATTTTGGGCAGAAAACTGCAGCAGGACAGGAACTGAATCATAAGTGGATCAAGTGTCCTCTGCTGCTGGGCTGGTGACAGGCCCAGAGAGGCAGGACACATGGCAAGGCAGCACTGTGTTCAGCAGACACTGAAGGCTACAGACTTTTGTTTTTGAAGAAGGGCTTTAGGGTGATCCTTCCTTAAATTCAGCTCTGCTTATTAGAGAGTTATGAACACTGAACACAGAGAAGCAGCTAGACAAGCTATCCCAGGTATTTGGTGGTGGTCACTCACCTAAACCTGTTCTCTGGGATAAAGCCAACAGCGTTAGAGGAAAGGTGTTCGACCTGTATAAGTGTTTGTTTCTCCTCAAATTCCAGGCACAGCTCAAGGGCTGACCAAGAGAAGGGGCTGCTGTATGAGGGATTATTTACTTTTCATATCATGACCTTGGTCTCTTACAAGGTTTAAAATTCAAATACACAGCCACACTGAGAAGAAGTGGAAACACAGAGAACTGAAGTAGCTTTCTTAGAGTAAAGAGCAGGGCTGGGCTGGGCTGGGCGTACAAACAAAAATCAAGTCCTGTATCATATCTCATGAACTACACTCTCTTGAAAAGGTATGTAAAGAAAAAAAAAGGGGGGAAAAGGCACTTTCTAAAGAAACCCAACATAAACAATTGCACCTGAAATAAAGCACGATGTTGGCAATTAGGTGTACTGTGTCTGGCAACACATCTGACCAGTGGATGCACAGCTATTGACAATTCAGAAGCAAACCAGGAAACTGCATTTGCTATTTGGTGTAGAGCTACAGCCACATTTGAAGCCTAGAAAACTGCTAGATTGTCACTTATCTATTAGAATAAACAGAAGTGCATGGGTTTTGGCAAGCTTTTTCAAGATAATACTAATGCTCAGAGACATTTTCTCACAGTGCACACAGTGCCATGTTCTCCTCTGTGTATAAAGGGTGGGATCGTGAAGACAAGAGCCCAGAGAAAAAGGCAGAGAGGCAAAGAGCAGATACAAGACAGAAAAAAATTACAAAATTTAAAACAAAAGCCCCACCAGCACTAAAGAAAGGGGACTACAAGTCAATGCTAATTGCAAAACCAGGCAGGGCAGAAAGGGTTTTAGGATACAACATTGATCCATGAGTTGCAAGGAACCATGTTACTCTGTTTCTACTTGGAATACTTTAAGTGCACATTTAGCCAAGATGCAGTTGTTGACCATCAAAGCAATCTTGGCCCCATTTGGTACAAAATAAACACACTTACTTAACCCTAGAAAGAAACAACTTTCAATAAAGGGTGCTGTGTTCCCCGTGGACAGCCAGAAGGCGAAATCAACAAGTCCTCAATCTAAGAGGAGGGTGCTTGCAATAGGGAAGCCAGTGCACCCCCAGGAGTCAAGAGAGCCCTGGCTTCTCTGTGTTCCTCTCCAAGTGAAAGCAAATGGTGCAGCAGAAGATACTGAGGCACATATAGTCTCCTGGCACTGTGTGGACAACCAGCAAGTCCCAAAACCTCTAAGCCAGGAGATTAGAGTAGCAAAGACCTTCCTTATAGTGATACTTCAGTGCCACACCCCACATCATGGATAAAGAGAGAAGAGCAGCCTCCCTCCCCAGAGATCCCTTTGGGTCCTGATAAAGTTCCACTAGCCATAATAGCTTTGTTTTACATATTGCATGTATCATAATACTGAAAATTAGTCTTCAGCTATTTAGTTGCAAAGGAAATGGCTCTGGTCCTGCTCAGTTCAGCTGAGAACCCCATCCCACAATGCCTCCCCCACAGACACAGCTCCCGAGGGCTGCAAGCAAAGAGCACCCGTCCTGTCTGTAAGCAGAGCAGCAGCGGAGGCAGAGCTGCTTGGGATTATGCTTATATTTCACTGTCTGTCAGGTTTTCCATTGCAAACACTGCTGCCACAGTTTATAGCTTGACCATTTCAAGCCACATCCATGCAAAACTTGGCAGAGAGCGAGCTGCTCTGGCTCAGTCCCTCCTCCTTCCACCTTAAAGAAATCTGTCAGATTCCTGCTTTAAAGTCACAACATTTCTGCAGTAGAAATACTTTTTTAAAGCCATTCCACAAGGCTTTTTGGTTAAGGTTTAAAAGAAGCCTATGTACTTGACAGACAAGACTTACGTCAACTGTTCACAGTTATTCTGAAACAAATCAGAAATGTTTAGATAGTGCTGGACCAGGCAGGTTGATTACACCACGCCTTTAAACAAATCACAGTCACTTCTAGCAAGAAACACAAGCCCAGTAATTATAGACTTCACAGACAACATAGAGACTGTAAACCTTTTTTTCTCCTGATGCATATGTGACCATTGCTACATGCAGACCTTTTCCCCCAGCTAAGGAAAAAAGAAAGGGATAAATATTCATGCGATACAACTGCTCTCTGGGTCTCTTATAATGAAAATTAAGGTCTAAAGGACAATTTTTATTGAGATAAGATAGATATTTGCTGTAAAAAACAAATGATCAAGCCTGAGTGAGAGCTGGTACAATTACTAAATAACTTGTTCTGAAGTATACAAATACTACAGCTTTACTTCAGTCTAGCAAGGTTTGCTTCTGCAGCAACTGCAACAACAACCAGGTTACAGTGACCCAAAGGCTTCACAACCAAGATGAAGGGTTTGGGGAATTATTCACCACTACAATGACCTTGCTTTTAAGTCAATACTGCACAGAAGTTTCAGCTTCAAATGGTATCCAAGTCATAATTTTCATTAGCACAATAATAAAGACAATTTATCCAATTATTTCAGTGAAAGAGGAAGTCAATGATGGGACAAGGCTCTAACAAATGGGCTTTTACATATCTGCCTGTGAGACACGATAAACATAATCTCTTGTATGAGAAAAGTAACACTGTAAAGTATGCAGTGTACTATACAATAAGTGCAACACACATAAGATGAAGTTAAAGTAGGTTGATGAAAACCAGAAAAGACTTGAATAAATCAAGTATCAGATTTTTTTTTCACCATTCTACCTCTGCCCTATACAGTGGCCTTTGAAAAAGCCTAGCTTCCTTCCTGGAGTGCACACAATTTGGAGACAAACATCAGAAAAGATGGTAACTCTAAGCTTAGGCCCCAGAAGTGTGCAGAAGAAAGCATCCAGCAGGACATGGAACACGCACCCTTGTTTGGAAGCTAGCTTCAAGGTTCCAGTAAAGAAAAGGTGTTTCTTCCCTCTGAAGCCATGCATCAAAGCCATGTTAAGGTATTTCCCACTGCAGAAAAGAACCACTTAAATGTCCCTTGGCATCAGCAGGCAAACATATTCAGGCAACGTTTTGGAATCAAGCAGTCAGCTGTGCCTTTTCATATCTAACTTCTCCCAAAGTACAGTTAAAGAAACAACAAAAGCAGATGTATGAGATGCTATATGTATGTATATACACACAAGGAAGTTCAAGAAATTGGCTCAGCAGCACATCCAACATACACTGTCCAGTCTGATGGGACTTCGCAATGGTCAGCTAACAAGTTCTCTAGCCATTCTTCCTCCCTTTCATGAAAGGAACTGTCCCTGCTGCAGATGACATCCATAACACCTTACATCACCTGTGTCTGGATTAGAAGAGGGTGTCTAATTTATACATCACAGCTGTAGTTTCACAACAATTAGAAGCCACCATAACAATAGAGTCTGATGAATCACTACACACGTGGATAGACCAATAATCTTACTTTCTTGAAAAGTATATCCCCACATTCTTAGAAGTCATAACCTCATCTCCTAGGTTTGCTTTCTTATGCTAAGCAGATATTCAAACCATAACTCTTGAGTTTTAAAGGCTAACACTTGCAAAACTTTTGCTAATTTAATTACATGCCATTCATAGGTTCAGCTATAGCTGAAGAGACAAGAACTCATATTATTGAGGTCATTCCTGTGGTACCCCTAACACAGGGGAGAGTAAGAGTGTATGTTTGGAGTCCTGTTCCTAGAACAACTAAATCATAGCTTCCCTACCAGAACAGTTTCAATAGGCATCCAAGCAAGTGATGCTCTCTCCATCACCAATTTGAAACTTAGGTGTTTATTTGCCTTTTTTTTTCCTAAAGATATATGTGTATCTATCTATTTTTTATATATATGTGAATATAAAGAGCAAGATCACAGCATGGAATTCCAGGCTTCAGATTTCCTTCCTTACTTACACGGACAATAAAAAAAAAATCTGACTGCCAAGCATTACAATATGGTTTTAAGTGGTGTAGTCCAAGGTCAAGGATGTTCCCTTAGAAAAGTCACATTTCTGGACCCACTAATTAAATTAAAACCCTGACATTCTCCATTTCTATCTCCACATACCATGTGGTTCAATACAATATGGTGTGAACTGTGCAAGTCAGAGAGGCCACATTAAAAGAAAACACAAAGGAACTGTAACTGGAATTCAGATACTTCTCACATTATTTAACAACCCAATTCCCATAGCTCCATAAGTCATTATCCAAGACAGGGATATCATGAATATGAATGTAAGCTGCCACAATATAACCAGGCTTGCTGTGATGGCAGCAACACCCACTATTGACAATGAGGAGCCCCAGGCTGGGAAGGAGGATTGTCTACCAGCCCAGACAAAGTTAAAAAAGCTAAGACACTTTTCCTCCTTCCATTGTAACTATTGTTTTAAGGTGGGACAGATGAGCAGTTTGGTTTCTATTAGTTTTGCAAGTGATACAGTCAGTACCCAGGAGACAGGCATTTCTGTTCACACTGGCCAGTGCATTTGCACGCACTATTCCTTTGGACACCACACTAAATCACCAGCCAGCAAATGACTGCATCACTTTGAGCCAAACAAGCATGAGGCTCTCATACAGCAGAGAAATTACCACTCCACTGAAAGAATTTAAAAAAAAACCCACAATGCATGGTCATCTTTGTGGATAATCTGGGTCAAAGCTCTGGAAGCTGGATTTGAAGCTCAGATCAAGGTGTCCTAGTTTCCCCCAAAATCTGGTGTGCTCAGTACACTCCAGAGCCAGTCAGTTGTGACAGCCCTGCATGTGGAGGTACCACAACGTGAGCCTGCGCTTGAACAGCTCCAAATGTCAGCAGCTCCTCTGGATGAGGACATACAAGTTATGAGTGGGCTGGAAACCAGTCCTGGACAACAGCTCTGGATTAATACACAAGGAGTGCTGAAGGGAAGGAGGGGGAGCTGCCGAAGACAGGCAGTTATTCAAACCAGCTGCTAACCAGCTCCAGCCACTCACATGTACAGTCCCCTGCATCTGTTCTGCCCAACTCAAAGCTACCAGGCAACCAAGTGTTAAAGTATACAAAAGACATCTATACGAACACTTGCCAAAAGTCTCCTTTTCCAAATGGAAGCTGGTTGTTCCACAGATGGCAGAAGAAGGGATTTCATCTTGCTTTTACATGACAGCCTCTGCCTCCTTGCCTCAGAATTCCCCAATTAACACTTCTGCAAGAAGTTTTGAAACTGTGCATGGCCACGTATTTATATACGCACATTCTCTCCCCTCCCTGCCCAGCTCTGGGCCACAGTCTAGGCTGTCAAGCCAAGTTTCATCCCAAGCAATTTTTAAACACTCATCCTATAAATCCGCTGAAAAGGGAGTTAGTAATGGAAATACTGACAGAAACTTGAAGAGACAGCAGGGCAACTATAGCAGCCTACTATACATCAGCTTCATTAGCTGCAAATCTTTCTCTCCTTCACCTTCATTTTCCATTAGTGTACCTTGGCTAATTAATACACAAAACCTACGAAACATTCTTATAGTAGAAGTCAACATTTGGCCCCCAGCCCAAATCAACACCAAGAAACTTCAACATCCTCTGCCAGACACAGTGACTGTACCAGATGGAGCTAACGTACAGCTACAAATAGTGATGAGGAAACTGAAAGCAGAGGAACACATGCATAAATAGGACCACTGGAGAGGGAAAACCAGCAAATGTCACTTACCGCTTTCGTTTTTCTCTATGACATCCACGACTTCTCCAGCCTGGAGGCTGATCTCAGAGTTCTCTTGCTTCTCATAGTTGGACACCACCACATATTGCTCCAGGATCATGGGTTCAGAGCTAGCATCAGCACCTGGGGAAGGGAAAAAGCAAGCCGTAAGCCAGCTTCCAGCCATGGCTCCTTGAGAGCGACCTCCGTCCATCCGATTCAGAACAGGTCAACTTGTCACCAGAGCCAAGCGAATCAGCAAACAACCCTGGCTCGCAGCATATCCCCAAATGGCTGGCCATATAGAAACAGTCTCCTCTGGCCCACAACCCAGCAGCACAGAGGGACATTGGAGAGAAGAAGAAGAAAAAAGGGGAGGAAAAAAAAAATAAGGCAAAAACGTGAATTAGTTGTACAGTTTCATGATGGATTCTGAAAAGAAACCTCTTCCCAACATGGTTTCCACAATCCTTGCTCCCATTCAGAGAGAAAAATCCTGGGCAGCAGCAGTATAAATCCAGAGCTGAGCCATCCCCCCAGTAAACCCAAAGGAAAAACAGCTCTCCCCTTGGCGGCTCAGCTCCTTCTCCACTCTAGAGGCTTGAGCCGAAAGTCAAGAGGGGGCTGTAGATGCCAATCATATTCGTCTGCACTGCAGCCCTTAAATAGAAACACATGAGCGGGACTGAAAGAGAGGGAGGTGGAGTGGAGGGAGCGAGGGGAAGGCGGGGAAGAGTGTTTACTTGAAACAGAAGAAAAAAGTTCTAGCGCCAGATCCCTGCTCAAACACGGCCACCCCCCGCCTGCCCCCCGCCAGCGCCGCAGTTCCGCATTCCCCGCGGCAGAGCGGGACAGGGGCACAGCGAGCTCCGGCTCCCCCTCCCCTCGGCGCTCTTTGGAGCTCTTGGACACAACCTCCCCAGTTTCTCTTACACCAGCTTTCGGCTGTCAGAGCCATTTATGAATGAGAGCAGGCTCTCACAGAACAGGGGCCAAGAAAGGTGCAAAAATAACCATTTTACTCCCTTCCCCCACGCTCCTGGTGTTTCGTGGGTTTTGTTGTTTTTTGCTTTTTTTTTTCAATTTCTGACTTTTTCACCCCCAAACCAAAATCATGCATTTCAAGATGGAGTCACAAAGCAGGCACACCACTGTGCCAGATGTGGAGGGAGATTTGGTGGTGCTGCTCACTGTATCAGACGCATCTCGACTCTCGGATGCAACAAAACCAGTGCAGACAGGCTTCTGCACTCCCCTGCCCAGGCACAGACCGACTGTACTCTGCCTAGAAATTGCCTTGAAAAGTCATGAAAACCTATCAGGCATCAGTGTTTCTTAACCTGCTCTAATTTATACACACCTCACAGCGTCAGAGTAGCGCAAAAAGTACCTACAACTTACTAAGTAAAAGCCGACTTGCCTTAATGCAGAATTATTTTACAAGTTTCCTGAATTACAGCAGTTTGGGACACCAGCATTATTATACATTTTACATATTCAGAGGCAGTTTCTGTCACTCTGGATTAAGATGCAGATGGGAAGAGGAGACAGAAGCAGATGTACAACTTGCTGAACAACCCACTTCATGTGACAGGGCCAGAACCAGGAGCAGACTCCAGGTCTCCCAAATTTCTGATGACAAGAGAATTTCTGGCTACAAGAGATGGGAAGGAAGCAGCATGATCTGAAACTGTCTACCAGAAAAGTCAAGGGACTGACAGCCAAGTGCAGGATGCTGGGTCCTGTATTTCCAAACCCAGGATGTTCATAGGCATTTGGCCTGGAGAAGCAAAGTGATTCTACAGACAAGTAATTAGCGTCCCTGCCAAGAAAGAGGTAAAGAATGCAGCAGCCATTAAAACAGCATCCTGTGAAATGAAAATCCTAGAACAAAAAGCAATTAATTCAACTGTTTCCTGAAAGGAAACACTATCACAATGCCTCCCCTTAGACCAGATTTAAGAAATCCAGAAAATTAGAAGACTTCCTTGCTCCCTAAGTGTGCCTCTGACTCTCCTCAAGTTACATAAGTTAATTTTCTTTAAAGAGGAGTCATCTCCTCTAGAAGTTTGTGTTTAAGAGATTTAACTTTTTTATAGATAGTTGAATCACAGCCAGTCACAGGAATAGGGGGAGAAGATCATGAACTGACAACATAGAAATTTATAACAAAAAATTTCACCATTATGCATTCTGGTTTAAACCAGTGCTAGTTGGGTTACCTAGAGTGCAATGAGATGCTTTCCTTTGTCTCACACTGTTTCCCACACAGTCCTTTCTCCAGTCCAAAATGCACTAGCATTATAATCTTCCTTTGACCTATTTATACAAGTAACACCCACAACCCCTATTTCATTTTAGTGTTCTTAACATAAATACAAGTTCTCTAACCAGAAACAAAAGCCCTCATGGCCTTATATTTATGCATGTGCACCAGCAGAGAATTCAATGTGTGGAAAAGCAAAATCAGGGACCAAACAGTAGCAAGGGGAGCAAGCTAACTGCTAAACCAACAACCCAAAGGCCTTCTTTCCTCTAATGTCCTAGACAGTTTTCATGGGACCAGAGTAAGGAAAAAAGCAATCCAAAACACAGCATTGGATTTGTGGCAGGAACAGTGTTCATGTGATGCACGTGTCCCTGCTGGGAACAAGGAGAAGACCAGGCTGAAGTGCAGGCTGGCAAACACCCCACCAGCAGCCACTGAGGCCAAGTCAGGGACCATGTGCCAGAGGAATGCCCTTGCCAGGAATCACAGAGAATCAGCACTTCAAATCCACCGCCACAACTCTGGCTGAAAAAAGAAAAAAAAAAGAAAAAAAGAACACTAAAAAAAAAGCCGCTTGCAATAGCCTGGCAAGACAGGTTATATCTGCATTCACATATCTGAAACCCAGCAGGACTACAACACTGGTTACTCTGCCCAGCCTTGGATAGGCTACTCATTGCAGAAGGATTTCTTTGTCACTACAATGGCTGGAGGAACATATACAATTAAGAGATTGTTTTAACAGAAGCTTGTATAAGTGCTACAGGGCTCTTATTAGGACAAAAAATATAGGCTGGTAAATTCCTTGGTCTAGGAAGTAACCAAGGTCAAACAAACTTGTTCCTTTACAGCTACAGCAGACCATGCCTGGAGGATATCCCTCTTTCAAGGGGTGGGGTCCCCATGGCTCCTGAAGTGATGCTTCCCCAGGATCAGGTACTGCACAGTGGGGAAGATTTCAGTAACGAAGCAAAGCAAGGAGGAAGAAGAAGAGGAAAGAAGACCGAGAAATAGCTCATTCCAGTAATCAAAAGCTTTACACATTTTCTGGATAGCCTGGTTTAGGTGGTTACTACATTCCATTTAGTCGATAAGGTAAAAGACTAACCCGCCTCAGCCTTCCATCTCCCACAAGCGTCTTTAGATGAATTACTCCTCAGTGACACTTAGGATGCCCACAACATTGCTGGTGAACTATGTCAGACTCTGAGTCTGCCCCCAAAAAGGGATTAGAAAGAACAAGACAAGCAACACCACAGGGAACACAGCACCAGTTACACCCACTGCCGTGGGCACTTCCGCATCCCTGCCAATTAGTTCAGGTCTAATTTGTAACACAGGACACAGCATGCATTGAAGAGTAACAGCCTGCTCAGTGTGAGCACACCAGAAAAGAGGGATGCAGAGTGGCACAAGCTTCCCAGCAAGCTCACATGCAGGCTGCAATGCCACCCTAATATGATAGCCCTGCTTTTTTTAAAGCATCTTTAGCCAAGGCAGATGAAGTGGAAAGCAGAGGATAGGATAAGGATGATGTGCCAGGTAAAGGTGCCCCCACCTCTCCCTCCAAAAAAAGCAGAATTAGTGTTTTGGTTTGGCTCCAACTTGCAAGCCCTCCCCAGAGCAGAGCACAAGATAGATTGCTGGCTGAAATAAGAGTTTGCTTGCCTCTCCATTTCTTTTTGCCTCGAGTCCGTTTCCTGGTTAAAGTCTTGAGGATAGCCCTCCTCCTCTCCATAGGGCTCCGCTTTACAATCCTCCCGCTCCTCACCTCAGCAAGTCTCTTCCTGGGGCTGAGCAGAAATGTCATCGGAGCTTGTCATGCCCTTCACAGCTGGCACTATTAAGTGACACAGTTGCACACTGTCCCCCTCACCAGGCAGTGAGGAGGGAGCATTGTTCCTCCTGCTGTTCTCAGAGACCAGCAACTGCTGTGAAAGCCTCTTAAATAAGAGCACAGAGTACCTCTTCCAACAACATCATCCTCCTCCTATGTTGCAACAGCTAAGACCTACGATGGTTTTGCAATAGCCAAAAATTAAAACCACCAACTGGACTCCAAAAATAAAATCATCTGGATATGGAAATCTGAGACTCCTGATCTTTGCCAGATTACTCTGTTGTTATCAGGCTATAAACATGTCTGTTCTTTTAATCCATACAGCACACAGGCTTTTATATTGCTCTTTTATGATTATCAATCAAGTGTTTACAGATTGAGACTAAATGAATTAGTACTGGGCTGGTCAGTGGAAGCTCTGCAGAAGCAGCCAAAACCACAGAAACGGTCAGTGAACACCATAAGGGTGACTCACAGCCGAACAACCAACTGGTAGGTAGTCCAGCTCTTCCAACACGGGCACAACTGCTGAGGACACGTGCAGGGTCTGCACACAGGGGTGTCTGGCAGACACGTCACCAAGTGTCACGGCATTCCATAGGATAATGTCAGAGCTCTGCACTTTTCCGCATACAGGGAGGAGTAACTGTGGTAGCTTGGATTTGCAGCTGTGGTTTCTTGTTAAAGCCAGTTCTTGAAGGGTAAACTTTCATGTATCTCTGGAAAACTCCGTTTGGGGATGGAGGAAGGGGAAAAAAATAGCCATAATAGCAGCAAGCCTACTTAGAATTCCCGAACCTGTCTAATCCCTCATGGCAATCATCCACCCAGCTCCAAACACATGGAATTTCTTCCCCTAAAATTTTTACCTCTTTACTTTCTTATCAGAAGGACCACATGACTATGATAAATAAATATACTGAACTTAAACATTTTCTTTGAGCATTCCACCAGTGATTTATCCTCAAGTATTTTAAGATAGAGAGCTTAGGTCTGCCTGAAAATTGGCTTAAGTGTCTATTGCACTTACAATAAAATGGAGTTTGCTATGTAATGCATGCGAGACTACACAAGAGTTCATGATCTCGTAGGGGTCTTGGAAGAGCAGTTCCTAAAATAACCAGTTCCTAGAGTAAGCAGCAGGATGAGACTGATAAAGCCTGCTACAAATGTCTTTGAGGACAACATGGATTCAGATCAAAACCGTATTTCTCAGTCTAGGATGTCACTACTACTCACTCAAGGGTTTGAGGTTTTTTTTTTTTTTGGTGTTTTGGATTTTTGACCTTCTGTTTTTTGTTCTTAATGTGCCCTAAAGAACTGGGGCTTTGACTCATGTCCTGGATACTCCTCCACTACAGCCTGTTACTATTCAGCCCCATTCCCACTTACCAAAATTTAGGCTATATTTATTCATCAACTATTCCTAGAGGTAAAAGACCACTCACAGTTTGTGGCAACAGTAAAGGGGATTCATCTCCATCCCTTCCATCAGATAACATTCCCCCCAGTTCCAGCATTTAACTTCCGAGCTCATCAGCTCTTAGTGTAGCAGTCCTGAGCTACAAAGCTTTAGGGACAGAGCCAAAAGTTCATCACCACCCATAATTACTACTGAAATTTAGTAGAAGTCCAATCTCAAGGTCTTAGCAATAAGAGTACTGGCAAAACCCCCTTTGTCTCATTACAGAAGAAAATAAATACTTGAGTAAGTCTTTCAAATGGGTTATTAATAAACTATGATTTCTGTAATTTCAGAAGCAGGTGACACCCTGCTATTAGATAGAGATGGAGTGGAAAGCAGAAAGGGAATGGTTTGGATCTGACCTCTTAAGTTATTTGTAAGACCCAGAGCCAGAGAAGTTTGGCTTAAAACTTGTCCAAATCCCAGAGAATGCCCAGGAATAAAACAAGGTTGAGCATCATGCACCCAGTGATGGCCAGGTCAGCATTCAAATCCTCTTACTCTGGGCTAGCAGCCATGATTAATGTACTTCCTCTAAGTGAGCATCTATCCATCCACCTCCCTCAACTCCACAGTGCTCATGTGCTCTGCAAGCCTTTCAGCACATGGGGCAATAGCTTCCTTCCAGAGTAGCCAAAACTTTAGCCTTCCTTCTTATCTTTTTGGCTAAATATGCCAAAATCTGGTCTAGATGGTAACTCCATGAGCTGCATTAACTCTGTCCTGGCCCTCTGGGTTGCTGCTACAAGCAGCTTATGGGGCCCATGCCAACAGCACACATTGCCACCAAGAAAAGAGTATGACCAGCAATCATAGCAGCAGAAAAGAAACCCAAGGCCTGGATTCACTCTCCAGCACAAGACAGGTGTAGTAGTATTTTCTAGCACTTCCAAGAATCAAGATCTGGGTAAGCCTTCAAGAGTTTGGGACAAATGGCAGCTTTAAGGTACACTGTGACTTCCAGCACTGGAGCATGTGCAATGCACAGCTAAAACCAGCTGCAAAACACAGCCCCGTGGGGAGTGCGTCAGGAATGAGCTTGGCCCATGGTAAGTGGCAGGCGCTCTCTCAAGCAAGCACTTCAGTTCAGTTCTTCCTTCTTTACAGTCCTCAGCAGCATTTCCAACAAAATCCTGAAAAATTCAGTGTTGGCCTTTGCCAAGTGGAACCTATTAGTCTCAGGATTTTTATTTTTTATTTTTGATCTGCTAAGTTTTAAAACTGAGCCAAGAAAAATTAGAGGCAGGAGGGTGAAAGTTAGAAGTTGAGTCCTCTTTCCACTCCTTCTTGGAAAGTTGGCTCTCTGAACAGCAATTCCAACCAACTAGGTTACAGGTAGAAACAGTAACGAATACTCAAGTATTTGCCTACAAATCTGTTAAACTGCTTGGAGATTTTCACACAGCTGCCAAGCTGGGTCTTCCACCAGACTGAAGTCACCTATTTACTCTAGTATTTGTGTTAGTTCTGCTCAGTGGTTCAACACATTCACATTCCTCCACATGGCATGAATCAGAGTAGCCAGAGTTTACAGCAGTCAGGCATGATTCAAATAGTGCCCTGCCACAGCACCTCTCAGGATAAGGCTGTAGGGCACCCATCTTTTTCCAGGAGTAGGTAATTAAACCACTTTCAATTCTTGGTTAGTCTCCACTTAAAAGAGCAGGCTCACGACCTCAGCTAGAGCTTGGGCAGCATGAAACTGTCTCTGAGCCACAGCCTAAGACACATACATGTACTATATAGGTAAAGATCATGTCCAAATTCAGGTCTCGTTTGCCAGCTTGACATGTGGTGATACAGCCCATGGCAGATCTGGACTGAAGGACAGCTGTTTTGGAAATTGGGTATTCATTTGAATGAGAAGCAAACTCAAAGGCCACATGAACTGGAACAGCATGGAGAGGTAAGAACGTGCCAAATGTACATAAGGCTTCTGAGCAGCACTGTGTGTCAACATTCACCTTCTTGAGCACCATGCAATGCAATTAATCTCTTACATTTGCACTATCATGCACAGACTCATTTTAAGCCAATCTAGCAACATGCATTTAGCTAAAAGCAGCCAGCAGAAGGGAGAAAATTTGTATCTGTTAAAGATTTTGCTTCCTTGCCCTTCAAGAAGGCTAAAAATTTTGGCATTCAGTTTGCCATTTTACGTATAGCAACATGAAACACTCTAACAGATGTATTGAGTCAGAGAAACTAAACCTCAATCCCCAGCCAGGTAATGTAAAGGGTTGTTGTCACTTTTCCCAAGGGACACCACCTCTTCTGTCTCCTCCTCAACATGTTTCTTTCCTGCTCAGTCTTGTCCTGTTTCTCTGTCTCAACTCCCCAGTGACCTATCAACCAGCAGGCTCCTGTGACTGAATACTTCAGATATTTCTGCACTTTTATGTCCAGCTACCACCCTGAAATCAGATCTATTCTGCTAAGATGAGGCACAACCCTCCCAAGGATATATTCAACTTCTGTCAAGGATAGCATTTCTGGAATCACAGTAGTCTTACTCATTAAAAACTTTAGGCAAGTAAACATTCACCCACTGAGGATGCTGGGATTTTTTTCACATACTTTGAAAAGGACATGAACTTGAATAATTACTAAATCTAGTATGGAAAGCAGCAGGAGTGTTTCCATCTTTCTTTGCCCCAAGACCAATGTGTAGCCTTAACCAATTGGGTGACCAGCCCCACATCCTGTACAGACACAGGGTCTATCTCTTAATTTTTGCTTTGTATGGGACTACTTCTCCCTAGACTTTGACACCTCATCTAGAAGTTGTTCTCCTGCTCTCTCCTCCTTCCCAAAACCTTGCAATAAGGAGATGGCTTCTCCCTTGAAAGTTTTGCATCTTTATCAGAGTCCCACCTTTTTCATGTAAAACTGTTACTACTGGCTTTGGAAATGGAAAAGAGTGTTTCAGAAGGACAAGGGAGAACATAGTCATGTTTCTCTGCTTTGTCTTGACCCATAAGATTTCTCAGTTTTGCCCCTCTTCTCCATCCCACATAGAATTGTGAAAGCACAGCTGTGCAGGCACTTCACTGTGGCCACAGTCAGCCCATCACAAGAGGGGAAGTTGCCTTGGATTGTTGGGCAGGTTTGAGTTGGGCAAGGAAAATAAAACACGGCAAACTACTAACCACTGCTAGCAGCAACATCAAGGTGAGGTAGTCACCAGAAAAGCAAAGTTCTTCCTTGTGAGAAATTGTTCATCATGAAAAAAACAATATACAAGAAGACAACAGATCCTGAGTATCCAATGTCAGAGACTCACATTCAAGATAACTCCAAAATCACACACAGTTTGAACTACAGAATTCTTTTTTAATAGCATGCAGAACACCAAGATACAAGAATTTACCTGGAGCGACACTCTTTTTTGGAGTCTCAGACAAACTGGACATCCAAACTTGAAATCCAGTCAAAGGGCAGCCATGAAAAGAGAAAGTAATTAGAGACACAAGAAAACAGTTGAAAAGCAGTCATATCAGAAAGTCTGAGAGTTAGTAAAGATAGCTTTGAAAGAGACATTAAGTTTTTCTTAAGACTAGTGTTGGTATGATGGGGACTCCTCAGTGGAAGGTCAAGTCATAAGAACTACCCAGTTAATTTTTATGTTTTAGGGGATTTTCAGAACTTAGGAAACTGACCTGTAGGTGATCCAATTTTGAGATCTTAGAATACAATATGCCCTGAGCTTATTCCCAGCAGGACAGGGAATACATACCAAGAGACAGTTTGTTTTATTAAGCCTCAGACCTACAAAACTATTTAGCTTTGCAGCTTCTAATGACCCCCAAAAGACTAGTGGACAACTTGAAGAAACTGAGCTTCACAAAACACATGTAAGTTTCTACAAGCATCTTGTTACCCTGGAATAACATTAAGGAAAATAACAATAGACAAATAATGCTCTGTGGAAAAGAGTACAAAGCTCCAATAAAGGTACATTTAAAGCATAACTCGAAATTCCATCTTTTTAGCCAATAGATATGAGACAGATCTGGTTAAGAAGAAAGCTAATAGAATTGCCACCAACAAGGTCAGACTTCCCTCCCCCTCCAGGAAATGGGGTGTAAATACTTGACTTGGGATTCTGGGAATAATCTTCAAATGTTAAGTGTTACTTTTTTTCTTGAATGCACTGGAAGCATGTGTTAAAAGTTGGTAGGTTTGCCCCCATTTCTAAGTAAGAACCATCAAACATTCCCCTTCTGGGGGATGAGGGAGCAGAAGGGCAGCTGTTACTCTCATATTGTGTGGGTGAAGAGATGAGGAGAGGTGTTTATATGACAGTCTAAGAATTTCCTAAATCTGACAACTCCAAAATGCAATTTGAAAAACTTATTTGCAATTAGGAACCCTGTTCTGGACTCACTGGTTTAACAACAGAGAAGATGTACCATTACAATCATTTACCTTGGACTACCATTTAAGAAAAAAAATGAAAAGAGCTCTGCATTGGTAGAGTACAACAGGAAATCATCTGGCAGAGTAACTGGTGCTATAGTTTATGGAGGGAATATACAGCATGTTTCTATTACAGACTTGGGGCACGCACGGGAAAGGGTGTGAAAGAGTTGTTGTCAGCAACTTGTCTATTAGCTTTTGAATAGACTTCCAATGCCTTCAGGAACAGGATTATGAACTTCAGTCAGCTGTCAGATCTTTTTCCAGACAGAAGAACCTGAATATGACAGTGGTAAATCAATCAGATGATGTATTGTAGGAGCAACTGGGAAGATTTCAAAGTTTGCCCCAATCCAAGCTGGCAGCTGGCTGAAACACCCAACTATTAGACAGAGGTGTTAAACTGCACTCAACACAAGCTTAGGTCTGCTCTGGATCTGTCTGCCCAAGAAGAGGAGTTTAAACTTAGATCCACAATAGCCATATCTATAGACATCCTATGTGAGAACTCAAAGAACCAAACGCACCATAAAAAAACCAATTCTATTAGCCACAATAAATTTTTTTAAATTTCTTTTTAAACAGAAGAGGTTTTTTCTCCTTGTAAAAAAAGCTATTGGTCTAAGCTAGAATAAAAGGGCAATACAAATATTAATTGGTAAACAATCCCATAGGTCCACAATGTGGGCTTCCCAGCCCAGGAAGCAGCATAAAAGCAGCAGCACTTCTCAGCTGCCCCAGCCTGACAGCAGCTAGATGTGGATGAGGTTGCTTCTGAAGCAGAAGACAGCCAGCATATTTCAGCTGCTCCTGCACATCTGCTTAGCATTAAACTTCCTTCTTGGGATTTTTTTTTTAATTCCAAGACATTTAAGCTCTAATTGCTACCAGCTTTTAAGAGTCCCCCCTACAAATAATAAAAATATCAGACATTAGTGATAGATTCCACTTCACAGAGAGCTCAAACGAAGAGCCATGGCGGGAGCCAGTGTACGGGGAGGAGGTCAAAGGCCCCAGAAGCAAGCTGTGCTCAAGCCAACAAAACACAAGCTTTGAACGGCCCTGGGTTTCCCCTTTAGGACAGGGTTTTACTGGAATTCTACATGGGGCTTGGAGCTGGTTTCCAATGGGATTGGTAATGGTAAACGAACAAACCCTTGCTTCCTGCCACTCCTCTCCCCTGTTGCTGCACAGCTGAGTGCTGGCTGGTCTCAGATGACTTGGAGGTGGGAGGGGGGAAATCTCAGTATTTGGAAGGGAAATAAAAGTTGCCTGTTCAAAACAAACCACTTGTGTAAGGCAACAGCATCCCAATTCTGCTCCTAATATCAGTCCCCACAGCCTTTGATGCCGACTTCAGCTGGAGCCAGGATAAACCCCTCCAATCGGAATTATTTTTAAAAGCTGAAATGAAACATAGATCCATAAATTACAGCTAAGCCGTGGGGCCAAGGCAGTTGTGATGAGCACAGAGGAGGCTTTCCTTTGGAGCCACACTGCACAGAAATAGCAACAGAGCAGGCGTGTCACTGGAAGCAGCTGCTGAACCCCATGCCTTCACTTCCAAGCTGCCACCACAGAGTTGGGCAAGCCCCAGACAGATCAACTGAGTTCCTCAGGTGCCAAAGAAAAGGAAGGAGCTGGAGGGACAAAAAGCTTTAAAGACAAAATTAAGCCGTTTGCTGTGGTGAACATGAAACAGGTTATTTTAGATTTCACTAGAAGCTTTTCTGCTGCCACTGAGCCTGGTTTGTTTGCTGCTCCTCCCACCACTGGCAAGAGAACAGGCGCCAGACTGCTGGGGACTAATGCTTTATGCTTGTGATACAGCCCCACTCATCTCATTTTAGCAGCAGCCTATTTGTCTTGTGTGCAGCTAGAGCAGAGCAAGCTTCCAGAAAAATCTATAAAAGCTGGAGTCAGTCTGGAGTTGAATGCATGAGCTCAATGCTACTGAAATCCAGGAGATGCCATATTCATGGTTCACATCAGCACTGCACATCCAGCTGGGTCCTTGGTCCAGCAGGTGCAGAGAAATTCCTCCACAGGCATTTTAAAACCCTACTGATGCAGGTTTCTTTTTGTTAATTCAGTCTAAAACATTCAGTTCAATGTTGAGTCCAGCATCTGTTATTTAATACTGCTGTCAAGACCAGAAGGAACACCCTCCTGAAGATTCACAGGTCGCATTCTGCTGAGGCTATCAGGGACCTTTATAACAACATTTTTTAAAAACTGTATAGCTGTCCAGCGTTTTAAGCTACATATTTCCAAACAATATTCCTGCCGTAATTCCAGGGAATTGGATCATACCGGTCACAAATCTCAGTGTGGTTGTAGTTCTGCCTATGTAGTCCTTGCCCAAAATGATTTCTGAGCATAAGTGAGAAGTTAGCACATGCCAAAGACAGGTCTGAACAAGTGATCTGGATGTGGCTACCCTGTTTTGGAGGGCAAAGACTTAAATTATACAGGTATGACCCCCTCTATAGAAGCTGTCTTCCACAGAAGATAACGTTCCTAATTCCATTTAATTAATAAAACACTTTTGTTCTTGTGAAACGTCAGCTGGGAACACTAAAATCTCCCAGCTGTTAAGGTGAACCTTGAATTACTGAGAAAATTATTTTAAGAACAAGTGGCCATGCTGAAGTGATGCTGACATCTGAGACACTGCCACTTTCCAACAGTGATCAGTTCTGTAGGTTATTAGTCCTCTCCATGGCTTTGTTGCTCAAGGATCACAGTGATGGGCACTGCTGAGTGATTTGCACATTTATTTTCCATACTTATGCCCTTCCCGTCGTAATTGGAAGGGTGAAAAGAAATAAAAAAGACCAGCAATATAAACAGTGATTCTTCAGACTGGAGCTGGGGGAAATAAATGCTGCTTCTGAAGAATGAGGGTTAAGGAAGCTTCTTGGTAGGATTCTGCCTCCAACAACCTCCTCCTCCTGAGAAGGTAAGGCTGGCCATCCATACAACCAAGAGCAGAAAGGAACTCCATCATGCTCTATGTTCCCTGACACCCTTCTGAGCCATCTCCAAAACCTTCATCACCCAGACCCACTGATCATCCTTTGTCAGGCTGCTTCAGGTTTCTCTCCTCTAGCCCCTTCCCCTTCAGCTGGAGCTTAACACTTTGGTTAAATGGGAAGGCAGTAAGATGCAATAGTACTAGACTAGGAGAGGGAAAGGGTAATACTTGGTGTTGTTAACCTTCCCTAGGAAGGGTAGTGCTTTTACCAGAGAATTACTCTGATGCAGAGTCTACACGTAGCTTTACAACATGGCTGCAAAACAGCCTGGAAAGAGGAAAAATGCAGACCATTTTCACACATTCTTGGCTCACACAATTAACTCATTCAATTAGGCAGAGAACAACAGACAGTCAGAGAAATGGGAGGATGGCACAGAAAGGTTGACAGTGTTTTGATCTATTCTCAAGCACTACTGCTCAGGGCACCCTGTTGAACTGCACCATTGATGTTTCTTCCTCCAGGCTCCAGAAAGACCTAAACAAAAACAACATTTGTGCCCAGTGCCTGACCCAGGGTGGGCCTGGTCAGCCATTACACTTCTTAGGTACCACAGTGACAGATTTATTTGCTACTGTAATTGCTGGGCAAGCAGCAGTCACCCCTGTCCCTCACCAGGCAGCTTAAATAAGCTTTCCTTGGCTCTTGTGTCAATGGGATGCTGATGCATCATGTTTAAAGCAAATGTTTTAAGATAGTCCTTGAAGAAATACAGATATATTAAGTTTTCCCCACACTAGGAGACTGCATTTTAAAGTAAACCTCTCATCCCTGCAGAGGTATCTCCTCTGCTATACACTTGAAGCTGAACATCACCTCCACTCCCCACACCATCTGTTCAAGAGGGCTATATCTCAAATGCATATTTGACTAGTAGGTTATCAAACATGGAAATCCAGCTAAAGTGCCTGAGTAAGAGGACTGGCAGCAGGCATTAAATAAGGCCTTTAATTTTAGTCCTATTCATCAAGTTCAGCCCCATCATGAACAGCCTGTGCAGGGCTTTTACTGGGAGAGAGGCACTGCCTTTGTGGGGAAGTGAAGACAGATGTGCTGAGCTGCAGTGACAAGCCCAGCCAGCCCTGTCCTCTCTCCCTGGCAGAAGTGGCCACCCCGGGAGCTGCTGGGGCTTCTTGCCTTCCTGGCACCACACTGCAGACCAAACTCAGACCACGTCCACTTGCCACGTTGCCTGGCGCGCACTAGACCCACACACACTGCTTGGAAAAAGTTCACATCTGGCCTTCACGTGACTCAAGCATGCCTCAGAAATTCCTCATCTGGATAACTCACTCCTGCAGGGGAGAATCCACAACCAGAGAGGCCTTTTCTGAGCTGGAACAGAGCAGTGGGGCCAGAGAATTGTGCGTTTGACAAACTGTACAGTGACACGCTCACCAGCTGCATTTCACAGCCTCATACAGTCCTTCATACTTTCTAAAAGTACAATGCAAAGAAAACTTAGTCCCTATTTTCCACTCTGCTTACTTCTGCAAAAGCCCATTTTAATCCCATTTGCAGACCCAGAAGTATCCAGGACTGTTTGGCTTTTGTTCTGGCAGCCATAGCTCATATTAACTCTTTCCACATGGCAAATGAGGACTGTTTCCCACATGATCACTCTGGTACAGCCCCTGCACATACAGTTTTGTAGCAGTTCCAAGTTTTACTGGGAAGTGCCTAGAATATCTGAATGCAAATCCACATCTACAGCTGTATAAACTGAGAGCATCACCCCTCTGCGTTAAAACCCAGCCTCCAGGACTGCCAAGGAGGAGGGCAAAGAAGCCCCTGACATTGCACTTGAAAGCTCAGAGGTATGTACACATGCTGGGATTCATGTGTGGCTCAAAAAAAAAAAAAAGTCCAGCAGTCACACTGGCAAGCAGGGAACATGTCCTGCAGCATCAGCATGTCCAGGCAGAGGTGGCCAATAATTGATGCATACATTGTAACTGCTGCTGAATACCTCTGTAAAGTAATGCTCCAGCCCTCTTGGGTTAGGTGAGCCACTATCAACAGCACACTGGAAAGGATTTTTCCTGTCATGCAGCCTGGACAAAGGCAAGCTAGAATATGACAGGTGTAAAGCCACACACAAAGCTGGAGGCCCTTAGGGAGCGCTATTTTAGGGGTGAGTCCTCTCAATAGCCTAAGGACACACATCCTACATCCAGGTTTCCTTCTCATGAGAGAGATTCTAGTGCATCCCAGCCTGAGACAAAGTTACCCAAAATGCCCAGGGAAGGTCAGCTCCTCTCAGCCAGCCCAACCCCTCTGTGCTGCATATGGATTCCTGCAGTGGCAGAAGATCATCACTCCAGCTCTGAAGTGCTTTTCTCACCTGCCTTATCTAGTGTGCCAAACCCAAAAGACGGCACTCTCTGTGCAAGAGAGGAAAAACCCACGCAGGCATTGCTAATACCATCTGCCACTGACAGACAGAAGAAGGAAGCAGAAAAGGAGCAGATTGAGAACAGAGAGCTCCTTAAAGGCAAGTGAAATGCCAATATATCTGTTAAGGTACCAAGTACTTTTTCAGCACCTGGCTTGAAGGCTCTCCAAGGCATTTGCAGGGTGCATGCTGTTCAGCCACGGCTGTGCTCAAGCCACACCTCATATTTGCAGTCCTTCCCTGCCCACCCAGCCTCCCTGCCCTCTCTCCCAGACACAGGGCTCTCTGCAGCATCGATGCTGAACAGGGAACGGCAAAGAACACAAACACATTCCTTTCCCTAATCCTGCACCCTGTCGCCACACTTCAGTTTAAAAGCCAAGGAGCAAAACAAAAAACCCACACAACACAAAACCAACTCTTTCTCTCTTATCCCATCTTCCTCCCAACCCCAACATATAGGCCACCCAGAAGATGACAGTGATCCTATACATCAAATGGGCCACATGTCTTGTCAGCAGAAAACTGAAGCAGTGCAGAATAGAGTCTCCTATCTGCTCTTCTCTTCAGCAGCCTCAGGCAGAAGTCCAAAGCATTTCAGTTTAAGCAGTGACTTTAAAAATATGGTGTACAAGTACAAGTGTGAGATCAGCTTCCTCCTGCCAGAATACCACAGGCTGGATTTGGAGCGTGGGATTGGAGTGGACAGATTCACATCTTGACTGAAGATGCAGAATTGGGTCACACACACACAGATGCTGCAGGAAGATGAAATCTGCCTGACTTAGTGGTAGCTCTTCCTCAAACTTTGCTCTCTGCCAGTGCACCTGAGCACAGAGCACTAGTCCTGCTTTGGACCCACAAAATGGATGTTTCTCTAATTACATGAAGAGCTTGTTAAAAAAAAAAAAAACAAGAAAGAAAACTAGCTGTTTGGGGAATTACTACATCAAGTAAAACCAATAAAATGATCAAAAGTCTACAATTCACAACCTGAGAAAGAATAATTCTCCATTGTGAGAAGAGGAAGTTCTGTGATCAAGGACTGAACTCAAGATGCGCATTGAGATCGTTACCTATTAAATTCTTCCCGAACCAGCCCAAGATGTATATCCATAGTCATTAAATGCTAAGGTTTGTTTGGCCCTTGGTTGCTATGCCTCTGGCTCCTCTATCCTTCTCTTTTATTACTAAATCCTTTATCTTCCTGTTAAAAAAAAAAAAAGCTATGTGAGAACCAAAATGTTCTGCCAGAATCTGCTGTTTTTAAATTCCATGCAGTAATTAGTACGTACAGCCAAGAAGGTTAATTGTATGATGAGGGAACAGATCCCAATTTCTGATCAAGAACAATCTTTTCAGTACATGCTTGTGAAGTTATAAAGTAGTGGCTGGCAAACTACCTCATCCAGCCATCCTCATCAACAGGCTAAATGGCATCAAGGAGCCAGTCCACCATCACTGTTTCTGCCCTAATTGTAGCAAACAATGTAAGAAACAGAGCACACATGTGATTCATCAGGTCACAAACAAGAGCATGTGCCTCAGTCTGCAGGCATCATGTCATACTACAGGTTTCTTCTTCAAGGATTAAGACACCAAGACCAAGCTACGGGGTTTAAGATATTCCTGGGACCTTGCCACGGGCTTAGACAGACTTAGATTCCCATTCACCACCTTAAAAAAACCCCAAAACAAACCAACCCGACTTCTCAAGCTAAAGATTTCCTTTTGGATGGAGTAAAGGGAGACAGACTTGAGAGACAAACATCACGGTTCAGATTTACTAATCAATAACCAACTGCCTGCTTTAGTACTCAGGCATACAATGCAGGTAGCCCCAAGACATCTGCTGCAGACACCACCCTGACAGAAGATGCATTGCCTCATGCTGGGATTTACCATGTTAGTTAATTGGATTTTTCAGCCTCTTTAGTAACACACTCTTAGATTTGGCCCCTTTGAGAACCCATTTATTTCACAGTCAACTGAGTAAGTTAAGGCATGCCCACAGTTCTAATATCAAAAGGGCATCTCCACTCCAGATGACATTCTGTCAATACTGCAATAACCTTAGGGCAAAGGAAAGGAAACACTGTGCACCTTTTGGAGAGATCCTTCCTTCTCCCTCCACTGCAGCCATCTCTCACAAATATTATAAAATACCTGCCAGGGCTAGAGGCCACATGTTCCCTTCTCTCCCTGTACCCACATGTAGCTAAATGCCTGCCACAAGCCTGTGAAGCTGGAAAGAGCTCCATACTCAGTTGCATCTACCAAGCTTTGTCCCTAGGGTTGGCATCTCAGTCCTGCAACAGGTAATGACAGTTCCAGCCATGTGGCCTTGCTGATCCAGTGAGTGGCTCACACATTTGTGACCCTGTTGAATGTTTAAGTACAGAAGGGCTAGCACACACTGTTCATCTTCTCTGTATCATCTCAAAGGAGACAATTCAAACTAAGTTGAGAAAATAAAGCTCATTTATAAAAAGGAAAAAGTGAAACATGCCATGGAGTTCTAAGTGCAAGTTGGGCACATGCAATGTGACAGGACTAGAAAGGTTAAGCTCTGAAGTGATGAGCATAGCTCAGCTTGTAAATGCAGAAAAAGCCAAAAGTTGAGCCATTTCCCTGTGTAATAACAAAGAAAGAAGAAAACACTATCCCTAATAACAAAAAGAAACAGCATAAGGGAACTCCCTGAATCTGACAGAGCACACATCCTCAATGCACAAGACTGAGGAAGATGGTTTCCTTAGTAAAGAAGAATTAGGCCAAAGAAACAACTTCTGCCATCAGCTGCACATGTAATCCTAAAGCAACATCCCACAAAGTGATCAGCCACAAGAGTCCTTGGTGTTGTTACAACACTCTGCTTGTTTCTCACTTGAGGCCCCACTTCTGTCATTGCATCTCAACTCTACTTAGTAATTTCCCCACTGAGGGAAAAGAGCATTACAGATGTTTCTATAAAAAGTTTGTGAAGTAGATTCCAGGGGACTCAAGTTTTTATTTACTTGCCAGCAGATACATCCTTCCCAGTTTTAGATTACAGGAGGGAAAGAAAGCAGTGATTGTTGTCTGTGTGTAGCCATAATCTTACTAGTCCAAAAATTGAACATGGAATCCAGCTGAAATATGGTTCACTCATCCAGGGAAGCCTCATCAGCATCCTCACTGAGGCAACACTGCCTTGGACAAAATTGTTAATATTCTAAGTGCTCAGTTACAGGGGTTATTTAAAGAGACTTCAGCTGTCAGACTCAGCCAAAGCTCAGCCAGCTTGATGCAGACAGGAATCAAACAACGAGGGAAAGGAGACATTGCAGTACTGAAGGAGCCACAACTTTTATTTTTTATTCCCCCTCAGCTGGAGCAGCATCCTATCACATAGCAACAAGGTGCCAGACAAAGCCACTGAGCAGTGGCTTGAAGCCAGCTGTGCCCCCGCAGCAAGGTGGGCTGTCAGCAGTGGGTGTTTTGTTATGATTTCCCAAGGGGTGGCCAGCAAGGCTCCTGCTAGCGCACACTCAAAGCAATAAGCACAATGACTTGGTTGCCTACAAGGCAGGTGCCATTGCTCTGAAATCCAAGGTGAAGCAGCATCTCCCCTGCTGGATCTGACCTCACAGTTAACAAGGTGAATCCCCTCACTAGTTGAGAAGCACTGAGACTCAGTGTAGAAAAGTTGCAAAGCCCATACCAACTCCCTGATGTTTGATTTAGCTTCATGACTGGGAAGTGGCAGCTTTGGCAATGAAACAAGCCGAGAAAGATTCCCAGTAAGGGAAGAGGGCAAGATCAGCTTGTCCCAGGAGTCTGCAGCTTGCTCTAGCCAGCAAGGGTTATGTGGGATGTTGTGGGGGTACACAATGACCACTTTGAGAAGAAACATACTCCAACTGATTTTACAAGCCACATCAGGATTAGCAGATATCTCAAGGGTTAATTAGTTCACCATGCACAGATGGTAGCTGGTAGGGTTTGGAGAGTGGATTAACCTAATTTGTGGTTTGTAATGTACCATGCAAATATCCATTACTAGACTTGCAGCAATCCTACCCTTATTTTGATTTGAGGAGAGAAAAACCACACAATGGATGCCAGCACGGAAGTAATGTCTTTTTTGAATGACAAATGAGTAGCTGTTCACTTGGCTCATGGGATTGTCAAATTGGAGTCCAAAAAGTAATTCCTTTTGCTTTTGCTACAGAGGGTCTTTGAATGGACCAAGATGAGACCATTTCATGTGAGCATATAGAATATGCCCATGGTAACCACTCCTCACAGTTGTGTGAGGGCTCTTCAGCACTGACAGATGGTCATAGAGCAACAAATCAATTGCCTGGAAACATGAAGACAGCTTTCTGAAGCAGCTCCACAAAATGTCAAATAAAGCCCCACAAGTTCAAGGTATCAACATTTCAGCACATGTAGCAGTTCATACCCATGCCTTCACAGAGCCACAGTTGCTTCAAATGAAGCTCCAGGTCTTTGAGCTGACTGCAGGTTAAAGCATTTATGATTAGATCATACCCAAGCAAAGGGCTGCGTGTTTACACAGCACTTTGCACAAGAGGAAGCCTGGCTCAAGGGCTGGCATGCTGAGATGCCCCAGATCAGTGCAAGGCTCCCTTTTGTTTAGCTAAGGACGTGCCACGCTGTTGCATTTGGTTCAGAAGGTCTCAAATGTTTACAACCAGTATTAGCTGCAGTGATAAATGTTTCCATGACTCCTATTAAACTCTGAACTTTTCCAATTTCTCCCTGCTCTAAGGGCCAAGCACAGGACTAGCTAGACACTCACCCTGGCAAGGCAGAGGTCAGGGTAGAGGTGACGCTGGCTGTTAGAGGCATTCTCCACATGTTTCTGCAATTGGCCATGCTCGTGTCGTGCCTGCACATGCCTGAGACACAGCAGCTGTGGGATTCCTGCTGGACAGTATGGGGCAGCTGTGCTCACACCCAAAATCCTCCTCCCAGCATATCTTTAGTCAAGACAGAAGATGTATTCACAGGTCTCATTTGTTGGGAGGTGCTTGCATTTAAAAGTGCAGATTTGTCTCTTGTTTAAAAGATGGAGTAGTGTCCACACCTATGATGGAGCAAATTACATTTCAAAGCTATTTGTTATCTTAAAGACCCTCACAGCAACCCTGAAAATCTGTGCTTATTTACCCCATCATTTGTTCAAGTGTCATAAAGCTGGTCTTTGTTAGAGGCTGTAACTGCCAACTCCCTTGGCATATGCCTTTGCTCATTGCATGCACACTCCCACAGTATCCAGCTCCAAACAGAAGGAAGCATTCCTCTGCCACTCTAAAATCAAGCAAGAAGATGGCCAAGAACAGAGTCCCTTTATGCAGCTCACTTTGTGCAGAAAGCTGCTTCACATTCCTCTTTGTACAGAATAAGTGGGGAGAAAGAGTGTCTCTCAGCCCCACTGTTTCCAAGCCTTAGCTGTGCAAGCAGCCCAGCACCAAAAAGCAGAGAAGAGGAAACAGTCTCAGAAGGAGATTTGGCAGCACAGGGAGGTGGGACAGCCAAAGGAGGGAGGCTGACCTAACTGTCCCTCAGAGGAATGGATGAACATGTCACTTGGATGAACATGTCTCAGGTCAGGGGGCTGAAGAGTCCAACATCCACAAGTGGCATTTCAGCTACACTTACTCAACTTAATTGCTCTTTTCACTGTGATCTCCACAGGAATAGAGAGGCAGCAGTTTCCTTCCACTTCCAAAGCAGTTCCTTGCATCTCTTCCATGAGTTGCAGTACTCTTTCATGTCAACTGGTGCAAAGAGCCCAAAGCTCTCCTGGTCTTCAAATGCTGTTCTAGGTCAGTGCTAAATCAGATTGCCCCAGAGACTTCAGCAATGTTTTTCAAAAGTCTTTACATGGCCCCAAACCCACCAGTGCTCAGGATGTGGCACCGAGCCAGGAACTCCCACACTCAGTTCTGCCTTCCACCAAGTTACTTGGACCTTTTTATAAATGGTCAGCCCCTTTGGAGAAAGCACTGCTATCAATTTAATTCACAGGCTGTTCTGAACACACACTTTTGGTTAATATTATATTTAGGAGGTCCTAGGAGTGCAACCCAGACAGAAGTTTTGTAGAAGATTAGGAAGACAAAGCATGCCCCAGTTTATTGTGTTGGACCAGCACCTTGTACCACACTTGCCTCTTCTTTACCACAAACCACCTCAGGGAAATTCAGGGAAGGTACAAAAGTATTGGCTTACAAAGGCAACTGCCATTTGATGCACAGGCAATCAGGGTTAAGCAAAAGCTTCGCTTTAGTGTATCACTCAGCTTATTACACAATGACAGCTTAAAAGCCCTAATAATTAACCAACAAATCAATTTAGGGAACGATCTTCACTGTAGTCTGGTACTTAACATTCATCTTCCCTTCCTTCCCAGAGACTAAGCCAATGCAGTGTTTCTTTATCATCTTCAAAAGCAAGAAGAAAGAAATGCTCCCCTCCCCTGCACACACGCCAGAGTTTTCCAGGAGTTACTATTACTTTGAAAGGCCTCTCCATGAATGCAATTTGGAGCATCTAAGATTCCAAACAAAGTCAATGGGTGTTGCAGGTGCTCAATGCTGCTTGGAGAAAAAAAAATTTGAAAAGAAAAATATAGAAAGCCCTGACACATCCAGCTTAGAGCAGCCAAACCCAGAGGCCCATAATTACACATCCCTATGGAAAACACATCTGTAAAAATCACTAAGAATTACATGGGGAGGGGAAAAGTTGGATTTATATAGTTTCAAATCAGTGTTTTATAGGACATTTCAATCCAGGATTTTAAAAACAAAACACTGAGTTAGAGCCTTTGAGGCAGCCCAAACCCAGGCATAGGTACTGAGAATATTTTGCATCAAAAGCCTTACCAGAACCTTTTGGAAAGACAAAATAAAACATCCAAGCCAGAACAGAAAAGGATTCCCTTCCCCTACAGAAAAGAACCCCAACTCTGAGTCTGCATTTCAATCATTTGCAATGAAAGACATTTAATACAATTATCCTCTCAGATTGGAGACAGAGCTACATAAATACAACCGGAGAAGAGCAATCATTTTAACTGCAATACTATATAAGGTGGGTTTCTTCTCTCCAGCAAAAGAAGAAAACTGATGCTTATCTCCAGCAGGATTCAGTAATAAAAAGTTAAACTCCCAGACGATTTGATGCCACACACAAAAAATATATGGAAGGTTTAACAGGGGGTAAGGACTTCTCTATAATCATGCAGTGCATAAAAAAAAGAAACCTGGTATCTTACCTGATTTTCTCTTTGAAGATCCATAGTCCCTGAAAAACAGGCAACAACAAATAGACATGGTTAGAGCTGGGAACGGTGGTGAGAGAAGGGGTGCCTCCCAAATTTCCACCCATATGCTCAAGGGCTCATCCTGTGCCCTCCCTCCCTTAAAGAGGAGGTGAGGGCTGCTGGGCATGGGCAGGCGGGGGCCGGGGGCGTCCCGGGCAGCACCGGCCCATCAGCAGCGGCAGCTGGGGCTGCTGCAGCACCGGGGGCTCCGGAGCATGTGATCAGCCAGGCAGAGCGAACCATCCACAACCAGCAAGGCAGGGGAGAAGGGTGTCATTTTTTCCCCTTTAAATTGTGCTGTTAAATTCACAGCTACTGAATTAACCCTTAACGTCCCCCTGGAGATAAACGGGAATATGAACTGTTTGCTGCAGGGATGCGGCTGCTCCAGGCTGGGCTGCCGTGACTGGCAGTCCTGGCGTTTCAGAGGCTAATTAATTTGTGAATAACCTCCAGACCTCTTCTAGATAGCTCTGACAAGCACTTGGAAAAAAGGGTGGGAAAAATCCGCAAACAAACCCCAAACTTTGTCCTTTCTTCTTTCTTCCACGATAGGAAATGGACCCTTACTTTTCCATAGCGATTTATAAAACGGTCCTGGCATCTCTGCTCATGCAGTACAGCTGAAACCCCAGACAGCTGCTACGAAGGGGAAGAAATCACAGAAGGGAGCTGTGAGGACTGATTCAGGATAAGCAGAACCGAGGACAAAAATACTTGACTATGGCTGTGCTTCCCCACGGAGCTCTCCGGAGGCTCCCAGCCCCGGCTCTGACACGCTGTGCACGGGCAATGACAGCCCGGGCAGAGACAGCATCGCTGTGCAGGCACAGTGCCCGTGGCACCGTCACGCCCTGCGCCAGCAGCGTTAACGTTGGGAAAAATCACCCAAGGGATCCACTGAATAGGCAGGTTGTCTTTGCAGGAATCCCACCACAGGGACGGGCAGTAGCCTATATATTTGAGGGGGTTGGGCTGTCAGGAGAGCCGTTTTGTCCCTTGTAGCATGCTCTGTACTCCAGGGCAATTAGAGAAGGATTATCCCAAACTATTTATTCAAAGAGAGTTTGGGGGATCAGCTGAAGAAATAACACGTCTTGAGGGCAGAGGTATGTCTATCCACAAATTCTGTTTCTCCCAGCATTCTGTGTGCATCCCATGGCTTACATGTCTAGGATTTGCTTTGAATGAGTAGTAACTACTTGGAAGTTTTTTGCAGCCCCTTTAATTTCCCAGCTTCAATTTTACTTCAATTAAACAGTTGTTTTCTCAACCATGTCTGTAGTTGTATTTGATGTGAAGATGCTACTGCTTATGAATAAGTTGCTTCTTCTACAGAAGTGATATCATATGCTAATATAATTCCTGCTATTTCGTGCCTGAAACAGAGATCCCTCAGAACAAGCCAGGGAAAACACAATATACTGCAAAATGTAGTCCTCTACCCCAGCTCGGCTCCCACACCAGCCTGGAGCTTTGTGGAGCTGTCAGTACAGCGCTCTTGGCAAGTAAAACTCTGTGTTTGATCCTGCCCTGAACTGCCTCTCTTCAGATAGCACTAAATGTTGAGAAGGTCAATAACCCTGCTGAGATCCACACACGTAATTTGGTTTAACCTAGTATCTCTCTCAATTGTGCACACACTTGATGATCACCTCAATCCCTCCCACCTGTCCTGGCTTTTTGCAGTAAAGCTCCTGGACCTGCTCAGGACTACAGCTTGGAATTGGGTTCAGCTAAGAGTTCCCTTGCAGTATGTAGGGTCCCCACCTCCCTCTGTGTCAAGCAAAATGGCTGAAAATGTTAGGACCCACGAGAATCCGGGAGGATGGTGTAAAACTATGGGCAATCCCTAGAAGAGAAACACAACTATCCTTCAATCTTTGCCTGAAGGTCCTCAGCAAATATGTCCAGGGCCATCTCTTACCAGCCACCCATGCTGGAGATACCCCACAGGGATACTAAGAGAGGTTCTAGGTGAAGAGAGCATGTACAAAAGGGTGAAGACAAGGAACATTAGATAGACAGGAAAGAGCCTTCAGCCTGATCAAAGTTGCCAAAGAAAAACCCAACTCCTTTTTGTCACTTTAAAAAAGAATCATCCAATTCACACAATGAGAAATGGGGTAATGATGGACTAACATGGTTAATAAACAACCAAAAATTGATAAAGCTGTTGTTGAATGTCTTTGTCCAATATATCAGACCACAGTTTGTACCTGAGTTCAGAAACTGCAGTAGAAGATGATTTAGCTGTGCTCTTGCTGTACAACAGTGGCCAATGTCATGCAAAGCTCGTAATTCAAACCTTCATCCTGGGTTCTCTCACACATTTCAGTTCCATCTCTAGCTGGTTTTAGGGCATATGTGAGTGACTGCAGTAATGTTTTACATGAGGTTTGTTCTTTCAATTCTAAAGTATAATTCATCCATGCATTTTAAAGAAGATAGAGATTAAGAAAACAACGAAAGTTTGAACCTTCTTTTTCTTTCTACATCACGGGATGACAAGAGATATTACTCTATAAAGAACTTTTTTGGGTTTTGGGTTTTTTTTTTTCTGTTTAGTTCCTCACCCGGCTGGCATTTCTTCCACATCAAAAGCATATCAGTTATGGAAGTGTTCTTGCTTTTCAGTCTCCTCACACAAGCCCTGCAGCACGCTGACATGTTCCACATCACATGACTACATAAGCATAGAGCATCATCCTCAATATGATGCAGCAAGTCACATTTCTGGTCAACAATAAACCTGGTGCCAACAGAGGCAGTACCTGCTCATGTGGGCCAAGGAGCTCTGGTCCAGTGAACACCATCATTGCTTCTCTCATGGCTTGTGCATGGTTCAAACAAACCTTTAGGTTAGTTTGAAGGCAAAAAAGCCACTTACTGTGACTGCAAAGTGCACAGCTGAGCAATTTAGGGTCAGCTACAAGAGGATGAAGCAGCAAGTAGCCCTCTGATGTCCCTTTGAGATCAGGAGGGTAACTACCATCATCAGAGGATCCAGGGTGTAGTCAAACTCTTTATGGCAATTGAATCTACAACTTCTAGTCTTAATTCTAGTCTTAAGCCCAAGACCATCTTTACAGAAAAAATTAAATTATCATTATAAAATATTTATTTTAATCACCACCATCTCCCAACTCATGAATCTTAATGGAAAAAAAAGAAAAGCCAATCAACCTACTGGGCAAGTTTTCATCTTTTCATTTTTTTTTAAGTATTAAAGTCAGCTTTTATTGGACTTTGACTTTGGAGTTCCTGAAGTCCAGGTTCCCCATGTCTTCTTTTTTGTACACCCACATTACACTCATAAAGTCAGGACAAAGCAATATCAAACAAAATGGAGTTTGAAATAAAATCTTCATCTCCCTAGTGAAACTCTGAAATCCAACACTTGTTCCTCTCAGCAAGGACAGAAAAAAAAATCACTGCTGAAATAGAAAGCAAAGCAGGTATAGCAAATAATCTCTCTGGCTGTGTAAAGTGTTCTTGGTGTATATTTCTGTTAATGAAGAAAGCCTGAGCTGCTGCTTTGCAATAGGAGCACCAAGGAACCCTGCTGACTCCATGTTTATTTTTTTCATGTCTTACTGTCCTACATATGATTCATTGATGTATTTTCCCTCTCTCAAGTGGTGATATATAGGGACATAACAACACCTCTCAGTCTCACTGCTTTCAGTGAAGCATTAGTGTGAGGTGAGGCTATAGTATTGGTTTATGTCTTCTAAACAATAAAGGAAATTATTTAATGGTTTCTCTTAACTGTAACAATGTGCAAGTAGAAACTCTCATCTTCTCCTGCAATACAGACTGCACCCGGCCCACTGCTAGCCCTTAGATCAGACAACAAATGTGGCCTTGTAGAAGAAAAACCCTTTCAAGGAAAGATAATGTCACATCTGCAGCCACATGGGGAAGCTCACTTTCTCTTCAGCTCTTGCTCTTTTATCTTTTCATCTTTACACACACACATATTTCCCTTCTTTTTCTATTTCTATGTGAGAACAGACACTACCATCTTAATTTCACTGCCAGCCACAAGAATAGCAGTGAAACCAGCTAGTGGAACTAAAAATAGCTCTGGCAGGTCCCTCCTTCATTAGCCAGGATCACTCCATACTGAACACCTTCCACACAAATAGGGTATTTCTAGCTTCTTTTGTATTAGAATACTGCAATTTTGTTTAAAGTCTTCCACCTTTAGCTGACGCTGAACCTCATTACTGGCAAGGAAAATATTTCCTGCTGCTAGTGATATTAAAATATCACTGGTGCCAAGCACGTCACACAAGCTGAACACATTTTTATTTAATGACAAAAGAGAGGGAAGTTGGATCTCCCTTCTCATCAGCATTACCCCAGCATAGCATTACTCATTTGAAATCTAACAATGAATGTGAAAGGAAAACCATGAGCATTGTGGTAGAGCTGATTGTCTTACCACACTAAGCTATCCACAGTCAGTCTGGAAGTTTCTGAAACATAACAATATCTTATGTCATTGAATTTATCTGTCATTTGCAATCTAATTTAAATATGAAATTTATATTAACAATGTTATGGAAAAAATTTGTGGCTTATCTTTTCTTTAGGGACTGACTTTGCTGCTTTATTCAGTGAGAGTTAATAAACATCAACATGGGCATGTATGTGTTACCATCTATCTAAATACAAACAGATGTACACAAACAGCAGTGGCACAATTGGAAAGTTGTTTAAAAATTGAGGAGTACCCTGACATTGTGGATGTTTATGTTCCCATATTCCTTAATTCTTAAAAGTCTCTAGTGGTGTGGGCAGGCTGTGGTGGGGATGTATAACATTTCAAACAAACAACTCAGATTATCATTTAATTGCCAATGATTTGCCAGGCAGATTAAAAGCATAGAAATGTGTTTACAGGAAAGTCCCTCTCTCCTTCCCAACACCCTTGCAGTTTGCAGTCAGGAATGAAGATGGCTTTTTTAACAAACTATTTTTCTTAGCACTGCTATCAGATTCTCTGACACTATTTTTAAAGTAAACAATACAAAAATACTTTGCTACTACTCTTTACATGTACAGAAACCTGAGCCTTGAGAATATATTTGCATCTTGAAACTCTTCTATCTGATTTTCCTCAACAACCAGACCGACATTTTCTATTTGAGATATGGCACAAAACCAAGTGTGACCAAGAACTGGCATTAGGTACCTGGCTGTCACCAAGGCCTATGGCTGGGGGAGCACCTGAACATTTCAATACTATCCAAACACACAGGACTTATATGGAGAGTGCAGGGTTGAAATTCACATTCATGATACTCCAAGTGCAAAAGTTTAATCATATGCATGAAGGCATCTCCATTCCCACTGAGCTCTGAGACCCACATGACATGTAATTAAGCAAAATTAACTCTATATGTTATGCATCAGGAATAGAAACTCAAACACATGGATGAATAGAGCTATATGTTTTTCGCCTTCAGCATTCCATCCTCTGAAATCATGAAACCACAACTGATCTCTTCCTCAAGCCAAAGAAACAGATGAAGGCTTTTTTCTTTTTCTTCTTCTTCTTTTTTTTTTTTTAAGAAAGTATTCTGCTCACTTCCTGATATAAATCATTGCATTGTGGAACCCTCTCCAACATGAATCTGTCCTTTCTGAGCAGAGGTCATGCTTTCCAGCCCTGTGAGAAAGGGCCCCATTGTGGTGGTCCCGAGACTCTAGAATTCCTTGCCACGAGCAAAATGGACTTGTAGAGCAAGAAGAAAATCTGACAACGTGACTTCAAACCCAGGCATTTCTTGCTAGCTGGAAGTGGCCTCTGCTTGCTTCTAAGAAGGGTAAGCAACTGTTGTGCAATCAGCTCCTTAACAAAACAGAGACAACATCAAAATTTTGCCTTCCTGCCACCTTTCTGTTGTCTTCACAGCATGTCTGTAATGCTGATATAGAGCAAACAGCACAGCTTTACATACTACATACCTCTGGTTAGGCTGCAGGGACTTTCTCTGCATCATATAACAATGGTGGCCCAGTTTGGCTCACCAGGACCCAGCTGGAGGTCCTGATTTAGTGCCGACTTCTGACAGCTTGCTTGAACTCAACAAAGGAAAAGTTAACCCAAGTTTTCCTTGTGAAACTCCAAGCACAACACTGGAAAGCTCATTTATAATTCCAGAAGATATTTCCCCTATACCAGTAACCTTGGCTTGCACAGAAAAGCCAAGGCTGGACGGAGATGGACATTGTGTTCTCCCCAGAAATGCTCCCTACACCTGAATCCATGGATTTGTGTAATGAAGGAGAGATGTAGGACAAGGAAAGGCACTATCCTTTGTTCTGCACTCAGAGGATCCTGAAGTTTAGCCCCACATAGCACAACTTGAGATCTGCCACCAAGTCCAAGGAGCAGGGAATGCACACAGCTCCAAGACAAGTGACATCCCCATGGGCCATCTCAGCTTCATGCTGACCCCAAGTGTTTGAGGGGGTTGGCCACCATTTCTTTTTTTGTGTAGAATGGGTGTAAGGACAAGAGATGTGTTCAAGGCATCTAGCCCCTTCCCTAAATGACTAGGGAATGCCACAGATTTCTGTCCCAAGATTCCTCTGCAGTGAAGTTGATCACTTGGCACCAGAGTAAAACTTCAGTATTTGGCTCAGGCTAAAGAATTGCAGAATTACTCTCTTGCATTTTTCACAATTATATTTTTTTAATTATGAAATTATCCTCTTGGAGGAAGACAGGCCTTTGGAAGTGCAGATTCAGCATTTCACAAGGCTGTGAGATACAGGGCAGGGTGATCTGACAGCAAAGCCCAGCCTCTCTGGCACCAGGGAGAGATGGCTCAGCACAGCCTGAAAGCTGCAGAACACTGGGGGGATGAGCTAACGCCACGTGATCTTCTACTGCAAGGCTTCAGTGGCCTTGAAAAAGACAACACAAATGTTTATAGCAAGTTTTCCTGGAAAGAAGTATAAAAACAAGATCTTGCCTAAGAGTCACATCCTCATCTGTTTCTGTTTTACCCTGTTTATTCTTACAGATGGCAAATTTCTCCACAGGACAGAAAAATGTATTTACCTTAGCAAGAACTCTGGGTGGAGGTGTTTTCACCTCCTCTTAACTGACCCGGCTTGTCCCTTGTGGGGGGAGGCCAAATTTATCTCTGTCTTACGTTGATGAAACGTTTCACTTTTTAATAGCCTTTACAGCATAAATGCTGAGTGATAAAAACAAGTTAATAAAAATTAATCACTTTCATGTGCAGGTTTTCCAGTTGTACTGTTCACTTTGGGATTTTATCACAAACATCTTTGTGCAGATACAACATGTTTAAAAGATGCATCTAATCAGAGTTACAAATTAAGTACTGAATATCAGAATCGTAAATTCAAATGTACCTTATAAACTAGTTGGGCTAATGAGCTTGGATATAAATCATATGAATCTGATTAAGAGCTTAAGGCAGCACAGGCTTTGAATCTTTACTTCATTTTTCGAGCCTCTCCTGATATGAGGGTGGGTATCTCAAATTCTAGTTTCTGCAGGAAATGTGGGTCCAATCTTTTATTAACAACCACGTGCTCCTTTTGGGTTTCCAAATTAGAACCTGAATGGTGATGGTAAGAAAAGGCAGTCCCTTTGCTGTTCCTCTTTAGGGACATCTTCCTTCTGATGTTTCAGACTAACTTTGCCCAGAGCTATGTGTATGGTGCATGGCCACTGTCTCCTCCATCTCATGGTGGCACTGAACCTATGGGTAACCTCCCCAAAAGGAGACATTGCCCATGGTCTGCCAAGCTGTGCCTGCTCGCAGAAGGCAGGATACCACCACCTCTGCCGGAGCATGCATGGACACCAACAGTGTCATCCCCAAATCTCATCTCAGAGAGTCCTTGGAAATGGAGAGAGAGAGAAAAGATGAGAAAAAACACAGATTTCCAAGCTTCAAGCCCAGGTCCAGACATAGCTTGTCCAAAAAGGCTTTTGCCACTGAATTACTACACCAGGAAGAATAGTTGCAGTGCAGCAGTTTAAACCAAAGTAAGAGAAGAGCTTCTACATGTAACGCAGCTGAATCATGGTACTTGCTGGTGTTAGATATTGTAATCACCAAAACTAGGCATGGGTTCAAAAAGCAGTGAGATAAATTCATGAGGCAAGGATAAATGGTGGCTATTGTACTCCACGCTCTGGATATTTTGACCCAAGAAGTCCCACAACAGCTGAATGCCAGAAACAGAGAGGATACACAAGGGAAGCTCACTCTGTATTTGCTTTATTCCTTATATTGGCTGTAAGCCACTGCTGGAGACAGGAGGCCAGATGGGGCCCTGGTCTCACCTAATTGTGGCCTTATAATATATTCTCCTGTAAAAGATCAGACTGGATTAGGATAAATTACATCCAAATCACACTGCATTAGTCAGCACATTAAATTGTCCTTAATCACGTACTTTGATGCTCTAGATTCCTGCTTAAATTTACCTCCTGTGTGTATTTCTGGGCTTATTCTGTTGAAATCACTGCTGAATTTCAACTATACATGACCAGGCTCTAATGAAAAGCCAATAAGGCTCTTTGATCAAGCTTTAATAGGACTCATCATGGGGACATACTCTGCTGTGGCAAATGGTTTCCTCATCCTGTCTCTTTCAGAAATGTTTTGTGAGCCTTTAAAAGCAATTTAGCCCTGATTTATGTCAGCTAAGTGATTTCTGTTGCACATGTGAGTTACAAGAAAAGGGTTCTCATCTCTATTTGCTACACTATTCAGGAAATCAGTTATAAATGCTGCAGTGCCTTCAGTGTCTCTGACTTCAATGCAGCGGAAACTGGCAATTTGATTGAATACTTCATCATTCCCAATTCTCCCATATGCTGCATCCAGTACTTAAAGAGGCAAACGATAGGATATGGTTTTTTGGTACAGGGAACTGAGATTCCCCTGTCTGAACTGTTTACTCAAGTTCTTTCCAGAAGATAATCAAGGAAACAAGCAGGCAATTCTTTAATAGAGAGCACATGAAACATGTTGATGACTATCTAATAAAATTGAGCATGCATTCAATAGGAGTGAGTCACCTCATCACACATTTAGAGGTAAGGAATGTAAAAGGGTGACTAAGCAAGCTCCTGCAGTAAGCCAGGGGTACAATGGCAACCCAAATGTTTTGATGGCCTGACCTGACCTGCAAGTGGCATCCCACAAGCCCCAGGTACAGCTTAGAGCAGGTCTCTTCACAACAGGGGACAGATGCCAGCAGGACAGAAGCCATTGCAAAGTGCCTATGGCTAGTGGTGGTAAGTGCTACAGCCACTGCTGCTTAGCTTATGGTGTTGAGCAAAGAAACATTCCCATTTCTTCTCACTTCTCATCCTGTGGCAAGTGACCTGAGAAAGGAGCCAAATGACAGTGGTCCGGGCTGCCTTCCTCCTGCTCTCCCCTCCTACTCTTGGAAGAAAGCCCTTGGACCATGCAATTCCCCTTGACCCATATACCTTCATCAGCCACATCTCATCTGTGAGCACAAGTCCCCATGATGAATCTGCAGGGGCTGGTGACATCAAGCCCTTGGAAGACCCAAAGGACCAGGACCCTTGAGGGAGTCCACTAGGAAGGTAAAGCAGAAGAAAGTCCTGTCTGCCCTTCTCATTCACAGCCTCCTCTGAACACTCTCCTTTGTCCTGTATTAGCCTCAAAACCACCCCAGGGTGGGCGCTGAGTTTCAGTGTTGCTCCCTGGGTTCCCTGCAGCCCCTCTGAGTGCATGGTGCAAGCACTGGCAGCAGCCCACACACTGGAGGCTCACACAGGGAAATCCCAGGCTGTCACTGGAATTTTTAACTTTTTAAAGGCTCTAACTTGGCAAAGTAGGAAATGATTTACAGGCATTTCCAGACAAGGCCCCAGCCCTGCTAGACCTCTGGGCTCCGAGTAGAAAGGAGAGCATGCCAGATGCTTGGTATTGTACAATTTTGCTTTTTTTTTCTGGTGGTGTTCTTCTGGTGTCTAGCAGTTCTGCGTACTCAATTCGCTTTTTAGCAATGTGATGTTTGGAAGTCTCTGTCTTGCTGACCCTGCTACGTGTCCAAGGGCAGTAGGGCCTGAAAGATTAAGACCACAGTGTGTACAGACAGCAGATGGCTATTGCATCTGTACTTACTTTGCACTGCTAAATACCCTATTGCCCTACCTAGTTTTACATCCCCCTTTAGTGGGAGATCTTTCCCTTGACTTTTTAAAGCATCTGTTGCACATATGGCCCTAGGAATGGTAAATACTTTTTCCAAGAGAGGCAAAAATGTACAATGCACATGGGAAGACAAGATCAAGACCACAGTATGAACTCCGACTTCTTCATCTGGTAACTGTAGTCTTCCCTTTCTTCATTATATTTCCGTGAGTTAGAACAGTGAGATTCAAACAGGGCTGCTTCCCAAATTTGCCTCAGCAGCATGTCCTCAGTTAACTGTCTTGCAACATCAAATGTCTCCCCAGTATATTAATTGTAGTGTGGTTCTCTATAAGACATCAATTTTATATTGCTTGGAATTGTTTTATGCCTGTTTCTACAAAGCAGCACATGGAAAGATCTTTCAAGTTGTTGGGTTCTTCAATTTACTAGTCAAAGAGACATAAATCATGGCATGTAAGATCTACTACAAGTTCATGAACTCTAGGAAATTTTTCTAATCACTATCCTTTGAACTGAGCTTTTTCAGACGCTGTAAAACTCCAAAACATAGCTAGTAAATGCATTGAGTAAATTTTGCTGGATTGGCAACTTCTAAAAGCAGACTTGTCTTCCTTGATTACCTAATAGCATCAGGCAGTCTTAAAACATCCTCTGTTAATCTAAGAATAAAACATGAAAGAAAAATGAAGTCCTGAACTTGTCCAATAAAACTGCTGGGATTCTTTAAATGATTCCAAATTATCACTGACAGGGACCAATTAAGGCAGAAAAATAGAGACAACTTCCCAAAGATAAAGCCTTTCAAACACTAGGGCTACTTTCCAAGGTAATGATCAAACGCCTTTCAAATATCCAATTCTGATAGCAAGTCCCACTCCTTCATTCCCTCTAAAAGGTTAAAGAGCTAAATTACAAGGCATTTGCAAAGAAGTATCATAAAGTTTCCTGAGTATTCCACCCCTGGAAGTATCAGACCCACTGAAAAAGGATTCAGTGAGCCCATATGAGGGAAGAGAGATGCTATTTTTTGTAGTAAAGTATGAAATAATAAATAAAAAAATGCCCTATACTTCAAGATGATGTAAGAGATTGTTTCAGTGCCAATGCTCTGTTCATTTTAGGAAAGAAATAAAGAAAACAGCAGAGCTATTTCAGCCTGGACCAGTAAAAGATTCCTGAGATAGGAATCTAGAGGTAGGCAGATACACTCTAAGTTATATAGGCCATACTCAAAATTATCAAAACTTCTGGTAAATTTTGCTTGATTGGTATTTGATCACACTTATAGATTATAATACTGAACTTAAAACTCACTTTGCAGAGGGAGAAAATCTTTTTGCTATTACATGTACAGATCCATTCTAATACTTCCTTTTGAGTCTTAGTTAAGAGGGCAAATAAAAAAAAATCATGTTAACCTCAATTACATGCTTATATACTTGCATCAAAACTCCTCAAATCATGTCAACTGACTTTCTAAGGTGGCCATCATTAAATATTAAATAACTCTGGAAACCAGAAGAAAATATTTTTATATGCATTTAAAATACATGCATATTGTACACACCATGAAACAGTGCAAGGTCTGAAAAGACCACAAATTTTGCAGTCCAGTTCAGATACAAATCTGGATGTTTTTCAGACCTGCTCATACAGAAAACAGTCAATTTCTCATTGTTCTTCTTATGTAACTCCTGTCCAATTCTCCATCCAGACATTAACTTTTAATTCACCTCATACAACTCCAAAGGGTGTGTGTGGTATCTCCAATATCTTTTTCCATGTTCTACGTTCATAAAAGTGAAGAGGCATAATGAATGAATTTAATTATTTCCATCCATTCAGCTTGTTATAGGAGCAGACCTTTTAATTCAGCTAAAAGAGAAATGACTTGTTGCTTCAAAATGAATGCTGATTTGGGGGTATTTCTGGCCTGCAACATGAAGGATCTCTATTTTGCAGAACTAAAAGGCCATTGGCAACTTATTACTGCTTTAACTGTTCATGTTATCTGATATATAGATATTACATGTGGGCGAAGGGAAAATGCCATCAATTGTCACGAATTACACCCCCTCCATTTAGGCTGTTGATCTCACTTGCTCAGTAGTTGACAAGCTTGGAATATCAATGAGGTTCTGCAAATGTCATGGCCTGCAATCAGCATTTGTGTACTATTTTCTGCCTTTGTTACCTGAAATGCCAAAAGCTGAACAAGAAGAAACAACACTCTCAGCAGGATCACTGCCGTTCCTATTGGGGCATGCCTTGCTGTGCCTGGCAGTGAGCTCCTCCCATGGAGCAGCATCTACTACAGGGTGATAAGAGCATCCCTGAGGTCCTGAGGAGATTCATATATCCTGAAGTCCACACTGAATTGTTGTTAGCTGAGTCTGAATTCGGTGCTATTTTGAATAATCTCCCATTGCTGTAAAACACTGTGAGATTGAAACCCAGGATCTAGGCACACCAGCCATGAGATGCAGCTGTAGGGATTATGAATCAGAGCATGAAATGGAGTGTCCTGCTGCCAATAAACTACTTATTAACAATTTCTTCCCCAGTCCCTCTGGGACTGAAGTTAATTCCTGGAACCTTCTGCTTTGCCCCTTCTTCCTCTCCAGCACCAACCACCCACCCCCCCTCGCCTGAACCTGTTGCATCCTCAGCAGCTGATTGCTTTCCTTCCCTCCCTACAACAGAGACTTCATTGCAATGCAAAATGGCTCTGATCACTACACAAGCACGCTGGGCCCTGCATAAAACCCAGCTCTGACCTACTCAGCAATAGCTGTGCAGCACCAAAACCTCAGCTCTCTGCTTTACCCAGACAGAATCAAAAGCCTTCAAGCTCTGCTGTGCATCCCATCCATTTGCAGCGCCTGGGGAGCTCTGCAGAGACCTACCTCATGATTAGATAAAAGCTTTTCCTTCTAAATCACTGTCCAGAAGAAAACAAGGGTCTGGAAGAGTGAACTCCATGCACATTGCATATCCCCTGTGCTGATTATTTATGTGTTTTCATTTTAGGCTGAAGAGTGAAAGGTTTTGTAGGAGTAAGTATGTTGCTTAATTTACTATAGTAACACTACCAAGACCCTTTTCTCAGTCAAGATACAGAAAAGGGAAAAGTGCTCTCATTTTGCCCAAGAAGAAACATTTTTTAAACAATGTTGTGAAAATCTGAGAGCCCTACATATACCCCAGCAAATCTGGAATGGTGATGAGAAGGAAGGTCAGAGATTTTTGGCCACCTCTCTGCCTCCCCTCCCCTGTAGCCTGCAGGTCCTATAATGCCAAACAGGTCCCAGAACTGCTCTAATCAGCAAAGAAGCAGTCCAAAATACAAACATTACATCCTGCCCCTAACCCCTCCTTCGCCTGCCTTGAGGGTCTTCAAAGGGCAGGTGAGGAAGCCATTAGAGTAGCTGACCTCCCAGAGCATAGGGATGGGCAGGAGGACATGCACAGAGGTGAGAGACACCATGTGCTTGCCCCAGGACCGTGGCTCACCACTAGCCCCAAAGAAATTGCATTTCCCAAAGAGGACTTTAAAATAACTGCAATGATGACAACAAAGCTCCAAATGTGTCTCCAGGCGAAGTTTTGTTCAATGCTTAAAGTCAAGAACATCTCAGAAGGAAAAATACAGTTAAGGCTGGGAACAGGCTCTGCTTAAAAGACCTCAGAGCATCCAGTTGCTAATGCAGCCATGTTATCTTCACAGCTGAGTACCCAGGGACTAGGGTGGATCTCTCTCCTCAAAATCAGGGACAAAACACCACAGCATTTCACAGGAAGAAAGTTGAGCAAAGAACCTCTGGTCCAAAGTCTCAAAGGAAGAATGGAGGCTGGAGTTTAATTCCTCTGTCTCTCAAAGACTCAGGCTCAGTTGGGCTGACCTTCATCTTATGCCATTGTGTGAGTTTAAAAATACACTGCTCCTCCTAAAAATGTGTCACAGCTCTTGGAAGCAAGAAAATCAATTTGTGAGTGAGAGTAACAGCACAGTATATCTGCACAGTATGTATGTATGTATGTATGTATGTATGTATGTATGCATGTATGTATGTATGTATGTATCTATCTATCTATCTATCTATCTATCTATCAACAGTCTTTTAAATTCCAATTTACAGAAAACAGAGTGTTTAGCACTTCAGGAGTCAAACACACTGTCATCATCAGAGCCTGGAAGCAGAACCGTTTTAAGAGGTAGGGGTCACTTTCTGTTATTTTTTTTCAGGAAATACATTTTTTGCAGCTCTGCTTTTTTAAAAAAATAATTATTTCATGCTCAGTCACAGATCTTCACTGGTAATGTCACGCCCAATTTGGAAGATATGAGCACTGAATGATTTGGCACAGGGATATACTCAGAGGAAAAGAAACTGCTTACAATTTATGATATGCTTTGATAGCAGTGATTTCAAAATGCTAGTGTTTCATTCCAGCAAATGTTACAATAACAACCACAAGACTAATGACCTGATGCCTTGTCAGAGATGTTCACAGGTCAGATAAAACCACCACATTATACCTGCAGGATCCAGCATTTCAAAGACAGCCCTGTTGGAGCTTCTTCTGGGCTTTCATCCCCGCAAGCCATACGTCAGCACTATCCTCCCAAAAGCTGGCCTCATGCCGAGGGTTTTTCTGTCGACACACTTTCAAACCTCTGAACTACGCTGGGCTGTCCCACCTCCCAGCCACGGCCATCGGAACCACCTGAGCCGTTTCCTGCGCATGAGGAAGCAGCAAGAGGAGAGAAGAAAACGTTCAGCCCACATCAGGCTTTGCCAAACAGCTGGCAAAGAATAACCTTAGAAAACTGATAATTAAGCAACTGTGGAGGATATCTGTCAATTTAAGAGGGGCAGGGTGAGATCATCCATTGCCTTCTGTTGTCTTTTGGCTAAAAGCAGCCAGTGGACAGCTGGATGTTCCCCGATCCTGCACTTAAACACAGTTGCAGAAATATTTGCATTTCATCATCACATTGCATTTTTTTCTTCTCACAGGCCTTCCCTCGACTCGCTCCAGGGTTTCTAAGCCTGTATCCCATCCCTTCACACCTGCTGTGGTCTGTTCACATTTAACATTGAGCAGAGCATGTGAGAAGTAACAAATACTTTTCCTGTATTCTTTTGTTTAATAAAGGTTGCAATTTTTTCAGTTCCCCATATTAGCTACATATTCTGGGGAAATAAGCCAGATTGTCCATAGGATGTTCTGAGGATATGACCACAGGAGCTCACAGGTGTGTATGGCACTGAACTGTGCCCATTCCCTGCAGCACAGACATGGGCTGGCAATGCTGCTCACAGGTCAGGACACACAAGCAGGACTTTAGCAGCACCTGCACTTTTCAGTCACTTCATTTGCTAGGGAAAAGGGTTAATTTCTCAGAGAATCCTGAGACGTTCAGAGTCCCTCACACTCCCAGCCCCTGTGTGGGGTGATGGCCCCTGATAAGGCCTGATGGGTTGAGGAAGACGCCTAAGCCCCGAGAGGGGTGCTCCAGCAGAGAACAAAAAGCTTTCAAACTGATGAGATTAACAAAGGGTGGAGCGTTAAGAAATAGCACGGCCCCCCTTTGCGATATCTTCTATAACTGCTCAAAGGAGCCACCTCCCCTTGGGCATCTGTATCACCCACTTTTAGTCACACAAACCACATGAAGGAAAAAAAAGGTATAAAAAGTGTGTGGAGTTTAAACTCCAGTAGAGAGGGGAAAATGCCACGCCTCCGTGAGGGTAACTGCTGCAGCTTGTCCTGTCTCCTCCTCCACCTGGAGCAATGTAGGGGTGAGAAGACCACGTGCTTTCTATTTTTTCTTACTTTCTTCCTTAATACATATTCCATCTTACATCTTATGCTAACAGCAACTTTGATTCTTACTTTATAAGCATTTCCTTTACTAAATGTGTTTTGCTACCTTAATACTAATAACAGTAACTTGCTTCACACTTTGCTACTTTATATTGGTTATTGCTTTTTGCTATTCTTACTTTATAAGACCAGCTCTGTTTTGCAACTACAGTAACTTGCTTTACTTTCAATGTGCAGTTTCTTTTTCAACATGTGTGTTGACAAAAAGAAGCTCTGTTCTTTCTTTTTGTTTTGTGTTACAGAGAGAGTGGTGTTCAAGATATTTTATTGTCCTATGTTATTGAGAGAGTGCCTGGATAAGTGTTTTAGGTGGCTGTGTTTTTAGTTAGTAGTTCTTTGTTGCTAGTTTGTCTGTTGTGAAAATGGGATACATTGCTTTATTGTAACTTGAGTTTAGTGTGTTTGTCTCTGTAGAATGTGTTTTGTGCTGGTTTCTTTTGGGGTCTTTTATTATCAATTAAATACAATCTTGCAGCTGAACGTTATCACCGGTAAAGCAGAACCCACAATAACTGTCACATATTTGTATTAATAAATGTTATTTTGGGAGCGGTTGTGAGAAAAGTTCTTTTCTAGCTTAAGTGTGGCTTCATATTAGAAGTCAGAAACCCTTCCAACCTGTGGGCTGTCCGTTAGTTGACAGACAATGTTGGGAACATAAGGCTCTGATTGTCTAGAAGTGCTTATTGCTAATAATTTTCTCCCTGGCTTAAGTGTGGTCCTCATATCAGGGGTTAGAAAACCTTCCAGCCTGTGTTCTGTCCTAGTTTGGGAGGCACTGCTGGGTTCATAAAGCTTTGATTACTCAGCTTGCTGATACAAGCTTTATAAAGCATTTTACAACCAGCTTCCAGTACAGATGGGTCTTCTGATCTACTTTAGCTATGGAGTGATTTAACAGAGTTTGCCTTACAATATGTGAGTGGGAGAAGACCACAGACTAATGAGATTAAATAGAGGTATCAGAAGTTTAGTCACAAAGTGTATTGAGAAACTTTTATTGCAGCATGTTTTCCGTCCTTCCTTTACCAGACCCACTCTGCAGTCACGTCAAGTCTGCCAAGAGATGAACACCCAGAGACACAGTGATGCTCATCTTCCTTTCTTTCTGCAAGATGCTGAAGAGCAGCTGATGCCTTGACAAAGGCAGGCTGCTTAGTGCTGACTTTACACCAAAAACTGACTTACCCCTCCACCATATTACACAGAACATTTGCATTAAGATGTATTACTTCATTTCGTTATGGTCCATCTGTTCCTCCTGGCTCATTTCCTGTTTTCTGGTCAATATTTGAGCACAATTTGAATTATTTGCAAAACAAAGGACAGGGAGTCAGGGGAAAGCTGTACAACCCTCAACATAGGACTGTAATACCATGTTCCTACAAATGGCCCTAAGAGCAAGGCACGCAAGGAAAGGCATGCAGAAAATGGAGAGCTGAGGCACAAGACTGGCTCCAAGATCCCTGAGGAGCAGAGGCCAAGTACTGCTCATGATATGCTGCTGCCTGATGAGGTTGGGGCATAATTGCTATTTCTGCCCAAGCAGTACAGCTGTGTCTGCCACCACTTTTCAGTTGTCTGAAAAACGGTGACAAAGATGTATCCCCCCTCCTGGCAGGAGATTAAATTTTTCCTGCTGCAATACATGGGCTTTTTAACTATGCATGGCTGATTCCTGCTATGATTAGCTTGCTTGGAACAATAGGTGGTAAACGTGCTTTATCCCTGTCCCCAGCTATAGTCCCTGAGTCCCTGCCTTGTGTCAAGGGCACTGACCTTTGCTCTCTGCCCACTGAGTCCCAATGGGATTCATCTGGTGCCAGTTTCTGCTCAATTTCAGACTCCTTTCTTTGCCACACTTCTCCACACCTCCTTGTCTCTGGTTAATTTTTAATGGTTAATCACTTTGGACTAGCAGACCCACAGCCAAGTGAGGGGCAGTGTTGATCCCTGTGAGCCCTCTTAGCCTGGCTATCCTTGTTTTCCAGATTGGATATTGTTTTTCAGGGATGTTATGGCTCACAACAAAGTTCTGGCAGCACCCAGCCATCATGGGACAGGGGCTCAGACACATCCTCATCTCTTGCATCCTTTTCCCTCTACAACTGGAGTCAGCCACAACATGGATGGGCCCAAGCCAGCTCCATGGGGACACTGAGCTTGGACTGAAGCCTAGACACCAAGGCTCTGCTTTATCTCTGCCTCAGAACAGAGCACAGCAAAAAAACAACCTTTGGGACCCTGCAGTGACCCATTAAAATTAATGGGGTTAAATCATCCTGGTGTAAGTGACCAACTTCAAAAGGTTTACACAAGGGATGAATCTGAAGCCATAATTTTTCTTCTTTGTGACTTTCAGAAAAATGATCTACTTTTCAGACTGCTACACTCAGCCAGTCTTTTTAGCTAAACTAACTACCCTCTCATCAGTCTTTTATTCCATGCTCATCTACTATCCAAGCAATTCCAAGAACTGTTCACCTACTCTGGTTTTCCCCATGCAAAACAACCCTTATATACTTCCAATTGGCATCATTAATTTCCCCTTTCGGGGATAAATAAAAAAAGACAGAAAAATCAACCCCCAAACCAAAGTGTCATTAGAGAAACCAGGAGGGTTATGTACCCACAAGGCACATTTCCTCCCTATGTTTTGTTGGAATAGCAGGAAAAGTAGCAGGTACAAGTGCAACACTTGTACCTCCCTTAAAGGTACAATATAGAAAACCTGCTTGATGTATGTCACATATACTTTTCTGTTATTGGAAGCACTTGTTTTAGCGAAGGAAGTTCAGGAGACCAAGGAGACAGGCAGAGAAATCTCACATGTACAAGATACAAACTCCCAGCTACTCTGTCATCTGGAAAGCAGTCTTGCTCCTGAGGAGGCTCATTCAATAACAGCGCCAGTGCAGATGGCCTTCAACTCTGTCAGCAAAGAGCCCAGGAACCTTAAAAAGCATAAATCAGAACTGTTAAAATTGGCAGATGATTTGATAGCAAGAAACTGCCTTTTGGGGACTGCTTTTTGTCTGCCAAATTCACCCAGACGTAGAACCACATATGGATTTCTAACCTATCCAGGTTTCAGTGGTGATTACAGCAGTGATTGTGGTATGAACCATGCTAGACATATTATTTTAGGAGAGCTGATGCATTAGGAGTAGACAATGAAAAGCTCAGAGCGTATTTGGTCTGTGACTTAACCCACCTCCATAGTTCCCAGGTATTCAGGTCTGTGGGTTTTGGCACAGGAAAAACAGTTGAAATTCAGCTCCTGAACCAGTTTCAAACTTTGCTGAAAGTCCGGAGGTGTTTGGATCTGGGATTTTGACTAGTAGCTCCCAAAAGAGGCTGCGAATTTCTTGGGGTGAGGCAGCAGAGGATGGAAGGAACTAGTGTTATTTCACTTTGCTCTAAACGCACTGCAGCCATCTGTGCAGCCGCTAAACCTTGGGGCCTTGAAGGAGCTCCAAAATAGTCTGACTGTAGTCAGTTGCTGAGAAGCAGTCACTGCTGGGCTGACACAGCCTGCTGGTACTCCTCAAATCCCCGGAAGAAATACTGCCTGACAGCTGCTTTCTGTCCCCCATGCTTTGGCCCCATCATGTCCCTGCTAGCGTCTTGTACAGCCCCAGTCAGACATACACCAACGATGTATCAAGATGAGTAACAGACTAAAACAAAAATACAGAGTGATCAGGAGCTCCACAAAGCTGCTTGTAAATCTACTAAAAGTGGCATGTTTCCATAATAAACAATCCGTTATCGCACTGCTGTGTTCCCACCGAGCAGTGCGCCCAGGGGAAGGGGAGCGGGGCCGCTGTGCCGGGCACGCCGGTGCTGAGGAGCCGCGCTCCATCTGCCGGCGGCACCCCGAACCTGCCGGGATGCTTCTCCCTCCCGCAGATGCCAGGCATCATTAATTCCTACGTGCATTGTGACATCTGTGCAGGCTCTGTTCGTGAAGCGAGACCCGCTCTGCCAGGATTTACGCAGATAAAGAATAAAAGCGACAGCGCCTATGTGAAAGATGCTGGGCTGTGGCTAGCACGGGGCTGTGGAGGAACACTCTCCAGCTGAGACCAAGAAGTCGCCACTGTCAGCTCTGTGAAACACAATCCACCACTGTGCACAAAGCGTGTAGAAGGTAGGTCGGGTTCGGTGAATGGGAAGCACCCTGGGAACCAAAAGGTTTGCACAGGTAGCCTCTACCAGGAGTTGGCTTGAGAGCTAAAACAGACTAAGCCACAAAACAGGGAGACCAAGCAGCTCCCTTAAATCTGCAGCAAAGACAGAATCTGAATTCAGGACTTCTCCATCCTTTCCTCCCATTCATCCCAGGAATCCTGTCACAGCCCAGTCCAACAAGGTTCCCACTATGCAGAGACTGCCCATCCAATAGCAACAGCAGGCACAGGGCACCTCAAACCTCCATCAAACAGCCTGTTTCCTACTTATTATATCTTGGAGGCTAATGAGCTTTAAAAGTCTAATTTCTCACTTATTTTTCCTATGTCAGTTTTGATATAACAGGGGCAAAACAGCTCACATCAGAGTTTTTGAGGTATCAGGCAATTTAACTTCTTGCTTCTCTGCTAATCTCTGAGTAGTCATTACCCTTTTGATGTCCTGTCCATGTTTTAAAAGGATGTGGCAATCATGACAGTTTAGAAATATGCATACAGTTATGGATGCTAATGCAATTAACAGTGAAAGACTCATACTTGGATCACAAACGCAGCTCTTTTCCAACTCAAGCCCTCCTCAGAGGCTTCCAAGTAAATGGGTCAGATAGCAGTACAAAACTCCAGATAAAGAAAGCTAATGCTTTTATGGAAGAAAAGACCAACAAAATTCTTCAAAAAGCCCTGACCAGGCACTGTCAGAGAGATTAAAGACAGGAGCAGCTCCCTAGCTAGCTAGCTAGCTCCCTAGCTATTAGATGTCAGGGTCAAATTTCATGCAGGGTAACTCGAGGTGGAGTTACCCTGGGGATGTGAAGGATTTAGACCAGCAGTGAACTACAAGTGAGTTTTACCCCTGTGCTGAGTGCAAGTTCAGAATTAGTGCCTGTACCCCCTGCAAGGCACGTGCACACACACACACACACATACATACACACACAGAATGATGAAAAATGCATGAGCAAGTTTATTGCAGAGTTCCTACCAAGGATCAAAGCTGCTGCTCCCAGCAACACTCACTGGTCCCAGCCAGCTTCACATGCTGCCTTTTTGAATTTTCTAACATGGGAAAATACATCAAAAGCCTTGAAAATGGAAAAGCACATCTTAAAGGAACACTCCTTTAAGCAGACAAGGCAGCATGGTGAAGCAAGAGGGGATTGTCAGCACTCTGCAAATACCACAGGTACAAATGACAGTTTCCCAGAAAAGAAAGAAAACCTCACTTGACCAAATCCAGAAACAATTAGCACAGGTACATCCCATTTGAAGTTGGCATTGCAACACAGGGAGCCTCTGCCACAGCCAGGAATGCTTGGCACTTATAAGGACAAACCAGTTAATATAAATTCAATGGATTCAAGTCAGTGGACTGAGATTGGTGCCTCTTCTTAGAAGCCTGGAGGAAATTTCTCTTCGTGGGCCTAGGGAACCAGAGGCAGCTGGCTCAGATCAGAGCTTGGTCAGCCCATAGCTCCACAGGCTGGGTCAGCGTCTCCATTGCTAGAGGCTGTTCCCAGTTTTTCCTCCCTTCCCAAAACAGTGACCCACATGTGTAGAGTGAGGAAGCACTTTGCCCAGGTGCAGCCCCAGCTCCTTTCCTGCAAGGAGACATCCTGTGACCAAGGTAGACGTGGCCCACAAAGGCTTAGTTGGAAACTGGTCCAGGTGCTGCTGAAGGTGGGAGGTAGGAGAGGATGTGAGGGGGGTAGAGACCAAACTCTCCCAACAACAGCTGGACATGGCTACACCGCCATTGCTCAGGTTTTTCAGTTTGTAATTGCAAGGTATTTTCCTCTTGAAACTATTTTACCAACAGTTCATAACTCTGTGGCTTGCAAATTGCCCAGCTCTGGGTCAGATGGTTGCTTGCAATTGTAAAACATCAGAGGCTGCTTGATTAAATCAGGTTAGTGAGGTCTCAGGCCCCTCTGCCCTTCTGCCAAGAGCAGTCATTCTTTCCTTTACTCAAATGCTTAAGTCTTTATTTTGCACAACTCCTGCCTTTGAACCAAGTCTTCCATTTCATCCACAAATGAGAACAATTTTCCTTCAGAGCAACATTTGGAGGACTTTGATTGGAAATTTGTCCTTGTGCCATCATTTTTCAAAGGCTTTATGTTCCAACCTGCTCCCTGCTCCAGGTTAAAAGAAGCAACAAGAATAGCTGTTCATCTTACTGCAAGGCAGGAGCAGGGCCTGGCAAAGAATAACTCAGCCTGGCTAAGAGGTGATCAGCTGCTGGCTGACAGATTCTCATAATGACTGTCTGCGGTCTGCAGGTACCACTGTGCTGGAGAGGGAAGGAGGGATGGATGGGAAACATACAGGACAAGCAAGAGCAGTCCCTGCCACCTAGGGAAGAGCTGTGCCTGGGAAGCTGTGGGGGGAAAGACCTTTTCTGAGCTTTGCTGAGGAGCACCAGTGTGATGAGGCAGCAGTCCAAGAGAGCCTCAGCAGATGTGGGGTGGGGTTTAATCCTTCCTGGATCAAGCAAGCAAGCCAAAACCTGGATTAATATACAGTGTGTCAGGCTGCACATGCAATGCACTGGCAATACTATTTGGATGACAGCAAACACACAGATTAGGTGCTGACAACTCCCCTAACAGGATCACGCACAAAATCTGGCCATAAGAAGAGCTGTCACTGACTTTCACAGCCAAAAATGCAAGCAAGCCAGTGACACCTTCTGCACTGAAACCTTGCCGAGTGCCCCAGCACAGCCAAAGCTGGGGATGAGAAAGGTTTCCCTTTCCAAGTTGGCTCTTCAGCTTAGTGGAGAGGGAGCAAGGGGAGCCTGGTGATCTGCACAGCTTCCCAGGCCTGCGGAGGAGATTCAGTCTAGTACTGAGCATTAAGGAGACAATTAGATAATCTTCAATCTCTTCCATATGCTTACAAATGTCTGATCCAGGTGTGGTTCTGGAGTCATAGTATTATTTTCCAAGACTGCAAGTCTGCTTCTTTCCCATTCCTTTGTCAAGTCTTAGATGCAATGTTATTAAATACCAAAAGATGACTATCATACGACCAGTGGAAAAAGATAGGGCTGTAACACCTAATAAGAAGCCAGGTGGAAAAGCTATTTCATGTCTGTTCATAGCAATATGTTACAGTTTTCCCCACTGTTGTCTAGAGAAACTCCTGCTCTCTGAGACACAAGAGCCAAGAGAAAGTCAGCTTCACCTGGCAAGCATGGCAAGGGGTTGAGGCAGAGCACACCCCCTGAGAGAGCAGAACACACACACCACCATGTCCAACATCCACACAAACAAAAGGCATTTTTTTCCCAGTTCAACTCATGGGTTTTGCTGCACAAAAAATGCATGTAAAGCATCATCTCCCCACAACGTGGCAGTAGCTGCCTGCAGAACTCATAACTCAAGGCTTTCCCATACACAACCCTTGTCATCAAGTGGAGCTATTTATACCGGATGCTACAAGCTGTGCAATGAATATGGCTTTGCAAGAGGGTTGGAGAGTTCTGGAAAAACTTTTAAAAATTTAAGTCATCACCAGACATAGGGGTCCATGAACTATAATAGCAGAAGGACTGTACACCATCTACATGTATATACACATACATACAAGAGCAAAATACTATTCCCTGCATCAAGCAACTTTTGACACGTAACAGACTTTTGACTAAGTTTTGTGTGAAAATCAGACAGAAATTTGCCCTCTGGGACAATGTTGAACACAGAGCATTTTGTGGACAGGGTATGGACGTGCCTGCTTACATCCCTGGCTGCCTTCCAGCACAATGAAGTGTGCTGAGGAAGCCCCTCTCCTGGCTTTCTGGGAAGGGAAGGACACTGGACAGGTGGGACCCTTCCTGCCTTGCTGGGAGCTGTTTGCTGTACCAGCTATTGCTGGTAAGGGATGTCAGAGTGAAGTGGCCCCTCCCAAGGGAGGCTCTTTGTAAAACAGATGCCAGCAGTGGGAGGGAGACACTAGACACCAGCTCAATTTCACAGCAGTCTCAATGTGGTCTGCAAGAATGAAGGCCAGGACACGCTGAAAGAGCTTGTGTAAGGCTGGGAAAGGAAGCTGTGCCCTCCCTATTGGTGAGTCCTCCTGCTGACATAAAGGGTCCAATTCATCCCCTGGCACACGGCCTCCATGAACACCGACAGCTTTCACCAACTTGATTTTCATGCTGCTCTCCTCACGAGTCCTCCTTGCAGCAGCACTTATGAGATCTGTCTTCTCCCAACACTGGGGAACATGTTATCCCACTTGCACCTTAGGCTGATAAACTGTGCCCATGTGTGGCCCTCCACTGGATCTCCTGGCAGACCAAATGAGTGATGTCAGAAATGAAAAGAGTAACTGCTGGAATGAATACTGAAAAAAACGCAATAGAAGAGGCAAGGTGTTCATCAAGCGGGATTCAATAGCAGCAACTGAGTCATATTAGATGTCATAGATTTTGCCTTCAAGCAGTATTAGTTCAATAAATATTACAGACCTTGGATTCAAGAGCATCTTCAACTGGTAAAGATCAGAGGAGAGGATCTATGGACAATCCACTGCTCCTTAGGCTTGGGGAGCAGTGACACGCAGGCAGCATCACCACTCCCTTGTCCAGGTGTCACCACTGTCACACTGAGGCTGCTCGTACATGCTCTACCTGCAGCACTCTGCTCCACTTTTAGAGCCAAGGAGGCTTTTGGGAGTCCATGCCTAGACTAGTGACACAGGGACTGCACTGCCTTCGGCAGCAACTTCCAGCCCAGCACAATTCTCCCATGTAACTTGCCCCTCAGGCAGGGGTGGCAAAAGAACATGTGCTTACTGTCCAATCTCCTTCCACCTCACAATGGAGACATGAATTAGGACAAGTGACTGAGACAACATCTGAACAGGGTCAGCCCTACATGTTGGCCTGGTGTTGGTTTTTGGAAGAGAGCAGAGTTCTGCCCAGAAAGCTGCCATGAGCTGAAATCTGGCCAGTGTGCGGCAGATCAAGCCCAGGCAGGAGGTAAAGCTGCTCACCATAGGGCACACAGCCCGACGGGTTCCCTGGCAGGCAAGGATCAGCTTTCTCAACACAATACCTGCAGCAGTGGGAGCCGCTCCACAGGCAGCCACACCCCAAGGCAGCCTGGTGCTAACTTGCCTCTCTATTTCACGTGGCTTGGATGGCATTTCCCTCAGTGGTGCCAAGCCATGAGTCCTTGTCCTACTGAGATGCCCAAGTACCTGCAGGCAAGGCTGGCAGGGTTGTGTGCTGGAGTTAGGGAGGCTCCTGTGCTGTGGGTGAACTGCAAGACGAGCAGGATGGGGGGCTCAGGAAAGTGGAATGGGCCCCTCTCCTGCTGCCCCCAACAGGGCTGTTCTCTTGCGATAAGAACTATCCCTCAGCTCAGCTTCACTGCAGGAAGTTTGTTCCTGTCACCCCATTTCCCACCTCCCTCCCCTCTCCCTGCAGGTTGAGGAGGTCACAGTCCTGGGATGTGCAGAGGAAGAAGGGGCAAAGGAGCAGGCTGCCTCTGCCACCTTCTTCCCAGCCAGCCCTCGAAAGTCCATGGTGGGACCCCCACAGAAGTGTGCTTACAGGGACAAAAGTCTAACAGCAGCACCTGGGCTTTGGTTTGACTTCTGAGCACAAGCCTGCAGCAGGCTGTTTGTGAACAAACAAATCTTCCCCACTATAAATTTTCTATTTCTTCCCTTTCCCCACCCTTTGCCAGAGAGTTTGTCCCCGGCACTGTGGCAGGGCAGCACAAACAACTGATTCAACATCTAGTGACAGAAGGGAAGAGGTGGAAGGCCCAGAGCTACCTGTGCTCGACACAGGACTCTGCTGGCATAAAAAGCTTCTCTCTGCTTTGAGAGCTCCTCTCCAAGCACATCCCCCCCACAAAGTGGATTCTCTGCATCCCCTGATGCTCCCTCCTGTCCTTTCCATGCTGAAGAGCAGCAAATTAACATTTCCATTCCTTCTCATGTGGGCAGGCAGGAGAGAAACCCCAGTGAGAAGGAAGAAGTGGGCAGAAACAAGTGGCTGGGGATGAACCACTTCAAATGATATTAAAAGAATACATGGCTTTAAGCAGCCCAATGGCTTAAAGGAAGGCACTGCATGTTTGCATTCAGCTCCTCTGCCCTCACACTGCCTTCACACAGGACTGATGGGAGCCCAAGAGGCTGAAGCAGCAGCATATCCCTCCCAGCTTCATGTTCCAGCATCACACACTGAGGATGTTTGACTAAGGGGCAGAGAAACAGAAGCCAGCGGGTTATTTCAGTAAAAAGTCCTCTCTGTCCCATTTATCCTCTACTTATTTCCCCATTCTCAGACACACTTGAGACTTAATTATGGTGCCTACCCGGGGGCACTGATCAGCACTGATGGATATTGCAGGTGAAAAGAAGCTGCCAACACCCATGTGACAACGATGGAACTTTCTACACATCCAGCACTTTCCCTGACAGAACCTCCAAGTCCTGAGGGAGCCAAACACACAGGTGGGCTCCAAGTAAAGCCCATTTTTTTCAGGGAGGTTGAACAAATGTAGCCTGTTCTCTTAATTTTACAGATAGGCAAATGCCAGATATTTAAAATACTGAGTTTGTTCACATGTCCCCAGTTCTCTGTGCTGTCATTTATTGTCCAATAAATGGATTTCCCTAAAACATGTTTTCAAATATCAGCTCCAGTGGCAAAATCTGGTGCTGTGATTCCACATCCTGAGCCCACCTCAGATTTAGATACAGTTCGCCTTAGTTTCTCTGCTCGTGGCCATCACCTTTTTTTTTTCCCCTACAGAAACCATAGGATCAACCACAGGTTTGGGGGAACAGCAGCATATTGAGGTAGAAGTAGCATCATAGCTTTTAATGGGAACAGCCTGCTGAGTCACTGGATTGAATGAGGGGAGGGAGAACGTTCCTTACCTGTCAAGACAGTACTTTGCAATGTCTCTGTTTCTGTGAGTTCTTCACAGGCAGGTTCAAACCCTTCCTGCAGGTCAAAGCAGCAGCAGCACCACCGAGTGCAGCAGTGGCAAGCAAGATACGCAGCATGGTGCAAAGGTGAGTAATACAGTACCACACCTCATACCTCCAAACAAACCCCCACAGGACTGATGTATCCCCAGGGTAACTCAGCTGCCATCAACAGCATTACCACACATGGTGTCTGCCCTGTAACGTTACACAACCCCTAAGAGGTTGCTCACTGTGCCAAACATGTGGCCACGCTTGCAGCAAGAACCAAAGGATTGTTGCGGGTTTTTCCCCAAGTGCTGGACTTCTCTGGCACCAAGGGGAGGTCGTTCCCAGCCCTTCCCTCACGGCAGCCTGAGGAAAGTCCTTGCAGCACAGAACAAGGTGCATGCTGGGTTTGGCACAACGTTTGCATGCCAGAATTATTACTTTCTTATTATTTCCTATTATTAGTTCACCAGTTTGATCAGCCAGGATTAAGTGAAGCTGTTGGTATAATGAAAACTATAGCCCATCACAACCAGTGTTAATGCTACCCATTATTTGCATTTATCCTGCTCATCTGGCTGTTTGACCCAAGAAATGTTAACAACTTCAAGGTTAAAGAGAGGAGAATGCAACAGAAGAGGTTTCTTCTGTAAATGACCTTGTACCAAATGTATTCATGTTCTAGAGGTCATAAGAAAAACTTCTATCCAGAGAAAAATGGTTCAAAATGTTCTGTGAGGCTCAAAAGATGCTCTCTTTCCTTGCCATACTAATTTTAGGTGTCAAAACATTGTGATATCACTCAGTGTCCCCATGCTCCTGAGGATCAGGCTTTAAAACTTTAACACTTTCACACCCAAGTGGGGTGCAGTTACCTACTGTCACTCCTCCACCTCCATGTGGCATCCAGCAAAAGCAATCCTCTAACTTAAGTTGCAGTAGTTAAGAGGTTTTGCTCCTATCTCAACACAGCCAGCACTAACTCACATTTTAATCCTCAGCCTGAACTAATAGGGAAGGAAGAGAACACCATCCATTTTTACAGCCAGGAGCACTCTAGCTCCAGTTGCAAACACACATTTTTTCAGCTTCCTCATTTTTAAGCAATTTTTCCACTAGTGCAATGTTTGAGCTGACACAGAGAGGATATCTGAATTTCAGTCTTGATAAAAAACAAACAAAGAAATAAAAAGCAACCAGAAAAGGTTTTGCTGTGTCAAATTCAGCTGTCCAGAGGCAAAGGACTGACTCCGAATCCCACTGCTTCTAGCCTCATCTCCCCTCTTCCCAGTCCAATCTTGGTCTACCTCCTCCCTCCCTCTCCTGTGCCTCTGTGAAGCCTCCACTATTTCAGTCTGTCCTCCAGCAGAGAGCAATTACCGATAAAATAGGTTACATCAGCCCTAATGGCCAACCCTAACGGGGGCTTGTATGTCTGCTGCAGAAACACAAACCTGTTTCTGCCCCAAACTTGCAATGTGAATAGCCATACAGGGCAGAGACAAGGGAGCAGAAAGCCCAGAAGGACAATGTTGGCAGCAAGCTCAGCTGTGAGCCCGTATCTTCCTGGAGTCAATGGGGTCAGTGGGGGAAGTGAAGTGACAGTGCTAGAAGGATTTCCTGGAGCAGAAGGCGAACTGGCCCAGTGAAGGGAAGCCCACAGCTGAACTGCTGTTCTCTGGAGGTCCCATGGTCTTGCCATGGCTGCTGTTACAGCTGTTAGGGCTGGCCAGAGTGTGGCTGTTTTTTCTCTGCAGTTTCTTTCCTCAATCCAGGTGGGATAGAAGAGACTAAGGATGTGAAACAGCAGGACCATGGCACTCTCTCAGTGTCATGCACACTCCCTACGTGCTGCCAGGACTACAACACGAGATGGGGAGGTGGCCTGGGACAGGTACCACTTTCACATGGCTGTCCCTCAAGCCCAAGTCTTTCTCCTGTTCCCACCAGCTAGAGCCTGGCTGGCTCAGTCTGGCTGGTTCATGTTTGATCTCCAGGATCAAACAGAAGCTGTAGGCTTGAAGGAGCAGGGAATATCCTCTTTGCCATCTGTCTGAAGGAGTAACACAGCCTTGACTCTAAGACGGAGTCTGTAGGTATTTCTTCACCTACAGCAGTGCGGGTCATTTTTGCCCCACTATGCATCCACTGATTCCTAAAGTTTTGTCCTGAGTCCCACTGGTATCAGAGCAGACCTTTCCACAGCAGCAGCACAGAGCAAATGAAGCAAATACATGCAAAGTCCAGTGCTTTTTACTAGTGTTTCAGAAAGGGGATATTTGCTGCAAGAATCCCGGACTGAATCCAAGAAATCGCAACTCTCTGCTTCTTATTTCCACAGCTGCAACCTCGGATCAAGTGGCATTTAAAACCTAACAGAACAGGGCTAAAGATCCCCGTAACCCTGCAAAGCTCAACCAAGAAACTCATCTCCAAATGCTGGCAAATGGCTGCCCCAGCTCTAATGATCCCCTTGGAGGCTCTTCTGCATCTCAGCTAAGCACAGTAATACTGCGTTACATTTATTCAGACCATATGTAATACACATAAGAGCCCATAAAAGCTTAAACAGCACAATAAACATTTGGAAAAGCACAGTGACCAGATTTATGGGTTTGGACACCTGCCAGCATGACCCACTAGAATCAGATCCTTAAGTTTTTGTGTAAGCCCAAGACATACACACAACACAAACGCAAATGTGCTGCTATCCTTGGAGAAAAAGATAAACAGCCCTCAAAGCCCATTCCCAGCATTGGAACACGATGGCCTTCCACTGTGTCTGACTGGACTTAGTTTAAATCAAAGCCATAAAGAAGGTCTTGGCAAGGAAAAATAGATGTAGCACGACAAAACTTCACCCCAGAGCACACAGTAAAACTGGCAAAGAGGGAAAAAGATTTAGACACTTAATTTCTATTGAAGGGGAGATGAGCCCAGCTGTAGAAAGAGAGCTGTGCTTTGCCAGATTCCAAGATACTTTTGTGCAGTTACCCTCACAGGGATGATGTGACATCTCCTGTGCCACCTACCAGTTTGGAGGAGAGGGTGATGGCTTAACAGAATAGAAGAGGTGTGAAATGATGACAGAACAGGAGGAACAAAACATTTTGGCTCAAGGAGCTGCAAAACCTTGAGCCTTGAGTATAAATGACTTTGGGATAGTGGGAGAGCAAGACACCAGTGGGATCCAGAAGTTCCAAGGTTAAAAACAGTTACAAGAGTTCCAGTTTCATTGGCATTTTGAAACATTGGGGTTTTTTACCTCCTCTACCTTTAATAACATTTATGACTAAACACAGTATTTTGAATACCTACAGCCCCTTCCAGTTCACAATGATACTGCACAAGCAGGATTTAGTACAGCCATGAGCTTCCAGGGATCAAGACAGAAGGCAGGAGTCCTGGCTCCACATTTTGTGCCCTTGTCCAGGGCAGAACTCCATTTCCAGACTTAAAGCAAAAGGAAAGAGATAAAAGAACAGCACACGATACTGCTTTTGAGAAACTTGCCTCATTTGTTATGATAAAGGAGAGCATTACTGATTAGCTGGCAATACATGGAAGGAGTTGCCCACCTCCCACGCATAATTTCCCACAAAATATTTTTACAAGTTTAAGATGAGCTGCTGCATAAAGTTATACAAAAGAAAGACTAAAACTCGATGACAGATTTACTTACATAAGGCTCAGGATGTGATGATGCCCTTGTGGTTAAAGGACCAGCTCAGAAGCACTGCTCTGCTTTGCTCACTAAACTGCAGAAAAAGGCTGTTTGTGTTTATCTGCTGCTCTGGGAGGTGGGTTGTGCACTGAGAACAAAAGCCACATGCAAGGGCGCTTTCTCTCACCCACTGGCACACTCAGGGACAGCTTTGTGTAGGACAAGGTCTGTCTTCAGCACTAGCAGCCACAAAGGAGGACAGAGCAGAGGGCTCTGGGCAGAATGCTGCACAATGTCAGCTGCTGGGAAGACCACACATTTGGTGACCACAAAATTAGTGAAGAGGCACAGAGTAGTAAAAGGTCCCGTGGGATGTGCTGAAGCAAGGGCCAGGATGGCGTGAGTAAATGGACTACATGCCAAGTAAATGTCTTAGTAGCTCCCAGGAGGGAGGTCAGGCAGATAAAGGCCTGTGCAAGGTGGATGTGCTCACATTAGCTCAAAGGTCAACAGGCACAAAAGGCAGAGATGGGAAGTACAGGACAGGACAGGCAGAGAGCAAACAAAGCCAATGGGGAGGACAGTGCACCTATGACACTTATACCCACTTGGGAAGGAAAGCTCCAAAGTATATGGCTGCCTGAGTGCTTGAGCAGCTCCAGCCAAACCTCCTTGCACAAACAGTCCAGCAGGGCTGGGGGTGTCTCCAGCACCAGTTACCATCAGCAAAGTCTGCAGTAAGGGACAAGAGGGCAAACAGTGGAGCAAACAGCTGACATGGAAAGCAGGACTGACTCTGGACAAGGACTTGTGAGTGGAATGAACTAGCCAAGTGTCACAGTGAACAGAGCCTGCACCTCTATGTGGACTGATGAGCTGAAACAGAATGTAAGCTCCTGAGCAATTTATCTTCTATAGCAGACTATGCTCCCAGTGCTTACAGAGATTTGGTTGAGGAAGAAGAGGGAGACCCAGGAAACCATCAGCCCTCCTCCCTTCCTCCATGCTGACACTGATCCTTTCCAGAATTGCCACGGGGCAGAGTTGTGCAAAAGAGCAGGTGCTTCATCCACACCACAGCTACAGCCCACCATGCTCTTCCTGCTGTCCTGGTGTATGAAGCTAGAACTTTGTATCTCTTCTATGCAGGTCTCCTGTTCATCTCAGGAGAGTGACTTTAAATCAGGTAATTCACCACAGCCTGGGGTAGGAAGACAACAAGGTGAGGTCAGTCTTAAGCTAAAGATCCCCCTTCACATGCTTATGAGTAAGGGATGAATGTGTATTCATTTGGAGGACTGAGGGGCCAGTGGTCAAAGCAAAGAATTTAAGGGTATCCTAAAGACTAGTGCCCCTGTAACCTAGGGCAAACTAGTTCAATGTTTCTTTGGCATGTTTTCCTCAAATATAGAATTTTCTAAAAATTGACATGGAAGCTGACCCACTCCTGCAGATCCTAGAGTTAAACTGTTGGTGTGCCAGCAGTGTTTGCAAAGGCAAATAGAAAGTCTGCTTAGAGTCATAGCATGAAGCTAAAATCCAGACCTTCTGGCTCCTGTTCTATCCTTGGTGACCTTTCCAAACTTTCATACTTTTGCTTCCTTTGTTCTAAAATAAAACTTGTATTTCACAGTCAAGCTGAGAGAGAGGGTTCATGTCTGGGCTACACTTCGAGGTGTATGGCGAGACAGCTCTATAGAAGGGCAATGCAGTACTATTGCTATTGCTGCTACTGTATGATTCACATGATGCTTTCTTTTCATTATTATTATTAGGAACAAACCCTGGGAAGGTTTTGGATTCCCTAAAAAAAGAAATAAGATGGATTATAGACAGCTAAGGACAAAAATAATCCCATTCCCATGTGGTTTGTGCTATTTAAAGGGACATAATACCTATTTTTGAAGAGACCAGTTTCAGAAGACAAACAACTGACATCTGTCAGCATAAAGAAATTTGGAAAAAATAGACATATAATTTTCCAGAAACTTTAGTTGTGCCTGACATGACCCAGAGTACAGTAGCAGCGGGTGGAAGCATGACCTGTGCGACAGAGCCCAGCCATCTCTTCTGTCAGAACAGGAGCAGGGAGAAGTTTTTCTAACCAATTTTTAGAGGAGGATCTTGGTTTTGAGCCAGGAGGTTTAAAGGAGAACACAGCAGCATAGGACTTGGTGCAGAGGGAGAGTATTTTGTGCCATGTTCCCATATTTCTGTTCACTGTCCCAGCTCTGGTCAGGTGGGAAAAAATGCAATGCCATCTATTCAGCATGAATTCCGATTCCACAGAATGGGCTGAGTTCTACTCAAGTATCTGGTGGTTGGACAGAAGCCACTGAGCTAACAACATCTGTGTCCCACAATAAACAACAGTTGGAGGCACCAAGGAACTAGCAGACAGTGGGAATTTGCCTCAGACAGCATCAGAAAAAGCAGGAAGGTAATTTCTCCTGCATTCCCTCTGCATCCTCCATGGCCATCTGCTGGGGAAAGCCATCTGCTGGAATCCAGAGGTGCAAGGATGGGCTGAGGTGAGTGTGGTGCTGAAGCTGAAGGATGTAAGCAGACTGAGCTGGGAAACAGAGCTGGGAGTACTGGGATTTCACAACACAGAAACCAGGGCAGGACCACTTTTGTTTCTAGCGTGTCCTGACCCTTATGTGACTGCTGTGAAGCATTAACCTTGTCCTGGACCACAACCTGGAGGTAATTTAGACATGTCTGCCATGTGGAAAATCCCAAGCCACAGACTGTAGAGTTAGTTTGTGTGCATTTAGATCGATGTGTTTTGCTCTGAGACTAGCTCAAACTGCAGCAAAAACTTTGGGTCCAGAACAGAAGGATAACATTCAATTTGTGCTGGTGCTGCCCATACCATTCCTGTCACTAACAATGAGTGGGAAATCAGCAAGAGATGTCTCAGACAAAGCATTAAGATGAAGATGCTCAGCACATCATCCACTGATGTCTCATTTTTCTGAACACTTAAAACAAAATGTTGGGGCAACTACAGAGAGAATAAGGCTGAACACAGAAAAGTAAACTTGTTTTCCTTTGTCTAGAATATTAATAGGCACATTATGTAATTTCCTTGGCTTACTGATGCATCAACTCTAGTTACAAGATGGGATGGGATTTCCTTGAGGTCATTCCCCCAAACTGTGTGAGTTGTTATTTTCCTGGCTCACCCACAAACAGAATGGTTTGCTCTTCTGAAATACTAATGTCCAACTGTTGAAAGGTTTTGCCAATCAAAACATTGTGGCCTTACCCCGTTTTAATAATCTAAGGCATCAATCTCCCCTTTAGTATTTGTTTGATGTGTTCTGCACCCTGCTGAAATAACCCCTCCAGACCTCCCTGAGCTCATGCTCTGATTGAAGAGAGATGCCATGCATCAGGCCTGCTGCTTTCTCTCTGAAATGTTTAGCAGGGGATGGTGGTAAAATGTATTTATTTTCATGTATTGAGGAAAGACCATATATTCCAGCCTCTTTTTTTTCCATCACTCACAGATGGGCCTGAGGCCAAAACGGTGCTGCTAAGCTTGTTTTCTATTTAAAACCTTCATTTTTATTAATAACCCTTTACAGCCTACACACCAGCACTGCGGGAGTTGCATTTCCGTGTTATGTCATCGTGAACCGTTATGTATTTAATTCCTGTACCCACAAACCCATATGGACATCATTAAACACGCACCATACAGTATTAAAACTGTGTTCCATAAAGTGTGATTTAGAAAAAAAAAAGAGCTATGAAGTGGGGATTTCTTTTTTTTCCTAAGGTCATGGGAAAATGGAGAAGTAGGGGAGAGAGAAAAGGTTCAGCAGTGTTGCAGGTTAGCTCATAGCTCTCCATGCCTGCAGACTGAAAACCTCGCCTGCCTTATCCACCACAGAAGATTAATTACCCAGTAACTTCAGGCCAGTGATGATTAATTTCTGTTTGGCAATCCACAAAGACAACTTGTACAAAAATTACACGTTACAAACCAGCACAAGACCTTGATGATTTTATTTCTGCCAAATTAGGTTTCCATCACTCCTCCTTTGCTTCCTCAAAGAAGTTGCCTTTAGCAGGGCAAAAGAGCAAGTTCCCTGTATTGCTGAGGGACAGTTATCAGGGCCAGTAACATAGGTGAGGGGAGGCCCTTGCCCAGAGCACAATACGTGGCAAAAGCTTGCTCTCAGTTTCTTTTACAGCCCCAGACTGGCTTGTCCTGACTGTTCTTTACACAAGTAGCTAATCCAGCAATGGGACAGCTTCTGCAAGGCAGCGAGGGTGCACTTATCCTCAGCATCTTGCCTGTGTCGAGGACACTTCTGTCATCCCTCTATTATCTCTTATGTGGGATTGGGGATGAAAAGATATGGGAAAGGGAAAAAGTGATGGAAGAATTACATAAGAGAGCAAATGAACACAATGTACAAAGTACCAGTGGGATAAATAGAAGTGAGTGTAGCCATGCTGGGGGAAACAGGACAGAACATATTGAGAAGGAAGAAAACAACATCCAAGGGATGTAAGGATAATGAAAAAAAAACAAAAACAAAAACAACCCAAACCAAAACAACAAAAAAACCCAACAAAACCAAAAAGAGATGGTTAAAAATGACACAAGAAAAGATATGCCAATATGAGGACACAAAGCTGATGCAGTCAAGGATAAAACAGCCAGGTAAGAAAGCAAAAAGAAAACAAGAGATAAGAAGAAATCTCAATGTAAAAATGTCCTGTAGAAGATTTATGTGTGTATATAGATTAGGAGACAATAAGTAAATTGCCTGCAGCACACAGCAGACACCTTACAATGACCTAGTCTGTTATACTGGAATGAGACCTGCCAAACCCTGTTTGATGGCTGAATTCCCTCTGATCATGGAGCAAGCACTAGCTGAAGCAAACAAACCACAGTGAAAATGGTATCTGACAAGATTTTACAGCAAGGACAGCCACAGAAAGGTATCCTGCATAGCCTTGTGCTTATTGCTTAGTCTCAGAGCAGCTGCATTTCTTTATGGAGACTGTATTGATGCTCCATTGATTTTACAGCTACACAATTAAAAGGTCCCTTCAAAGATACAGATGAAGATACATACCTAATTGCTTTCATGGTATTTTTAATAGTTTGTTTTGGATTTTTTAATGAAAAAGTTGTAAAAATAAATGCATAAAAAGAACATTCAGGGCACACACAAATTATCTACTATCTAAAACCTCTAAACGATCAGGTCAGTCAAGCCTTTCTGCTGGTTTTGCCATGTGACATCTGTGTTGAGGAGTCTCAGAGAACAAGTGTTACCCGCTCTCATCCCTTGAAAGGTAGTGACTTAGTTCAATTTGAAGTTGTTGTGCTGTCCTGAAAGCCTGTGTGTGCACATACTCCATACCTGTCCATCTCCAGGCACGAAAGAAGAGTCAACATGAATTGCAGAAGGGGGTTACTGATGAACGAGCATCCTTTGTACCCAATCCTCTCCAGGACTTTTCATTCCCATCAAACAAACATACACATGAATACACACACAAATAAATTTGGGTGCATGTGTGCTCCCATGGAATTCAATACATTTATTCACTGTGTAGAAAATTACCCACGTGCATAACTGTCTGGAGAAGGAGGGCTATTCTTGGGATGAGGCTGACAGCATGTTTAATGTTATCTGTCTGCATTACTCTGGAGGTGGAACGTTCTTGACATGTGTCTCTGTTGGGCTGTGTCCTACTTCATTCAAAATCAGGAATTTGCTTTGATGTTTTGAAAAGAAAGCCTTAAAAGAAGAAGCAGACATGCCTGGCAAAACTGTTTTAGGAAACTTGCAAAGGACCATTACAGCCCTAAGCTGTTAAATGGTCTGTTTTGGGTAAGTGCTCTTTTAAACTGATTGTCACATATTCTGCTTATACAGTTCCATGGCAGACGAGTATAACTGAACTGAATGAATCTGACGTGTAGATAAGATTGGAGATTTTCTGAGTATGTATTAGGATAGACAAAATCATGTCAGAAAACAACATTAATTTGTTAAAGCCCCAAATTCTCTGTTTGCTGATATTAATTCAATCTTCTCTCAAACACTATTTATCCTGTCAGGGATCAGGAGGTATTGGGCAATAAACCAGGACTCAGTAGTTTATACGCCTGTCAAAAAAAAATTAAATATAAACTGCTTGTCAGAAATCTGCAAGGACAAAATTTTCTGATTTATGAGGATGCTGACTGATCGAGAAAAAAAAAGCCTTAAGAGAAAGCAGACCAAAAAGGAAAAAAAAAAAAAAAGGAGTAATTATACAAAGCACTGGGGACCAGACTTCTATAAGAATAGGGGGGAAAGGGACTCCTCTTAAGATGCCTATTTTTTCATCCCTTGCCTAATAATCCGAAAGCACCTAACTTTCAAAGGACTGCATTTTTTTCACAGGCTGGAAGCACCACAAAGCATCCTTCATCAGCCTGGCCTTTTGGCTGTTCTCCTCCTCCAAATGCAAATGCTACATCTGGAAAAGGCAGAAATCCTCTCTCCTGCCTGAAAGCGTCCTTTTATCTCCGTTCTCTGCAGAACTCCTACCTCTTGCAACTACTCACTCAAACATACTACTTCATTGAAGGGATTCAAAGCTTTCTCCTCATCTGCTGAACGTCTGCCTCTTCTTAAAACCCCAGCTCACCTTTGGAGCCCGCTGGCTCTTTCGAGAGGGTCACCCTGCCATCCCTCAGCCAAGCATTTATAACACAACCAACCCCTCCCGAACACACAGATGAGCATGAGAACGATAACAATGAACATTAACAGAAGCTTATTTGTCAGGGCTGGCAAGAAAAGCACCTCATCAGCTGGTATGGGCTGTGCAGTTCAGCCACTGGGGCCCCTCCTCCACCCAGGGGCTGACACTGATACATCGTGAGCATTAATAGCGCTGTTAAGTGCGTGTCCCACAGAGCGCTGCTTTGTGCATTGAGACGGCGGCAACAATAAGACGGCTTTCCACTGACCTCTCGCTGGAAGAGTTTAAAGCTGTTTGTGGGGTTTCTCTAGTACCTTGGCCCTTAGCTTCACTATAGGGAAATGGATGGAGATGAAAATCCAGACTCAGCAAGATGTTTCAGTACCGGAGTTATCAGCCACTGGGCCTGCAGATGTTAAGTGCAAGCTGAAGAACCTTGTTACTGGGACCACAGAAAGGAAACTGCTCAATTTTGTTACCCATATGCCCTGACAAATTTGGGAGGTGTATTGCTAAAACATTCCATGGTGCAGGAGGAAATGTAGAACACTGCCAACAGGTACTGGAGTAAAAGCTGCCCCAGTTACTCAGTCTGCGTACCTTCTTTGTATTTGCTCTTATTTTCTGTGGTTGATGATAGCCTTGCACACCAGTTTGCTCCGAAGTTCTGAATAGCTGAAATAGTTTTCCTCACTAGGAGTGAACATTCACTGCACCACTGCCAGTGTCATAGTCCTGTGGCTGGGGTTTTTTCACAGCAAAATCCTTCTTCTTCCTCTTTTATTTACCAAAAATTCATAATGTCTCAAGTGTTGCACCAAGGCTTGCTCTTTAATGTGTTCACGAGCTCTTTTTTTGCTTCTCAGATGCTGGCATGGGAGAAAGGGCTCAGCCATGTGAGTGATGCTCTCCCAGAGCTGCCCGCTGGAAGAGTGAGGCATTACATTGGCAGGACCAGACACACAGATCAAGTCCCTGCCACACAGCACCCAGAGACCGGAGTACCCCTGCAGAAGGGGCCACCTGCAAAGCCATCTGCCAGATGTCACTGTACGTGTCTGTTCACTCTACAGACATCCTGCTGCTTCATAGGAACAGGAACCAAGAGGTTCATTTTTGGTTAAATGTTTTCATGACTCCTCTTTTACCCAGATTTAGAGGGAAATCAACATCTCCACAAAATAATGCATTTTGATGGAAATAAGATTAATTAAATCTTAGCATCCTCAAGAACTGCACAGCTCCCCTAGCAAGAGAGGACAACATTGAGGTTTTACTCATTAGAAAAAGGACCAGCAATCTATACAATGGGGAGCAGCAAAGACGGGAACACTGCTAATTCACTAGTTAACCAGGTAAGCTTCAAGTCTCTGATGAACGCTGTCTCTGGCATGAGTCATTCACACTTCATTTCCAGCACACTTGGATAGGAAAGGAAAAGCCTTATCTGTTAGATATGGTACCCTAGCCATCCTAACCCTACAGCTGTGGCAATGGTTGACTTGATAAAACAAAACAGACAATTTTTGGCCCCCAACATTCAACTTTTTATTCTTCTTTTATATTTTCAAGCAGTAGGATCTCAGGTTACTAGTGATTTTTTTGTGGTGGTTCCCAAATGAGCCTGAACTGCTCTGATTTTTCAAACCCACAAAACTGTAATTGAAAGCAAATGTAATCAGACATATACAGTGTTCTGAGGTTCACCACAGTGCACTGCAGTCAGCATTACTGAAGTGGCCATTAAAACTCCTTAGAGCTGGGAAGCAAATACAGCTTGCAAGAATCCAGCAAATAACCAGCATTTATTAGATTAGACTAAAGCATTGCAAAGCCACAGTCAATTCTCTATTCACTACATATCCGAGGTCTGTTTAAACGAACATCTTTCCTGAGCTAAGGCCAATGGTTTAGAGAGATGTGAATAGAAACAAGGAAAGAATTCTACTTTTAACATAACAAATCCTGCAATCCTTAAATCAGCGTCAATCTCAAATAGTCCATTACTGTCAGCAGGGTCATTCCAATCAAACTCTGGCAAAACTGGAAAAAGAAAGAAGCCCAAAGACAAAGGGTATCTTTGAACTCAGACACACAGCTCTAGCTAGAGATAAGCAGTAGCAAATCCCTTCCATAAACCTCCCAAACAAGATGCAAGCATTAAAAGGGGTGGGGGAAATGGGGAGGAATGGTTAATTGAATTCCCACTGGTTCTTGCGTCTGCACTTAAAAGCAGGTCTAGGGTTATCTGTGAAATTTCAATTAAATCAAAAGCTTTGATAACATGATAAGTCACTCCAGAGTTTGGAGTCAAAACATGTTGTTATTTGATCCTCTGCTTGTGTTTCTGGGAATGGCAAGCATGAAAGACAGTCAGTTGCAGACCAGTAAAGAAGATGGAAAGGGTGGAAATTAATCTACCAATAGATCACTGTGTCTCCTTCAGCCAGAGTCACTTGAGGTCTGGTATTTTTTTTAATACATCCAAAGTCCTAAAGGCACCCTGTTCCTAAAGAGACAGAAGAACAGAACAACAGAGACCATCTTGGTTGTGTGCAGCACTCCAGGGGACGGTTCTCTACTGCCACTAAAGTTTTTTCCTTCCGGACTTGCCACAAGCAAGACTTTAGCCAGCAACAGCATTGGGAGCTGAATGCAAACCTCTGTGATGGACACAAAACAGAGAGACCTGTGAATGTAATGCAATGGATTTCTAGTGCAGCCCAGGGGGAACAGGTGAAGTCAGGTTCACTAAATAATACTATGATTCAGCCAAGTCAGAAACAAAATCAAGCTCCCATTCTGACAAAAAAGCAAGAGGCAGTAGCTTTCCAGAGAGACTTGACTCACTTCCGCACCCTTTGGTAGTGAACACTTCCTCCTCTCCTCTTCAGAGGCAACTACTGGATGCTAAGGGAAGTGCCTGAGACTTTCAAAGTCCTATTTACCAAAGAACATAACCTCTATTTCCCTGTGTTTAGGAAGAAATGCTTCACCTTAAATAAATGTGAGATACCAGCTCCACCTGGCCCGTGCTCAACAGCATCAAAATACATTTTAAACAATGCCTACCCTTGTGGTACACAGTACAGCCTAATAGAACCCCATCAAATGTAATGGGATGCCTTACCTTGCCCTCAAACAGTTCAGAATCACATGGACAATCACACAGGGCATGTGTACATAAAAAACCCACTCTTTTTTTAAACAGTGAGGCTACTGGTCCTCAACAGTGCTAAAAACAAAGGGACTCTCTAGACAAGCAATGTCAAAATTACACAGCAATCAACAATAGGAAGAGCAGAGCACTGAAAAATCCCATCTGACCTCAGGCGCCACTGGGGGATAATTTATCACCCTGGCAGCAAACACCCCATTGAGCACGTCTGTCCCTACGGCCTTCCTCTTCGTTGTGGAAAAGATTTTCATTAAACAATAGCACAACCATATTAAATATAGACATGGCAATGACAAGCTGGATTCTTCTCCATGATATAATTATGTTTGCAACATAAGTTGACTATTCTTGTTTTCCAGAGAAGTGACACACAGAGGACAAGACACGCTATATTCAATTCTGTCATGTCAGTGAATAGAAAACTCCACCCCATCTCCTCCTGCCTGGGAGGTCATGAGTCAATGGTGACAGATATCTCAGTGCATGCAATTAACCTGCTAGCAGGGGCTCACCAGAACAAGAAATCCAAATAAGAATAGGAAGTCCTCATCTCTCTTCCTCTCCTCAGTTCTATGCTTATCCACAAAGCACAGCATGACACTTGTCTTCTGCACAGACCTAAACATCTCTTTTGTGTCTATCAGTATGGGCAATTCAACTCCATAGGCTGTCCCTATTCTGGGGCATCACCAGTCTTTAAACAGAAAACTTCAGAAGATCCTGTGGGACTGAGTCAAACCTCTCTAGAAGTGAGGGCTCAAGGATAACTGGTGCCCCAAATCCTTCACAACAAGCTTGATAACCTCTGATTCCAGCAATTTTGGTTCTGCCCTAATCCTGCCTCATTAGCCCTGGTTCCCCCCATTGCCAGGAGAATATAATTGCTCTTTTGACTTCCTATCTGGTTTTGCATCTACAAACACCAGCACAACAAGCTTTCCTGACAAATTTTGGAAGTAATGTTTCTTCCAACATTGACTAATGATTTTAAAAACAAATTATTTTTCTAACTGGACATTTCTAAAACTACATATGGAAGGAATGGGGTTTCCTAACCAGAATCAAATCCTCTTTGTAAACCTCTGAAACCATACCATTGCAATCATTCTGCAGGTACAGCGAGGTGATATGAGAGGCCTTTCCAACATCACAAAATAAATCAATGAGATAGTAAGGAGCAGATTTCCCAATCCCCTGCATTAACTACCCAACTTCTCTTCTCCAGAAGGGAGGAATTTTATGTGCTGAGTTAAACATTAAGCAAACCATTACTTTCTAATCTACAAAATAGGCATTGGCAAGTTATCAGCAGTGATTGTTCCTTTAGGATAAGAAAAAAAATTACTGGACAGGAAAAAAGCCCTTAAGCCAACAGACGTGGCATTTAGGTTTTCTAAAGGCAATTTCTTCTCATTTCAAAACACCTCTTCAGTTACTACTCTTCCACAGAGAGAGTAAAAAATACCCTGTTTTGAATTTGTGCTCATAAACAGTGAACTTTAACTAGCACTGACAATACACTTGTGTGTGGCCCCAGCAAGGCAGCGTCCAGTGCCACTGCTGAGCCGCTGGATGTTGGCAAGGCTCTGATCTCATTCTCATACTGATGAATTTCAACTAAGTCTGGTTATTCTTAATCCATCCTGTGCCCATGACAGCATCTCACTTTTAAACCCTGCAGCCTGCTCATAACCAATCCAGGCAAAAGCTATTTCTGTACACTTGGCCGCCAGTGCCAAGTGTCAGTACATTAAACCGTCTTTGCTCCTCTCAGCTCTGTGTCCTTTCACAGTCAGATCTAAAAGCATGAGCAATCCCAAATGTGATACTCAAGGCAAGGGATAAAAGCTCTTGCTGTACAGGAACAGCAGTAGCATATGCTATTCCAAACACCATTCTTCTACAGTTTTTTTTCATGGTTGCTGAACCTATTTCATTTAACGTGCTTTCTATTTTCACCCAGGTTCATTGTTTCATATTGATCTATTTATAATTTCTTTTTTCATTTTCTATATGAGTAGCAAAAAAGATTCAAATCTTTTCTCAGGAAGGCTGAGTTATATGCTGGTATCACCGACGCTGCAGCCAGTAGCAAATTTCAATATCTTCCATTTGATATTCCAGTACAAATCGTTTATATGTTGCAAACAAAAGGGAAAGTCCCATGTGAAACTAAAGAAGAGAACGAGTAATGAATCTGTTATTTCCTTTTTTCCATTCCTGCATTGGCTTAGTTTATTTAAGATAACGATCTCTAAGCGAGACCTTCCAAAGATCATAAGCGCTGATGAAAGGCAGCGCACACTGTCGGGGTATCCAGAGCCCCATCTGTGTCCCACAGACTGAGCTCCTGCTCTCTGGGTCACAGGGGGCACAACTGGGGATCAGGCACACTTGACTCCTCTATTTCTGGGGCACAAGGCTGCCTGACCTCTAAGCCACAGATTTCTGACAGTCCCACACCGGGAGCAGGATACTGTAAAACACTTCTGTGATTTACAAGCAGAAAAAAACTTTTTCTCAACAATTTTAGGTGCTGAGGAGAAGTATTTGTAGTAAATGCAGTTCTAAAACAAGCACATTGGAGAAAATAAACACAGGTGCTCTACTACACTCAGATCTCAAAGAGCTGTGGTACCTAATTCCCAGTGAAATCAGTGAGGGCCAAGTGACTAATTAGGAGTAGCCAACAATCTTATTGGCAATCTCAGCCGTAACATGTTACTGCATCCTTAGTGCCTAAATCTCAGTGAAATAAATCCATTTTTGGAAATAATAACTTTTTTCTTCTCTTCGGAATAGTGGGTTTCAACTGCCTTATCCTGTTACCATCTTTATTCAGTGCTTTTCCTGCTCCATTTTTTATAATTCACTTTCCAGGGGAAAAAAAATCACAAAAAAATAAACGCTCTTTTCCTGATTTTGCATTTCTTGGGGAAATTAATTACCATTCTGCATCTCTGAAGTGGAATGACTTTTCCCAATAAATTGCATGCATTGAGAAGTCATAATAACAGTGCCAAGTGCAGACGGTAACAACAATTGTCATCAAATGCTGCTGAGCATATTCCTAAAGGATGTGGAAATTATCTGTACTGTAAATCCCGTAAGAAAGAGCAATGACCAAAAAAACCCCAAAAAGTCAGCTTTCCTCATAGCATATTTGCTCAGAGGCTCAGCTGTCCAGGGTGTTGGGAAACACAATTCAAAAGGGATGAAATCAAAGTGAAAAATAAGAAAAGATATATAAAGGATGAAAAGTCAGATAAAATATTTCCATACTATCAAACAAATCAGAATAAATATGGATATTTTACACAGCTTTCCTCCTCTACCAATAGGTAACTAAGTTGTTATTACAGGGCAGATCGAAGTACGTTTGGAAAACAGAAATATTTGTATGTAAATATAGTCGTGCTTATAGAGAGAAAAAAGTATATTAGGGAAATATGTTTTAGCACCAGTAGGCTCATAAACTGAAGGAGTTTCTTTAACATGGTCAAATATTCTCACATATTGAACACTGCTTTAAATTCAGCTGTTCATATTACTAGTGGTAGTTCAAACAGAAACCTTGTTTGAGCCTGCATGCATTTCTGCAGGGGCAGTATTGGAGAACTGAGTCCTTGGCTCTTGATCTGCACTTTAGACTGTATCTAGATCCAGAAAAAAAAAACAAACTCTCACAAGAATGGTTTGGCTGTAATATTTTGAACCTATCTACCAAAAGCCCTAAAACCAGTGGACCATATGCAGCGTCTAATTGATTAATCCTACTCTTTGGGTACTTCTGTTATTTCTAGTAAAAAAGAATCATTAAAAAAATTGGTTTCTGAGATTTTGTTTGTTGACTGAGAGCCCTGGCCTGACCTCAGCCTTGAATTTAAATCCCCAGTAGAAATCTGAAATTAATCCACCTCTGGTTTAGTTATCAGTAATTATAATTATTAACAGAAGTATCCAGTAAATGAATGGCTTTCAGTGACATGGTGTTTTAACTCTGAACAATGGATAAATAAAAACGCACTTCCTTCTTGCCTTTCAGTGTATTCTCCTATAGCAGTGTCTTTTCCCATAGCAGTGCAGGATCTGGTTCTTACACAGGCATGGTAAAAGACACAAGCCCAGCCATGTGCCTATAGTCATTGGCGTATGTTCAAACACTAGAATGTCATGTGTTAAAAACGTAAGCAGTTGAAAACTGCTCCTCCTGTACCAGGGTTGATGGTTTGAAGCTTGGTTCCTCTGCAGCTAATCCACAGAGTGGAGCAAGAGCAGCTGAAGCAGCTGCCCTGGGAACACTGGCACTGGAGCTCCAAACCCTGCCTTGCACTTCGGTGCTCCTGTGGTCTGAGGTTCCCTTGAAAAGGCCATGCCTTCTCCATGTGAAGCAGTCTGAGAGACCTCCCAGACCATTCAACTGAGGAATTTAATGTCCTCCCATTGTCTCTCCCTTGCAGCATGAAGGAAACCTACTGTTGGGAGCTACCTGACCTGGAGCTATTTCCACCGGCAGGAGCAGACTCAGAAGAGACTGTCAGCCAATTCAAATGCCAAGATTTCTTGAGACATTTCTTGAGGCTGAAAGAAATACCTTCTGCCCATTGTCACAGGACTAGAAAGCCTGGACCATCACCAAAACAGGAAACAGAAAACCTAAGCTGTGAATCCAACTGAACAAACTGGCTGGATTATTACAGTGTTGGGAAAGCCTAGCTTTTTTTACAGCTGGACTGTGTGTGCTGCTCAGCACTGTGGGCAATTGGAGCATGGCAGCAGTAGGAAATGACTCTGTGGGGAGCAGCCGGCAAGCCAAACATGGCATAACCCATACAGGACTGCACAAAGAAGCAGGGAGGAGGCACGGGTAGGGCAGATGAAGGGTTGTAAGGAAGAAGCCAGCAGCACATTTGTAAAAGTGCCTAAGGGACTACAGGAGAATTCTAGTTTCTTTCAGGACAATAGGAACAGAAGGGAAGGGCACAGCTTTGCAGCTGAATTACTGCAGCAATACATAGATTAGTGCATCATCACAAGTAATGGCTTAGCAATTGAAGGCATGGATACCTCTCTCACATCCCAGCTGCGAGGAAACCAGAATTTTTTGTGCCTCCTTACTTGAAGTTTAAGCTTCCATGTTTTTCTGTCTGGAAGCATGTGCTCAGTCATAGCTCTGCAGACATGCAATAACCCAAAGGGGTCTCTGAGCTCAGCAACCCAAATGCTTATGGGATTAAGGCTACACTCCTGAAAATTAGTTAATTAAACACTAGATCAGGCTTTGTTTTATGAGGCCAAGCAGCTGCAGAAGAACTGAATAGGTCAATATGAAGTGTCTTGTTGTGCACAAAGAGAAGACATAAAAGCACCACAAGCAATTCCATTCTGCCACCCCTTGGTGGCTGAGTCTCTTGCTTATTCTTCAACCCAGCAAAACAAATGCTGTGTCTAAGCTGATAGATCAACATACAAAGCACCTCTGTGATGAGGGCTAAAGGGAGCAGCTGAAGAAACAGATAAAATAATTAGGATAGTCTAGATGCTGCCCTCAAGCTACAGCCTTACCATCCCCAGTGAGATGAATGATGGACTATAAGGCCCAGGGAAAACTGGATTCCTAGGGCTTGGGCATCACTGGCTCACTGTGTCTGGAGGGGCTTGGCAGAGTAGCAAAACAAGGGAATAAATCGTGATTGCTCTGGCTGATCATGCTCCTTTCTGCAGTGCCTGCTGAGGCTCAGAATGGCCCTGGAGGTGTCCTTCCCCCAGACCCTACACAGTGGTCCAGTGAGCCTCAGATCTCTTCCCTTCCCCCTCAGTTCACAGAAGAAAAACACTGAGATGTTTCCGTTGGCTTTTACATCATCTTTTTGTAGAGACTAATCTTCAGTTTCAACAATACATCTTTTGTGAAGCACTCCCTGCAGAAACCTTAGACACCTTCTCTAAGATCTGTTTGCTTACAGAAGACGAGGTAGGATTTGTTTAAACCCAGCTAGATTAATGTCTTGCAGACATTAGTGAAGTGAGATTTAATCAGGTTATTGCTCTACATTTTCCAGGGAAATAAATCACACTTATTACTAGTTTGGAATAGGATGCAAGGTTTGGGCTGAGAACATTTAGTCTCTTTTGTTTTTCTGGAGGGGAGTGAAGGGATAACTTGAAAACTGCTGCAAGGCTGTCCAGTAGGGAGCTCAGCAAAAGGCCCTCAACGACTTGGAAGAGGGAAAAGGGAAAGCAACGAGTGCAAGTCCAGGGGTGGGCTTTGGTGCCAATCCCTTGCCTTGCAGAGGTGTAGTGAGATCTGTATCAGTACAGAAAGCAGCCAGAAGTTTAAAGCAGACTCCCAATGTTCATTTGTGATCCTCCAGGTGAACTCCTCCATACATCTTTGGACCTCACTACTCTTCTAGGTGTCTGGGCATGTGTCTATGCATCATGGGGTGTTGTGTGGTTAAGCAACCTTTGCAAACCTCCTTACAGACCCTAAATGGAAACTGATAGCCACTCTCAGAGTGTAGGCTTACCTTGTTACAATGGTTTCCAAGTTTGCAATATATGTTTAACAATGTACAAGCAATGTATTTATTCACATCAAACATTTTTCTAAAACAAGGCTACGAAACAAAAACAAAGCAGTTCTTTATCCAGACTTTTGATTTAAAAACTAATCTTCATTCAAGAAAGACTTTGCTCTCAGCTACACTAGCAGTGTTTTTTTAAGTATGCATGCTAATACATCCCCTTGTATAAAATCATGTATGTGCAGGAGGCAAAGTTTGGAAGCCAAGTTGCAAAGGTCTTCTCCCTTCTACCAGCATGGCAGGAGATAGCTGAAGCCACTGCTAATCATTCCAGTTACTAAAGGTTTGTGTGTGTTCAAGTGCCCAAAACCCAAGAGCTTTATATCCATTTCCCTTATCCAATGGACCATGCATGTAATGGAGGCTGCAATCAAGTTTCAAATCATGCAACAAAGCATCAAAAACCACAATGGGACCAAGTCAAAATCTTAGTGAGGACCACAATAAAACATCCTGTTCAGTATGAAGGAGAAAAGGAAACACCAGGCAAGGCAGCACTGTTGCCTGTAAAAACCCTTCTGCCAACGCTTTCCTTGGATAAATTAGTCCTCTGAACCCTAACCGCATCAGCATGAATCAGCCTGTCTGCTGCAAGGTAAAGGCTATGATCCTGTTTCATGTTTAATGGGAACTCTTTTCCTCGCCTTTTCTTGGCTTCCTGCTTAGAAAGAACAGACTCTCTAGAGACAATTTTGGATCTGGACCACAATCTTGCTCCCTTCAGATAACTAAGTATCTCTGGGCAGGAGTACATTTAAAGAAGCAGCTGGTAATTATGAGCCAAGTGCTTATTGGCAGGATTTCCCCCTGTTACTGAGCCAATGCTTTCGGGAACTAAATGACTCTGGTGATAACTATCAAGTAAAACCCACAAGCCAGAGGAGGTTCCCTCATTAGAACCATTAGTAAGAAACAATGTGCAGGTGGGTGGAGGATGGCTGCAAATTGTGTCTAAGGGTTGCCTGACTCCCTTGTCCTCCACATACCCAATGTGGTTTTGCGTAACTGCTGGGCATTCTCCAAGTGGTCCTTGAAAGCTACAAAATCTGTTCCCACACCTACAGCAGTACTAAAACCAAATGACCTTTTCCTTCCAGCTAATCAAAATGTACTGAGCAGCACTGGAAATCCATCACAGTACTTACTCTTTCGGAGGGTTAAGGTCTTCTGGGCGAGCCTCAAAGAACCTGAAGACTTCATCGCACTGTGAAATATGAGGAGGAAGCCGAACCAGTGCCTGTAAAACAAAACAGGTAGGGAGAAGCACTTAGACAAGTTTGAAACTTGGCCTCAAACATCTAAACTACCAAGCAAGAGAAGGCAAAACTGTTTTGGCGGGGGGAAAGGAATATTAAAGGAAAGCATCACGCCTGGCCACTTATCTGAAGAAAGGAAATGGCATGTCATCACTGCAAATGTCAGGTAGGATGCAATGCATTCAGACAAGCAATGGTTCTTAGAGTCAGCCAATGTAATTTTTCTGCCATGTGTATGTACAAAAGCAGAATTTGGTCCATGTGTGCAAAATCATAACACTGAATAGATAAGTGCTCTGTGGCTGAGACAGTCTCTGTGGCATGGGCTTGGAGAGCACCTAAAACAATGGGCTTACAGGCTTTACATCAATGCACACAAATTCAAGCAGTGAAAATCAACACACACTAATGTAAAAGATTAATGTGCTTCATAAAGCTTTCCCTTAAGCACTGTCAACAGAAAAAGCAGAGTTTGTAAAAAAAACCCAAAACCCATAGCCAAACCAAACAATGCTCCTAAATCAATAGGAAAGGAAGTTTGATTAAGTGTCTGAGAAAACAAAAACCAAAACCAAACAAAAACCCTAAACAAAAACCAAAACCCAAATCAAAACATACTCAAACATAAAAGCCCCCCAACAAACCACACAAACCCCAAAACCACAAAAAAACCCCACCAAAACACAGATAGGCTATTTCTGCATGAAGAAGGTTTCACAGGTCCTGGCTAACCATCTCCAGGGAATCGCCACAGCACAGATACACAGCACTTGTCACATCCAGCAACAGTTAAATACAGTCTGGGCATCAACCACATTATGTTGAAGTGTATTGGAAAGCAAAACTTTAAACTAACAAGACAAGAACAAAAGGCAGAAATGTGCTATGAATTTGCTGTTCCGAATCTAGAGTTTGATGGTGCCAGAAGAGGCCAAAAAGCCATCCACAGCCCATATGGGGCAGAAGCTCTAAGTGACATGACTCTGAGATTGTGTCCAGAAATGACAAGCAGAAGCAGAAAAGAGGCTGGACTTCTGTGCTAAGTTAGGTTGAAAATAGGCCACAGGTTAAATACAGACCAAGCTTCTTAGAGATGCTGTAAACCTGTTTGACAAAATGAGATTGTCTGGCTCTTCTGCTAGTTGAAAGTAGGACAATCTTGAAAGATGGATGAGAAATTGCACCAGAGCTAAATGAAGATGCACTAGGGCAAACAGGTTATACTAACCATGAGACATCTGACTGATCTTGGTCAGACACACCAGAAGGCCCAGCCAAGGCACAAAGACAGGACAGGGCAGTTGGTTACCCTCACAGCTGTTTTTAACCAGGCTTTAGAAGTGACTAGATTTTTTTTCCAAGTCCACTTTTTCTTGGGAATATGAAGAAAAAGAGTTGAAAAAATCCTGCTCTGAAACTGCAAGTCTCCAATATTAGACGATGAGGGTCTCTTTTTGAGGTGGTCAGAAATTCAAAGTCAAGTGCTTCCACATGTATAGCCCTCCTTTCCCTGGTGAAAGGATGATACAAAAACACCAGGAAAATTCATTTGGTATCACTGTGCCTGTGAAGAATGAGGTCCTGGCTGCACTATGGAGCAGAAAAAGATGCCTTGCAATGAGGAAGCAGCATCAGATATAGAAGGCAGGCAACAGGCTGATGGGTCCAAGTGCCGAGGCATGCACTGCTGACTGCTGCACTAACACAGGATGAAACGTAATAGCTGGAAAACTCCAGCACTTTTATGAGAACAAAGGATGCCCTGGTCCCCACCACTGTCTGTTCAATCTTGCCTAAAAGTGTAGCAGAAGTGAGAGTTCTCTGCCCTTATTTCTGCTGTACATAAACACAGACAGCCAGCTGGCAAACCAGGAATAACACTGGAAAGTCAGGAACTGCCCAGGAATAGGAATGATCACAGCATGTTGAACGAGAAATGGGCTAATAACAATGGAGACAACTTAAAAGCATGTTTCATTAATCTGCATCTCAAGCAGGAGACAGAGGTACATAGCAAAGCAATGCTGTCTAACAAACAGTGGATGGGGCTGAGATTTAGCAATGGCTCTATTACTAATGCCCTTTGTGGTTAGGGCAGGTTACTTAACCTCTTTCCATCAAACTCAGCTGGGATATATCTTCACTTACCCCTTACAATACTGAGCAATAACACTTACCTAATCTGCAGAAAGGTTAGGAGGCTCAGATATTCAATATCTACAGTGTGTTTTGAAATCCCAAGGGGCTTGATCTTGCACAGTCAATGGGGCAAGAGCAGGCACTGCAAATGATACGTATCATTACTAGAGAAACACAAATACCCAAGTTATACCCATCATGGGGGGTCTTGGACATCAGACGCCTTCTCAAAGAGTCACCACTTCCCTACAGGTCGCAGGTGCTCACCCTTCCCAAGAACCAAGCTCCAGATGTCAATACTGAGCTGGAGCACAGACTGGGTTTTCAGTGATGGAGGAACACAAATCCTGCCCAAGCTGCTGTGGAGAATTTTGTTTCTAAATCAAAGGAAGCTTTAGGAAATTTGAACCCCCTGAATCAGTGGTTGGCTGCCTAGAAATCTCCAGAAACACTGTGCTCTTGCTGAGATGAAGGGGGATAACTGAAAAACACCTCTATGATTCCAGGCTTTTTCAGGGAGTGGATAAAAATCAGCCAAAGTCTTTCTACACCCAGCCATCCACCTTCCCACCCTGGGGCAGGGCTGGCTCTCCTGCTTCTGAATCATCTCTCAAAGTGCTGCAATTTCCAGCCCTGTACACAGAGATGGACTGAAATCCTCCCCACAGTAGCTTGCCATTGCATGTTTTTTGGGAAGCTCAAGTGTAAAGTCCATCCAATTTTCACTTGTTTTACTTATGGAAGAAAACCCTAAGAAGTGGTAAGAAAGGGTAAGAAAGTGAAAATGAGTATAAAACCAGTCCAAATCCATCTATTAATTTTGGATAGCAGCAGGGAGAAGCAAAGCTTTTTAGAGAAACAAATGTGTCTTTAGCAAAGCGTGTAAAGACAAAGAGGAGAACAGATGGTGAAAGGACAGGGAAGTGACATTCCTCTCAGGACGTGGAAACCAGAGGTAAATGCACACAGCTAAAACCAGCAAGCTTTAGAAACAGCAAGCAACTTGCACAGGAAAGGTGAGAGATAAAAAGTGCCAGCAAGCAGAATTCAGCCTTGCACAACCATCAAGTATTATCATGTTTTCTTGCTCAGCCTGCAAAGGCAAAGGCGGACGTGTGCTGCTCAGCCCTCACGCGCTCCTTAGGAGATAGGCTTTATGTGTTATTCCAGCCTGTAATGATGTCTGTCTCTCTATATTACAGGTTGCAGTCTCACAGAGTGGATGACTCAAAAGGCTATTGAAAACCTGTCCTATCAGGCAGGGTGTGAGCAGGCAGCCCTCAGTGCTGAAGGTGGGTGGTTACTCACAAAGCACCAGCCCATCTGCGGGAAGGCTGCTGTGTGCCACACACGGCATTCAGAGCCAACAGAGCACCAAGCACAAGCAAGGGTTTGTGGCTTAAGGTTACATGAACTGCAAACAGCTCTGTGGGACCGTATTACAGCTCAAAGGCTTCATGGAACACATGCACATGGGTATAAAACCCTGCAGGTACTTGTAACGATGCATTGAATGCTGTGGGTTGCATTTATGCAGATATGTTTATAAAAAACTGTCTCACAGACATTTATATGTAGAGATATACAGCACATGTGTAGGTGTGTGTGTATTATTTACCCCACTGAACTTTATGTGTCTTAAATGGGAGATGGGTCACACTTGTCTATTAACTTGTATAATGGCCAACCTTCACGAACGAAGATTTGGGAAGGGCTTACCCCACCTGGGTGTGCCCTCCGAGCCTGTGCAGTGGATTTTTTAGGTGAGGCACAGCGTGCACAGAACTGGCCCCACCGTTTAAGTCCTAAGGTTCATTTGCCACGGCCGAGCAAGCTTGGACAGTGACAGTGAAGTCCTTGGGACTATCTACAGCACCCGGACAGTCCGTACTGAGACTCGAACTCGCGACCTTGGGAGTCGGAGACTGGAGTGCTCTCCACTACACCACGGGACCACCCCATCAACTTGTATAATTGTTAGAGAAAGCTCCTCTGGGGGGTGCTTTGTCTACCCCTCTCAGGCTGTCTAGCTCTTAATTGGGTGAATCATTGATTGTCTCCACACAGCCTGTTGAAACACTTCAGAGGCACAGCTTTTAAATCGCCATAGTCCTGCTCTGCACACAAACACACAGGGTCAGCTCACAGTACTGCATGTTTGGGAATGCTCATGAGTACAGCAAGGAGGGGGAAGGTGCAATTAAAAGAGATAATTTCTCAGGACAATGAAATAATCTATGTGAAAACACCTTCAGTTTGTCTGAGAGCCTCAGGTAACTCCAGGCTTGAATTAAAGCACTGAAGTATGGAGAGTGGATGGCAAACACTGACAGGCAGAGAAGTGGATGAAGAATGCATGGTGGTGACTTATGGTGGTGATTTCAGAAGTGGAAATAAATAAAGAGCTAAGGGAAGGAGGAAAGAGGGTGCAGAGTTTTGGAAGTAACTGGAACATGTAAGGGCTTCTGGCATGGAAGGCCCACAAGGCAGTGGAGAGCAAGGCTCTGCAGTTGCTGAGAGGGGGTGTTGCAAATAAATAATCCTCATAACTGCAGGTGATCTAAATCCATCAGGATCTGAAATGTACATTAAAAATTACAGACAAAGTTTGAAAGCATTTCACCTAAACTGTCATTCTTGACCAGGACTATCACTCCATTTTCAATCAACATTAGCTTAGTTGTACAATGGATAGAGAGAGAAATGTCTTTGTTCCTGTCTTTACAGGTTCAGGGATTAAACCATAAAAGAGAGGCGTGGCTGAGAGACCAAGAGGGAAGTAATTATGTTTTTGAAGTATGGTCTCTCAAATAGTGAACATTAATAGAAGAATGACAAGTACTTCATGGCATTGTGTGACTTACTCATTTCATTTTTATTTAGGTGATGTCTACTTGAGTACTCAAGCCTCCCCGTAGTAAAGCCCCTGAGCTTCTACTTAAAGCCACATCCAGTTGGGACAACATGACCACATGTGACAAATCCAGGTAAACGTTTGTGACAGTGGGACTTTACATCTTAAGATCTTCCCTGCACAAAGATGTTTCCCTCAATTAGGGTCAACACACACAGATATGCAAGTCAGCAAATGCTAGCCAGATTCTGTCCAGAGGGCTGGGTAAGGAGGGAATGATGGTTTTATAAACCACTGACCTGAGAGGTCTTTCTTGAACACAGGATGGTACATACTGGACAAACACTCACCAGAGGTGTGTTTGGGAGATCAAAAGGTTCATAAATAAAATGTCTCTGGGAAGGGAGATCTATGAAGTTGCTCTTTCTTTCACACTGGCAAAAATTCCTAAATAAGTTAAGAAAATCAGGCCCAATGAGCCCAGAAGACCTTGAATCACACTAAACTAATTCCAAGCCTACAGTTAAGAGGGAAATCATCCAGAGATACCAATTCCAGTGGGCAGCACACATATACTGGGAAAACACAGTTTGTTTGGTAACTCACTCAGGTTACCAGTAAGAACATCCAGACCCTGCATTTTCATGTTTACAGATGAGACAAGTCCTGGAAATATTCCCTTGTGTATCCCACTCCTGTTTTCATGGCAACTTCAAAGTTTCTTGCAGCCTTAGCAAAACCCCTGGCCTAGCTACCTCTGTGATGGCATTTCTCTAAGCTTGTACAATGAAGGAGGAATCACCCAGATATGAGAGGTAAGGAAGGCCAGAGGGATCATGCCCCTGATACAGAACATTTTGCAGAGCAACCCTTACTGCCAATTATCCCCACAAACTCTGAGACAGCCTCTGCCTGTGCGCTGAGCAGGAACAACAAACACATCCACACAGCAGGAGTCAGACCTGCTTCTCAGCTATGCAAATCACCACACTCTGACAGAGACAGTCTGCAAAAACAAAACAACAAATGGTCAAACATTTGTACCCTCATTTGCCAGGGTCCCTATGTGCTTCATTTTTCCAGGACAGGTGAAATGGATGGAGAACCCTCATCTTGCAAAGAAAAAATTACCATGAACTTTGCATTTGGAACCTGCCTTCCTCCTCTGCCTCCTCACAGATTCCAGTGGACAGAGGTCTACTGTTTCATTTATTCATCTTATTATCCCACATCAGATTTATTCCATTGACTTCACCCACATCATTCCAGCACAGTTCTCTAATTTTTTCAAAATTGTCAGCCAACCCATTTTAGGACTAGCATGGGACATAAGGTTGGAACTCCTACAGAAGCAGAACTGAACTTGTAAAAATAATGCTCTTGCTCTACAGTTCTATACAATTCTTTAATGAGTGAAAACATCTACTGGACAGGGGAAGAAATGCAGAAAATGGGTAACACTTCCCAAGAGGTGGGCATGATCCCACAGTCAAGTCATGCATATGCATCAGTACTGGCTACAGAGTAAGAAACAGTAGTGAACAATATTATTTTACTAGAAAATAATATTTTCTCCTCTTACAAGAGGGGATTCATTAAATTTCACTTCAGCTCTCCAGAAACCAGAGGTAAGCAAGTCACTCAGGTTGTCTCTGTGGTACAGCTGAAGGGAGAGAGACCCTGTGTCTGGTTAAGGCTGGTAAAGTGAAGCCACTTTGGTTCAGACTCACCACGTAATTTTCTGTTCCCAGTTCCCAACTTTCAGCCATTCCTGGGTAACTTCATATGAGTATGGAAAGGTTACAGTAAGGTTACAAAACTCCCAGAAACCTTGTAAGTGGTGACCTTCAGCGAAGGTAGCAAGAAAGGATTTCTGAATTTTAAGTCACTGTTAATTCCCAAAGACGAAACTGTCCTCACAAGAAGGTCAGTAACAGAACCACCACTGACTTCACTGTACCATGAAGCTCTCCTTCTACAAGCTGTTTCCCTAAGTTATTTGTACCTTTGATGTTCGTTGCCTGATTTTCATATTATTTTCAGTCTTGTGGACTTTCATATCCTAGGCCATGTTTGGAACAGCAATAACATATGACAATCATTCTCTGAATAAATACAAATTGAATGAACCATAAAGGTTCAAAAGAAAAACTTTTAAAATGTGCAGACTTCTAAAGTTTGGGAGAGGTGAGTTGCAACTCTCAGGTCCCTCTATTTACACAGGTTGCCAACTACATGCTGTGGGTAGAATGACTGGGTATGGCTTGTGCCCAACAATGGCATGGCCAGCTACCATCTTCATTTACTCTCTGCAATTAGCAGGACGATGTAGCAAAAGGCAAAGAAATCAGCCTGTTAACTGCATCTGATGATGGACAGGACATCATAGTTACTTCTACACTGTTTTTGAAGAGTGTGCACAGACTTGTCTATCATCCACACTGGAAACAAATTAATGTGCAGGCATAGGTTTATAGTCAAATGCAGGGGATGCGGAAAAAAACCAACAAACTTTTCACTGGTTTACTTTCTAGCACTGGCTGAAGGGCTCACCTACTTGAATCCCACCTCACTCACCATGGTCATACATGCTCTTACAAGACACATCCCTGGGGGATGGAAGAGTTGGCCAGGGTCTTTTTTCTTTAGAGACCTAACACTCCATGCAGAAATAAACTACAGAGGATGTAGCCCTCTTGAAGCACTCATACATACATGAGATGCAATTCCTGCTCAAGCTTTTCAGTGACTATAAGCCTTGCTCTCCAACGGCATCCAGATTTAAGCACCTTCTACTTTGAAGTACAGAGGCAAATTAAATACAAATTACAGTAATCTACAAATTAATAAAAAGACATTACATCAGACACAAGAAGCATATGAGCCTGAGACCACTGGAAGTTGGGATAATATTCTGGAGAAGTCACTATAGGTTTGGCATACTCAGCGCTGAGCACCACTGTGGCTTCTGCTCGAAAAAGGAAATGCAGGGTTGGGGAAAACTGGGATAATCCAGCCTGGCTGAGTTTATGCTCACAAAAGCAGCACTTATTAATAAACAGGTTAAGTAAACAGCTTGGCTTCAGGGAAGCATCCAGCTATGCCTGGGCAGCAGCAGCAGATCTGGACCAAAGTAAAACCATTCTATGATTCTGTGCTTCTGTAACCTGAGCCAGACTTCTCCAGAATAGAGGAAATGAGGAGAACAGCAATCACAGCACCTCAGTGTCAACAAATGTGCCAGCAGCTGATGCCACAACACATCCCTTGGACATGACCAGTGGAGCATTGGCAGGCCTGGCCGGGCCAGGTCAGGTCTGTGTGGGGCACAGACAACAGGGTCCCAGAGAAATGGCTGCCCCCACAGCATAAGTCACTGCTTTCTCCACCACGCATCTGCTGGGTGAACCCTGACATCAGCCAGCCCTCACCGCTCCTGTCGCCAGCAGTTCCTGTCTGAAGGAGGCGGCTGGGGACCCAGTGAGACCCTACATTTTTAAAGAGAGCCATTCAGCTGCCAGCAGGAAGACAGTGCATTAATTGTCACACAAAAAAGCCTGATCTTATGAGATAAGACTTTAAACGCAGCTTCCTCGCCCCAGGGGCGCAGATGGCATGGGTTGCACCACCACCCCCCAGCACGCCTCAGGCACTTTGGCAATCTGCTTCTAATTTTGGATGAGCAAATGTCTGACTGGAGAAGTTCTTGGGAATGCATTTTTTCCCCTCCACCTGCTCCTCTGGCTTTCTAAAAATGGAAAGAAAACCTCACGGGAAATAAGTCTTGGGTTTACATTATGCACTGGCGCACTTGATACCTCTACAAAAACTGGGAATCCTACTTGCTTAGAAACAACTTTTAATCTACTGCCAGAGGATTAATTATCATCAAATCGTAAACTCTCAGCTAGAAAGGAAAGATTAGGCAATTTAATGTTCTTCTCAACAGAGCTGTGCTTTTCTGTCCTGCAATACATTTTCAAGCTTTCACTCATCAGGAGAAGCACTCCTGGAAGACACTGGTCCACTCTCAGTGCTGTGCCAGCCAGCACTGTCCTCATGTGGCACTGGGAGATAGATGGGCAGGAAACAGAAAAAAACACCATGTTAGTTGTGCCTCTCTGCCTGCTCAACTCCTGAGTCATTAATCCTGATGTAGAAATAAAATCCACATTTAGGACAGATGAGGCTTAGAGCCTTTACTGAGTAAATGAGGCACCAACCCAGTGCACAAAGTTTGCAAATGAAAATGCTACAAGGACTGTGGCAGCAAAGAACATCCTGTTTCCATCTGCCCTGTTAGTCTTGGTGGTGTTTGGGAAGGCCCATCCTTCCCTGTGATGGACTGAACACAGATGAACCTGTCAGCAGTATCCATCAGGGAAAGCCCAGCACTGAGCCCCTGCACATCAGGGCTGCCCAGCGCTCCTCGGAGCTCTTACCCTGCAGTACTCATCGATGGGTTTCAGCCTCTTCACAGCTACGTCTCGAACATGGCTCCTCCGGAACAGAATCTTGCCTAAGGAGGGAACAGATGAAAGGGGAAGGTTAAGGGCACCAATTGCACAACAGCACCAAGGAGAAAGGTCAGCAGACAGGGTTCCATTCCAGCCCCAGCCATAGCTGATGGAAGTGTCAGTGGGCAAGCTCTGCAATCCTGTTATATCCTCAACCAAGAAATCCCAGTGCTGGACAGCTTCACACAGCTGTAGCTCTGTGTGACTGCAGCCCCCCATCACTACAAGGCACACAGGACAGCACATTTGAAGGAGGTGGGAGCAGCAGATCCACTCCTGGCCTCAGAGCAGACTGCACAGAAAGGCACCACAGGGCAAGCAGTGGAGAGTGCAGCGAGACAGCGATTACAGCAGCATCTGTGGCACTTCTTGCACCTGGATATTGCTGATCTGAAGGTTGCACAGGGAACACAGCACATGGCCAACGACTACCAAAGGCACAGCAGCTCTGTGAAACCTTGGTAACTGCTACCAATGTTCTGCTTGTATGAGCTGCTGGAAGTGGGACAGAGATATTTTTTTCTTATTTCATTCAGTAGATAACACAAAAGGATTTGGTTCCCTCTTAGTGATGGCACTATCCTGGAAAAGACCAACACTGCTATGATTCGCTACTAATTCGGGGCCAGTTTGGCATGTTCACACTGGCTGTGCAGGAAGCATTGCTGGGGTGGTATTTGGGCTCCATCTACTCCCCAGTCAGCTGCTTTCCATTGTGGGTGCTCCAGCCCTTGCAGGCAGACAAACCACACACCCAGCTCACAAGCAAATACAAGGCTGTTAGTGACAGAGCCCTTATAAATCTACAAAAAGAAACTAAATAGTAGAAGAAAAATAAACAAACTCTTTTTTTGAAAGTAAAAAAAAAAAAATCTCCATGTCATTACTGGATGACATTTCTGCAACTAGTTAAGATTAAATAAACAACTGGGTTTTGTGTGAAACTGATTGTAACAAAGTTTATCAAAATAATCTAGGAGCTCAATCTCCCCCCCACAAGGATGTCACAGAGTTGGTATTTTTTTTTGCTAGAAGGGATTATATCTTCATATCCTTTTTTGGTGGTTTTGTTCTCTTTTCTTTTTGTGCTGTATTTCTTTTAATGTAATGAGACAAGAATAAATTACATGTTCTCCTTGTGGTGCAAGAAAAAAGTATCTGCTAGCATTATTCAGTCCATGAAATGTCTATGTAAAAACACTCACAACATATATACCACTTCCTGCTCCAAACTTCTTCCACCAACACACAAATAAGATAGTCATCCACAGATCATGAGATAAGACTGGGAAATAAAATCAAATCCAAAAGCTGAATATGTGGCTTTGACTTTGTCATGATTACACACGCTGAGAGGTTAATGAAATGACAGCCTTTAACAGTCCAGTAGCTCTAAACCCTCCCAGACATGGCCCCTTTTGGTTGTCCTTTCCTCCATAGCTGCTAATCTGGAAGTTGTTAAAGCCTTTTGTTTTGGACAGGAGAAAGTGGTTTATCTTTATCCCCCATTTTGGCAACAAAACAGTTTGTCCTGTGAGGTAAAGCCATTTCCTGGTGCCATAAATCTCTCTCTCTCTGGGTGTCCTGTGGTTATCTCATTACTAAGCTGGTGTTGAGCCATCCCTGTAGGATGTGATGCCATGCGGTCAGAGAGCACAGGGGAAATCTTCAATGGGTGTCTGAGACGCTCATCTGGGCCTGAGCAACTTAGTCAAAATCTGCTGGAGGAGGAAAGTGGCACACTCATCTCCCTGCACTGATCCACTCTGGACACATCAAAGCATTCCTGCTTTCCTGCTTCTCTGTCTGGTAAATTGTGAGAATTACCTGCCCTTCTAAAACATCTCTGACAGCTTCAAGGGTCACTGTGTACTTGTACTGCATAACTGCAGTAAGATGTTTTCTGGGGGGGAAGGGATGTGGGGGTAGCTGTACAGAAAAGACTAGTTCCTTTCTCAGTGCTCCAGAAATATTGGTGTGGGAGATCTTGGTATTTTTTTTGCAACTTTTATAAATACACTGCAAAGAAAAAGCGACATTTTGGAAACATTCTCACTTTCTGGCTTTCCTGTTTTCAGTTCAAGCCATGAGTCAAAAGTTGAACCAGTGACCATACAAAAACATTAAGGAACCAAAGCCTTAAACACATTAAGGATCTCCTGTAAATGCAGTTCAGCTTTTCTAAAAGTAATAATAAAGAGTGTTATATTAAACAGAGCACAAAAAAAAGACCCCAGGATACGAAGAATCTCACTTCAGTCCTTAAATGGAGATGGAAAATATCAGGACAACTGTGGTGTTAGGACAAAACAAAGCCCAGAAGGTGCTTCCATTTTTATCCCTTCAGTAAAAGGAAGATCTTTCCTCTACTACTGGAAGCTGGAAAAGGCTCGATAAGGGCTGTGGAGAAGATCTGTAGCTGTCCAGTCCAGTATGGCATTCAAAACTGAAATCTGGAGGAGGCTGAGTATTTTAGAGCACTGCTGAGTAGCAGTCAACAAATGAAAACGCAAGAACAAAAACACCGACACTTCACAAGCATATCCAGTTCTGTCAGACAGCAAGAGGGACCCCCTCACAAAATCTGGACGTCATCAGGCAAAGAAGTTTCATTGGCGGGGTACTGAAGCACCACTAAGGAGGGACAACTTCCCAAATGCCCAGCTTCTTCCCTTGTCTGGGAAGACAGACTGTGCTGACAGAAGCTCAGAGCCATCATGACCAACCACCAGGGACCACTGCAGATCCAGAATAAGTTACTACTGCTTTGTCCAGTTCCCCCATTTCTCTGGCTCTTCCTTCAAAAGCAAGGGAGGCCCCACCAGGATGAGAAAAGGAAGGTAATCTGAGAGACCCATGTCACACACTTTTTACATTCTCCAAGTGAGTGCAAACCCCATCAATGGAAAATTTTGCCTACCGAGTAGGTAGGGTCCCTCTAAAGAAATAATGAGAAGGCAGACAGCAGAGCAGCAGAGGCACATCAGAGCCAGCAAGGAGCCCTCAGCATTGCAATGGAAAGGAGCATTTCACCAGCACTAACAAGAAGCAGGGAAATCCTGGGGTAGCTGGTAAATGCAGAAAAGTCCAGGCAATTTCCTTGCAAGGGTGGAGTAGTGGTTTATGTGCCACTTGACTTTTCCTCTGGGAAAAGCCACATCTCTGAGGAAGGGATCTATTCTACTTGAGTACATACAGTGCTGCTTCCTCTCTCTTGAATTTTACTGCAGCTCTTTTAAACCTCATCAAGCACTACAACCCCATTTTACAGAAGGATGAGCAGCTTTTTAACCATGCTGCAGCCCAGCTAGGAAATGAACAGGAATTCTGTCTCAGACTCAGATGGGAATTTAGAGGTTGCATGAGACGGTGCTGCCTCATGCAAATATTTCATTCACCGGTGTGCCAGACTCAAACAGGGCCAAGGGAGGTCTGGCACATATTAGAAAGGGCTCTGAGGACCCAAGCACTTGGAAAGAAGGACGTGGGAAACATACAGGGCTCCAGCCCTGCTGCTAATGCAGGAAAACAATATTTATTTTGATCCTTTTTTCTTTAAAGAAAATATTATTCCTAGGAAATTAATGTGGATAAGACGCAAAGTATCAGGTTTAGCAGTGTAGAGGACATCTTAAGTCATCCCTTCATCTCCCTGTATATATATATAGATATAGTCTTAAATTCTACGACCACACACCTCTTCTCTCACAAGACCTAAGTTTCCTCCTGTACACACAGCGGGTGCACAAAGTGGGAATAATAAAGCTATGCAGAAGACTGTCTATCTGGCAGCTGCTGATTCTGCAAGCTTGGAGATATCCTCTGAATATCACTTTATTCCTGCATAAACTCATCCTTAGAATAACACAGATTTTTAACAAGTGTCATGAGGCCCAAGAACAAACCAGCTCAAATGCATCCCAACACTCTGGTGCTCCCATTAGCCTATTAGTCTGTGCTGAGCATACTAGAAGGGACCACAGCCTAATGCTTTGTAATGGTCAAGTAAATGGATTGTGCAGGGAAGAAGCTCAGCTCCTGATGGGGCTTCAAGACACTGTGGAGCAAAGAGTGGAGGCAGGACAGCACTGGGTGCCACTAGGCAGAGAAACGCTAGAAGTCCCCAATGGGATGGCCCAGCAGGAGAATCCAGCCTTTCCTCTTCAAGGAAGTGGGACATATGGTACACAGCCCCTACAATCACAGCAGATGCCAGCTGTCAGCAGCTACTGCCATTTACTGGTGATTTGTAAGCTCTAGGACAGCCTCTAAAGCAAATCTCCGAATCACACCTTTCACTGCCAAGGAGAGGTACAGTGTATCTAGGCCTTTAGACTTTCTAGAGATGTCTTCACTATCTTCCTGCCACTGTGCTACTGGCTCAGCCCTGAGCTGCCAGCATTGCTGCTCCTTTAGAGTCAGGCAGTGAGAGGCAGCTGTGGCAGGGGCAACAAGGAGCCAGGGAGATTGCTGTTAGCTCCTTTCCAAATTTAACAGAGAACAGATCCACCTCTTGGACTTACTCTGTGATTGATGAGATTGAGTCTCATTTCAAGGTACATCTGGGTGATGGATTGGTCTAAGGACACCAGTTGTTTCATGCAAAGAGCGTCTGCCAGAGATTAGGAAGAGACCAAACCCACTATCAAAGTAATGGTGGACAAATGCATATTCACATTTAATCTTCTATTTCAAGCACCATCACCACACTTCAGAATGCAGTACATGAAGCAAGCCATATGATAAATATTCTACAGTAGACAGCCCGAAGGCTAATGGGAAGCATTAAAAATACTCTAATGTCTCTTCTGATTTACGTTTAAAAGAGACATGTACTGCCTCTGACTACAGAAGCTCCAGCTGTGGAGGTTGTGTCAGTGCTACCTCCTAAGAGTTGGAAAGAGCTCCTGCTTCTGCCACTTCCTGTTGTTCTTGTTATTGTGCTGTTGATTCCTTCCTTTTTTCTTACCTGAAAATCTGGGAGGTACTAGGTCTGTATATATTGCCAAAGCAGTATGTTCAACCTTCTTAGAGACAGAGTCTGCTTATGAGATCAGACACTTTTTGCTGTTACAGTGGAGTTGCATCAGTGAAAAAGAATACAGAATTTAGCCTTTATGCAGTTATAGGTTCTCCTTTTGGGCTAAGCAGCTTCCACCAGTGTAACTAAAACCATTTTGCTTCCCAAGTATTTTTATGAAGGCTTCAACTCTTTATTATTATTTTTATACTCCAAAGAGGCTCAGATCTGCAATTAAACATGACACAAATCCCTCTCAACCTATTTAAGATGTGACATCAACCTCAGGGTCCTGCCTGAAACTCTCAGATGCCTTCTACACAATCTATCTCCCAAATGGAGCATTTAAACATGCACTGCCACCTTACAATGTAAAATAGACACAACACTATGGAATAGAAGAAAAAAGTTATTTTTCTCATGGAAGTACGTGTCATTGTCAATCAGATGGCAATCTGACAGCAACTAGGAGGGAGGTGTGTTCCTTACAAAATAATGTCTTACTTTTATATGGGGATTCCAGTTTCCATGGATTGTTTCATTCATGACTTCCTGGAGTCAGAAAGTCAGTGCCAGGGTAGTAACACTGATGGCATTTGCTCATGACAAAGAAAGGGGAGGGAAATGATTCATAGTGTTTCCACCATTGGGAGGAGGAAGGACTTATTAATAAGTAGAAACTTGTGACAGAGACAGAACTGTTGGCTGAACTTGGCTTGCCAAAGAGCCTCAGCTGATAAAAGCCTTTGCTAATCAGCAGGAATTACTATGGAAGGTGACAAGAGGTGATGGAGACAGATGGGGCAGCCAGGAAAGCCACACAAGCAATAACAATATTGCCCTGAGATATGGGGGATGGTGGAGAGGGTGTCCTTCTGCCCTTGGACCCTGTTTTTAGTTTGCATAAGCTGCAATGTTAAAGAAAATCACTGAGAAGCAATAAAGCATGGAAAATAACATGGCTTTTATAAAAGAATATCACCGGGAAGAGAAATCCTCCTCCATTAGAAGCGATAAGAAGAATATGCCCTTATGTGAATAATTACAAAGGGAAACCAAGGACAGACAAGCACTGAGGCTGCATTTCCTACCAGCAAAGAGCTCCTACCTCTGAACCTGTTTGTTTTCCACTGTCTGGATGGGTGGCTGCTATTCTTCCAGGACAACAGCATCAGCTCTAGAACAGCTTTGCTAGTACACACTTTGGGAATTCAGGCATCAGGCACAGCTGGAAGGAGAAAAGCCAGGAACACTAATGCTGAAATTCAGGAGTGACAGATGGGGGCCATGGGGTGCAAAACTCAAGATAACGGCTCTGTTACTATTTGTACAGTGTTTTGCTTAAGCCAAGAGCTACTTCATATTGCTCTGTGTTCTGCTGCTATCACCCAAACAATCCACTGCTCCTGTAATCTCTTTAGTTGGTCCAGCAGCAAATTTCCCACCTCTCCAAAGTAAGGCAGGAATCATGGTATAAGCAAATTATGCAGAGTTTGGCCTAGAAAGGGCAGGCAAAAGTCGTACAAAATGATCCTTTCAGCTTTCTCACTGTGGGGCAGCAGCCTGTGCATTGGTCTGTGAGAACCAGCAAGCTCGAGGAGATCCATCACCTTGCTTAAACCAAACTTTACCACCAGAGCAAGCAAAGTAAAGCATCTAACCCACACAAGATGATGGCAGTGTGATCACAGGTCCACAGACCCTAATACTGAACTTCCAAGTCTGTGAGCAATTGCAAAATGTTGGGGGTGTTAGTTCAGTGGGTCTTCATTTTCTGCAGTGAAATTGGTGCTTCCTTGAACTACACACCTCAGCTTCTCCAAGCGGGAAAGTGAACTCATTTGTAATTACTGGTTGCAAGTGCTACATTAGCCTGCAAACAGCCAAGGGCTCTTAATTGCAGAAAGCAGTCAGTTTGTCTGAGAGCAGAAGAAGAAGGGCATACCTGAAGCCAGCAAATGGGCAACCAGCACACCTTCACCTGAAGGAACTGCTCTGATGATAAATCCAAGTGCGACAGAAACAAGGAGCCAAAAGGGGGTCAAGTTTTCAAAACATCTGGGAAACATTGCCCCAAGAAACAGCAGGGCTTCCTCACACAGAGGACAAAGAAGTGTCCTTCTCTTTGCATTATCTTTGTTATGCTGGAAGCAAAATGCAGTGAAAAACAGGAAAGCCTATGCAGATACAAAACATCACCCTCTCTTGCACACTTCTCTTTTCAGATAAGAATCACATCCAGTGCACTCTTTGTTTTGTTTTTTTGAACATTTTCCAAAAAGATCCACTTCCAAATATCCAGGACCAAGTCATTTAATGTACAAAAATACCGGGGCTTAAATAATGGTCAAACTATCTAGACCCTACATCAAACTGACTAGAGGAACATCAACCAATGCACCTCATTGCTGAAACACTTGGCTTTCCTCCCATATCACCTGAAGTCACTGTCCTGACTTCACCTGGGTAATTAGTGGCTCCTAATCATTAGTGGTCCACAGACAGTCTGCAGAGCTATGTTCCAACATAACTTTTACTCCATGGCCAGTGTTGGAGTGATGTGGACCACTGTCCATTGGCCCAACAAGTCTGGGAACCAGCAGCTCCTGTGGGTGTTATGTACTTGCTAGTGAAAATGCTTGTACTGTCTGAGCTGCTTCAGTGTCTGACCTCAGAGTAGGAAAAGGCAAGAGCCTCACAAATGCCTTTGGTGCCACCTTAACTATGAAAACTGCTCTTCCTGAGGGGCAAAACCATACTCCTGAAGCTACACTAACTAAACTCTTCGTCTGCTCTTTCCAAAAACACATCAAGTACCACCTTGCTCGCTGGGATCTGCTGATGTCAACAGGAGTCCTTCTACTGACACTTGGTGGTATGGACCTTCAGGTAAGATCATATGGTTCCACCTCAATCTTTTAAAGTGGAAGTCTTAAGGAATCAAGCCTATTAAAACATTTGCACTCTTAAAAGCTCTTATGAGACCTGTCATTCGTGCAGGAGTTGGTGTGACACTAAGCCTAAGACACTACCTCACAGACACGGGGCCAGTGTCAACCTCGCTGACAGGGAGCCTTTGAACTACATCCATTGGGGTAGAAGACTCTGCAGCAAGGTCACTGGAGGGAGATGGATGTGCACCACACCCTTGCCAAACTACACTGGAAAAGCACGGTAAGGTCCTAGCCACATCCTTTGGTGTGACAGGCAGTAACATTGCTTGGAAGACTCCACCCTTAAGCTGGTTGGGAGCTGGAGCTGTGAATAAAATAATATTTGCACTCACACCACGCAGATCAAAGTTATTATTACTGGGAGGTTGGTCATGCAATAATGCGGTACTACAGTGCATGCTCTTACAGGAACATTACAGGTAGAAATTGAGGGGTAGGGATGCAAAGGTGGCTTCACAAGGTCACAAAAAGAGCACACACTAATGAAAACCACAAAGCCAGTCCCCATAGCCCTCTGCTGATCCCATGCAGAGTGAAAATACATCTACCTTGGTACCTAGGGCCAGAAAATATTTCTGTTCAAACCTTTGTTCTAATCAAAAACCAAATCCTTGATTTCTGCCACAACTGAGGCAGAACTGTCTCCACTGGAAGACTGATTAAGTCAGTTTCCAGGTTACACATGTCCCACATTATAGGAGTTGAAATTCAGCATCAGATTGTCAGGGACAGTACTCCTCAGAGCAGTTGTGGTATTTGAAAGGCACTAATTAACACAGAAATGAAACAAACAACATGGCAGCAAACATGAGTAGGTGTGCTTGTCAGAGGCTCGAACTCACCAGCTAGGATTTCAGAGAGCTGTGTTCAGAAATGCAATCCCCCTTGCTTTGCAAAAGAGAGCACCATTCTTGTTTCCCAAATGGAATTGCTCTCCTGGAGTCCTCCAAATGAAACTGCTGAATAGCTTTAAGCTGAATTTTCCGTAGATGACAACAGGCACAGAAGTTGGTGAACAACAACCAGACCAAAATTGGCTGGCCCCCAAGTCAGGAAGCTCATCTGCAGACCAAGACACTGTCTCGAACCACAGACATCATACTCTGGTTACAGAAATGTCTTTTCAGTATGTCTTACCTTAGAGTGTTCTTAAGACAATCTCTGGTAGGAATTTCCTCTCTGCTTGCTCTGATTCCTGATAAAGCTACTGCTGATTTCAAAGGCTCATGAGCATGCACTTTAAAGCAGGGGGGGCAAATTTCTGTGTTACAGGAGAGTAGAGATAGGCACTTTTATTTCCAGCACGTGCTGGGAGTCTGACTGGTGCAGTCAGTTTCACACCAACCTGTGCCAGCTCCAAAGCCAGACCTGCAGCCCTTGCTCTGCCTCCTCTGAGGTTGCAGTGCAACAACTCAGCTGGGACTTGCGATGTGCCCACAGGTATTGGGTCTGGCTGAGATGGAGTTGGTTTTTCCCATAGCAGCACAGCATGGTGCTGTGCTTTGTATCTGTAGCTAGAAAGGTATTGCAAACACCCCAAGTGTTTTGGTTACTCCTGAAGCAGTGCTCACATAGCATCAGCACTCTCTCTTAACATTCCCACCACCATCACCAGTAGGGTAGGGTGGGCAAAATCTTGGGAGGACATAGCCAGGATGGCTGACCCAAACTTACCAAAGGGATATTCCACACCATATGACATCTACTCAGTACTAAGTGCTAGAGAAAGGAAAAGAAAGAGGGCACATTCATTATTTATGATGTTTGTCTTCAAGAACAACTACTACACATAATGAAGCTCTTCTTCCTGGGAAGTGGCTGCTGATGGGAAGTAGAGAATAATCTTTTGCATTCCTTTGCTTGCACATGTGACCTTTGCTTTCACTTTATCAAATTGCCTTTATCTTTACCCACAAGTTGTTGTTTTTCATCTTATTTTACTCTTGCTTGTCCTGCTGAGGAGAGGAGTGATACAGTGCCTTGATGGGCACCTGGTGTCCAGCTAAGGTCAATCCACCACAACACACTGCCTGATGAAACAGCCTTTGGATCAGGTCTGTGGCCAGGTCCCTCCGTAGCACCTCCCATTTAACTCTTGACCATGAAGTCACCCCTACTGCCCCTTCCCAGCTGATGGATGCCCACTCCTGTGGAAGGCAGCGGACATGGTGATCCATGTGGGCACACATAGGCTGCGCCAACATGAGCCAGTATCCAGTCACTCAGTTTCCTGGGGACAGCAAAGCTCACTCAGATTGCTCCACTTCAGCTGCACAACTAAAAGCACTCACAATAGCAGTTATCACGGCTCAGCCAATGCACAGGAACAGGGAAATGATTTTATAATTACTAATCAGATAACCAGCCTCCTTCACACCCAGCTCCTCCATGTCTGAGCACGTCAGCTGCTTCCAGCTCAGGTCACTTAATCCAAACTACGCTCAAGTGTGACTTGGCACCAGCAGTGCCTACTGATGCCAGAAGCCAGTGGAGGATGATCTCCTGAAAAATTCCTCTCAGTTTGTCCATGTGCAAGTAAATGCAGTGTTAAGCGTATGAGAGCACCTCACAGAACAAAGCTACTGTCCTGGAGTTTAGGATGCTGAGCATGGCCAGCTTTCCTGGGCCACTTTTTCCTGGCTACAGCAAGGTGTCTATGTGGGATCAAAGGAAACAGAACTGTCAGATGTCAACAGCTTTGCCCATTGCAGAATAAAAAGCCTCTTTCAGGGATTAATGCTCTAAGGAAAAGTATGTTCAGCCAAGGTGACAACAGGACCATAGGACTAGCACACTGGCATTTCCCTTTCACAGTTAATATGGGCTTTTCATTTCCCAGAAAGAAGGAAAAAAGATGGACTGGAAACTAACCTTATTTTTTATTTTTAATAAGGATCTCTGGGCCAGAAGCATAAAACCATGAAAACAACACTAACTTTATTGCTAAATTAAAGAAAAAACACTAACATCAACAGGTACAGAAATCTGAATTAGGAATGTGAGCTGGTAATTACCCTTTTGGGTCCTGATTAATTGCATTTGAAGCCACAGAGACACTGAGCCGCCAAACAGGACTGACTGCTAGCAAAATCCACACCACAAACAAACCTGTCTTTCTCCCTCTATGCCACCACAGAGGAATGGCAGCTCCCCAAATGCTGTCTGCCTTTGTGTCCTGGTGTGCAATGCTATGCAGGACTGGACAGAGATACAAAGTCACACTATTGGGTACCTCACATAACCCCTCTGGGGTGGTCCAGGCTGCAGACTTAAGGTGTCCACATACCAGGTCAAGAATGGACAGATACCATCTCCTCCACTTCTAGATATAGGATCGCTATTTATGTGTTTAGCTGCTGCAATACAAGAATGCAGCTCCACTGGTGGTTATTACACACTAAAAAGGGTCAGAAAATTTAGTCCTCTTTGTTGCAGTGATGTAAGAGTATTGCATTTGTTTGGGTCAAAGATCTCTGTAATCCAGCTCCTTGTCTTCAAGAGTAGCCAGTAAAAGATAGGCAAGAATTTCAAGAACAGGAGACATGTAATAGGATCCTTCTCCTGATACACACTCCCTGTTCCTGCACAGCAGGGGTTAGACATTTCAAAAATTAGAAAATAACTTTTAGCAACCAGTGTTGGCTTCACTCTACATAAGTTGCTCTAGTACATTTTTGAAACTACGGATTTTGTGGTCCTTATAGAGTCCTCTGGAAATGAATTGCATAATTTAATCACACAGCATGTGATTACGTACTTCGTTTTGTTCACTTTAAGCTTGCTTTCCAGGTTTCACAGGCTGCACCTGGTTTTTGCACTGTGAAAAATAAAAACAATCATGTCCTCCTCACTCGCTCCAATTCTTTGTGATTTCACAAACCTCTACTCTATCCCAACCATCACCTTGTTCCACACTGAAGACTTTTAGTATATTTATTCCTGTCCTACAAAAGCCAATTCACTTCTGTAATCACCTCTGTCATCCTCCTCAGCACCTTACTTTATTATCTCACTTTCTGAGAAGCAACACCAGACCTGAACATGGTATTCATCATGTGGGGAAAGTGTGGATTTCCGCAGCTGAAGCTCTGAGGTTTGTTCCCATTCTTTGCCTACTATCTTCTAACACCACCTTTGGCCTTCTGACTGCTGCTGACTGTTGAGCTGCAGTTTTCATGGAAACACTCTAAGAACTACTGAAATCTACTTCTTAGGCTTGCAATGCTTCTTGCCCTCTGCCCTCCCCCAGCACTGCTTTGTGCTTACCACCACCAAACTGCCTTTTTACCATGTATATCATGAGACCCTTTTCCAACTTCTTTCAGTCAGCTCCAAATTTGAGTTTCCTAAGTAAAGTTCATGATCAGCCAAATTAATTATATCAGTAACACCCTCTTTTGTAGATCATGGGATGAACAGTGCAGATTCTAGACCAGATCACTCAATAATCCCTGCTGATAAAGCCACGTTTCTTTTCAGATAGCAAGTTTTAAAGTCTTCATTCCCAGAGGATGTGTTGTTTTAAACTGTGGGCTATTGACACCTATTAGCTTTCATTCTCCTAATTTTAAAACTTCCCTGTAACACTTTTATTTCAAATGTCAGAAACCAGTAATTGTTGTTAATGTCCACAAATGCCAAAGCATCCATCCTAAAATGAAGGCTCCAACCTAGCAGAAAATACGCTTACAGCCTATGTCAGTCACACATCAAATAACAAGAAAGGCTGTTAATATAATTATCTTCTTATTGCTATTTTGGGAGGCACAGTAGGTTTTGATGGATCTTGAAGTAATAGGATCTCTTAAGCCATAATTTATGACCACGTCTGTCTTGAACAATTTTCCACATGGGAAATTAATCACATTCTGCCTAATGAGAGGAAAAATATCCCTTTGCAGTTTGAATTGGATTTGCCATGGTCAATTGGATGTGGGATTCTTCTTTATCCCTACTCACAAATCTGAGGTGTAGTGTTGCCATCAAAAATTCACTGTGCTAGATTCCACAGAAGATATTTCACTGATGGGTGATACTTTTACTCAATGCCCACAATGACATAGGTCAAATACACCAGCATGGCACAGGCACAGAATTGGACTGTGGCGTTTCAGGAATTGTAGGTAATTATTGTAGAAAGTACATCCCAGTAAATTTCAGTGGCAGCTGCTGTATAGTCCAAGCATACTTGAGTGTTACTTCTGTGAAAAAGAAACACTGAGGCCAGATTTAGGAAACAGGCAACAATCTCCTATCAGCAATGGACTGATACATATTACCTGTACCCAGGCCAGGGTGAAACGGCTCATCTGCCACTCTGGACTGCACTCAGAGACTCAGCTCAAGCCACCATGGACCTATGTTCTGATCTGAATGTGTGAAACAAGTTTGTAACTCACTCAACTGCCTAAAAGAGTCGTGGTCCTCTGATGCCTACCTCTGTCTCAGGTAGGGGATTTGGCTAAGGCAATGGGTTGCATTCTTGAAATCACAACACCAGAAGCTTCATTTGGCACAGAAGTGCAAGACCTCTCAGCAGAGTCACTGCCCACCCAAAGACACAACCCTGGGCATGAAGTCCTGGGAGATGGGACTGGATGCTGAAGGTCACTAAATGCTGGAGACACACTGCAGTTCTGAATGACCCAGGACAAGGTGCCAATGTCAGCTCAAGGACTCACATTGACTCAAGGACTCAGTGTCAGCTCCTGGACAACACAGATGTTTATTCCCGCAGGTAACCTCCTGCAAAAAACACAAGGAATTGAATTGAAGGTTTCTCACGTGTCAAGGCCAATGACTTATCTGGAAACTGGCTGTTCCTTCTATCTCCACATGCAGTCAAGAATGAACTGTCCAGAACTGCGGCTGGCAGTCCCTAAGGATTTTACTGAGATCATTTGCCAAATTGCAGTTCAGGTTTAGATTTTAATCCCTTCCTGTCTCCTCATCAAAAACTCAGTGTGCAGAGCAAATGTCCTGGTGCTGATTCATCTCCACTGTGAGTCTAAGATACACACTTCTGCTTGGAAAATCCCAATTTCTTTACAGTTCCAGTGGAAAAGGGGTGAGAAAGAGGGACTCAGAAAAGGTGATGGCCAATAAAACCAGAGAACTAACAGGCCAGCTGGCACCAGAGATAAAGAAGCTGTTTCCAGGTAGCAGGAAAGGAAGTCAAAAGATCTGTGTCTCTGGGATCCCTTGACTTTGACATTAAGAAGAAAAACACAGTTACTCAATGTTTCTTTAAGACTGAAAGACTAAAGGAAAACAGGATGGCTTCAAGTAAAAAAGGATTAATCGTATGACTGGAAACTATGAGTGTCCCTAGCCAAGCACCCAAAGGAACTGAGTAATGTTCATTAGTCATTGACTTTATTGGTACTTGGGACTTTAGGCTGCTGAGCAAGATTTAGACCAAGAAGATATTCTGGGGCATGCTACTCTATTTATGTTTGGACAGAACACAGCCTGACCCCGCGTAATATTTTTCCACGCTGATGTAGGCAGAACAAGCCCTCACTTTTTCCCTGTGCAAGGTAAGAGTGGGTCCTCTTCTTGGGATCAGCATGGTGGAAATATCACTTCCCAGACAGCAGCATGCGGGCAGGGGGAGATGGCCAGAGAGGAGCAGTTCTTCAAGGAACCTGAAGATATTTTCTAAGGTATTTATTCCCAGAGCAGAAACCCACTGTTCCAGACACTGTACAAACACAAGACAGTCCCTGAGATTCATCTGTTCACAAACAAAATGCTGAGTTCCTTTGTAGCTTCTGAAGAAGTCAATAAATAGCAGAGAGGTGTCAAGCACCTGAATTAACACTGGGCACCTGCGCAAAACAAAATCCAGGTCATACCTCAGAATATCCTGACTGCAAGAAATACACAGCATTAAAGGCTGCCTGTTCAGCAGCTTGGTGATGCTATACCTGCCACAGCAACGCTGGGTAAGATTCAACTACTAGTAAGGTCCTGTGTATGAAGTGATGGGTATGGAGAGAAAGAAGGGAAGTGGGACCAGTGGAGCACAGCAGAGAATTCCTCAGGTACCCAACAGCCCACACCATGCAGCAGAACCTTCCACTGCACTCATCTGCAAGACACACAAGAGCATTTCCTGCTGAGTTACATAAAACCACGTTGCTGCAAATGGATTTGAAAGATTGGACTTTGTCTTTTTAGACAGAAAAGAAAAAGGAAATAAAAGTATTTCTTGCAACTGCTACAATGATTGCTCTGTGACAGGAGAGTTTCTGAATGCAGCATTCGTATGAATACCCTTCAAAGACCAAATGCAACTGAGGAACTGGTGTTGTGGTGACACAAATTATACCGGTGCCACTTGCAAACAAGAATGGTGGTGTCCAGAAATAATTAAGATTGGATTAAAACCTGAAGTAGCTTAGGAAAATATCAGATTTTGAAGAGTTTCTACTGCTGGGTAGACTAAAATTCTTCTATTTGAGGCTGAGCTACTACAACCACATAGTACTGACCCTTCATGTCCAATTGCTGCTCACTCTGAATTATTCTTCATCACAGTCTCTTCACAGTATGGCTCCAAATAACCAAATCACAGAAATACAGCACTAGGGCTCAAGAGACCAGCAAATCCATTAACCTGATTCATGGTACAATCAACTCTACCTATGGCGCTACTGAATAATTCAATTTAACCTGTAATTATAGAGTTCCAAAGTGGAGACTCCTCTCCTTCTCAGACCATCCAAAATCACCTCTTTGATGCACAAGGACCGAGGATGCACATTAGATTGCAGATTTAAGACACAGAGAAATGTTTAGATCTGATTCATCATTTCCCCCTCTCACCTGGTCTAAGCCCGGAGTTTCAGCAAACCCACCGCAGCAACACTCACGTAACAACCAGTTCCAATCACTTTGCTCTCCAAGGTGAATGTGACATGATAAGGAATGAACATAGTGAAAAGACCAATGTGGGGAAAAGGACTATGTGCAATGAGCCTGATCACTTGTTAAAGAGTTTATCCAGAACATAGGGGAATTAAAAGGACTTCTTCCATTCACTCACTGATGCTGTGTCAAGCCTAAGCTTAGCCACACATCTTGAGCATTTCATAAGCATGCACATTACAGTTCTCTTATTTCCCCTTCTCTGGAAAGAGAGACATCTGAATTCCAAGCAGATCCTTAAATCACTCTGAGTCAATACACAAATCTTGTTTCAAGTACATTTTTTAAAATGCTATTTACCTAGAAAAAGTATCAGATGGGTCTTTTTTCACAGGTGTTTCGCTTGTTCAGCACTGGGAGTTAATTTTTCTTTGGATGACTCCGTTTTCCACATTGTTTATTTTAACTTATATTTTATTAAGTTTTGTTCATGTGCCAAGAGGGCAAGACAGGTGCATTTCAGATATTGCACTGGAGATTAATTAAATTACTATTACTTGAAAAGAGGGCACTGACATGATCCTTTTGAAAATACTCACAAAACAAAGAATCTTACTGACTAACTCATGATATTTTTGAAGGCATACAGAACATTTTATTCTTAATGATAAGCAAATCAATCCCCTGCAGTCAACTCTTCAGACAGCTCAGCTGCCTGGGAGTAATTCAGGAGGGTCACTTCTTAGTCAGCTCAACAAGTCAGATTGCTTTATATCACCTTATAACTGGCAGGAAACCTGTATCAGTAACAAACCACAGCATTAAACCCAGAGCCCCTGAGGAACCACCCCAGGCATCCCACATGGTAAAAAGGAAAAATCCTTCTTGGCCCTTTCTAGGCATTGCAGCAGGGAAATGCTGAAGAAAGGGAAGCATATATTTCCAAATGGAAAAGCCATTAATGCAAACAGAGAGTGGCCCTAGGACTAGTACAGATCAGACCCAAACTGAATGACATCAGAGCTGATGTCTCATTGCTGCGAGTGAGAAACCAGTCTGGCTACACCACAAGATTAGAAACATATGCAGCATCCATGAACCTCTGGGGGACAGCAAACTGTTCCAAGCTACAAATGAGAGACAAAAAAAAGAGAGGAGCATGGAGAGGACAGTCTGACAGTCCTTTCATCATGTGCTGGCATTGAGATGGACCTACAGGACTTTAGAAACAAACACAACCACCCGTACTGGCTACTCTGCAGGACCATAAGGACCTGTTTGTGGTTCACTGGGCTGAGGAAGCCAAGGGAAGCTGCATCCTTGTGCCGGAAACAAGCTGTGTGCAAGAAGAACAGAAGCAAGAGACAGAAGTTAGTGAGACTGAAGAGGATTATCCTCTCCCGAGGGATCCACGGGTAAATACAGGTTTTCCTGCAAGCATAGTGATGCTCTTGCTACTTGGGGTGATAGCTTTCCTTCCATTGTATTAAAATAGCTAACCAATTGGAAACAGAAGTCAAATTTCCAAACACACATGCACAAACACACACCAGGAACACACTGACACTTTAGAAAACAAGAGTCAGGGTCAGATGATGCTTGAGCTCTTTCAAAAATTTCCTGCTGGAGCCTTTCACACTGTAAAACTACCCTGAAACAATTTGAACACTCCAGGTGGAAAAGCCAGCAACTTCCCTAGGTGAGGCTGAGACCTGCTCTTGAGATGCTTCACTTGCTCACCCAAAATAATCATGTTCTTGGGAAGAAAGATCTCACAGTCTTCCCCAAGATGCAGAAAACAACCAGTTTGTGACTCCCCTATGCCAATGGGAGGTTCCTACACCCTGTCTGTATGAGCCTCTGCTTGCATGAGGCTGTGTTTTATGAGCTTGCAAGCACTGCTTTGAAAGAGAAGAAAATGGGAATGTGAGACTGTAAACTGCCTGGGAAGAGCAGTACTTTGTTCTCCTGATGCTCTCAGCCCTATATCCACACACTTTCAGTGTTGTGCCAGTGTCAAGAGAAACTGCGCCTTTGACAGCCTAATCTAAAAGAGATTCCTGCAGGAAACAGCTGGACACTGCCACAAAGAGGGACTGGGCTCCCACCACCTCCCCTCCTTCATGCTGCACTGCAAAAGAGTAGATCACCCTGAGCCAGCCCACAAACTGCCTCAGTGCTTTGATGCCTAAATTCTTACTCCTTCCTTGCACCCACCACTCTCCTGTCCTCTGAGGATGCAGCAGTGAACCATCCTCTCTTTGTTACACTATTACACAAAACAGCAGCCAAGCAAGAGTTTTTCCCTTTGCAAAGAAATTCCTTCACCAAAATGTAGTAATTTTACCCTTTGATAATAAAAAAGCTTAAGCTCAAACTCACACTTCCAAGTATTTGCTCCAAGAGGAGGAAAAGTAACAAAATAATCACAGTCATCACCAGAACCACCCCTGTGAAAGGCCTAATTCTCTACACGGCTTTAATTAAAAGTGGATGAACAGCAACCTCCCACCCTAGAAATTCTTAAGAGAAATAAAGTCAAGCTATAGGCTTATGAAAATAAAAAATAAGGAGGGAAACAAACACACAAATCCTGCCAGTTTTAGGTCTTACCAGAGGATTATAACATCTGGAGTCTCTTTTCAAGGGGAGGTGAACCGAGGAATGGGTGGTGTGGATACAACCACCCCTTGGAGTGAGCATCATGCGCAGGGAGCTGGCGATGGGAGAAGAGGAGCAGAAAGCCACAGAGAGAGGCAACACCCTTGTCCACAGGTTTTTGTCTTCACGACTGCCTGGAGGAACACTCTTATCTGCTGACACCATGGAACAAAGGATCTGGTTTAATTGCAAAAAAACAAAAAATGACCCAGGGGAGAAAAATCCTAACAGATGATGAGTATAGCTGACCTCTAGTGAAACAGGGAACAACTTGTGAGGAATAATCTAATCCATAAGAGCAAACTATTTATCATCACTCTTGCAGCAAGAGACCACCCTGCTCCAGAGGACATCTGCAAACAGATGTGAGCATGGAGGCTCTAAGCACGGCATTATCACGAGTCAGGGCATAGGTAACTACAGAAGACTTTATTGCTGCAGTATTTGAGTGCTACACAATGTTTTATGGCTTTATGCTTCTAATGTCATGGGGACATACAGCAATTCTAGTTTGTCTCTCTTTTTCCCCAATACAATAAGTGCTGAGAGTTGGGGGGTAGATTTGGACCCTCTTTATCCCACTTGAGCCCCCAGATCTTCTGTTTCCTATTTGTAAAGCACTTTTGGCAGTGGGGAAAACTAGTCACACATCTCAGGCAGAACTAATTACTAAACATGAGCTTAACTGCTGAATGTCAAGTTTGCACCCTGTGGTAGGAGTACAGAAAGAAATGGAAACCAAGCCCCTAAAGTGGACCCAAGCCCTAACTCCAGCCCCCCCGACCTGCTTCCACATGCCCAGGGTAAGCCCATGCATGGTAGTGGGTGCAGGACGTCATCTCCAGGGCTTCACCGGAGTAGTACTGACACACACATGTGCAGAAGGAACCAAATTCAACTGTTTTTCCACTTGGGCCAGAGAAAATTAAAACCTCATGAAAGTCGCTTTGTCTTAGAAAGAAAGCAAATTTACTTTGCTTAGCTTTATTACAACTTACCCTTCTTAACAATTTGATTTCATTCTTAAGTCATTTTAAACCCTGGTGTCATATAATCTGGCAGCTACAGCGATGGGTTTTACAGAGAAAAACACAGGGAAATGGTTTTCAAAAGCACTCAGACCCGCTGTGACTGCTCCTGCTGAAGCCAACAGTAAATCCAATGATACCACTGGGAGCAGAGGTCAAGGCTGAGCAGGCTTGACACTATAGAAACTTATGGGTGGGATTTTCAATCTCTTAAAAAATGATTATGAATAACAAAGTATATTAAAAATAAAGAGCTAAGTTGTGACCCTGAAAATATTTACATATGTGCCTAGCTCACAGATTGTAAGTAATTATAGGAGGCCTGACTTCTCTCACTTTCTTTAACGTAAGCCAGGAATAAGAGTCCAGATGCATGTGGAAAACCTTGGCTCATGGAGAGGGTCAGCTACAACAATTCTGGTGGAATTATTCATGCTTTGCAGAGCTTTTGAGCACAGCCATATACGCAGCAAGATTTCTTAGAAACACCAGGATCTTCCTAAACACACAGCCACACTGACATGTAAACACAACAAATGTGAGACAGGACTTTTCTGGCTGTGATGGTGCTGGATATCTACAGAAACAACATTAAGAATCCACTCACTTCTAATTGACTGTAGCAAAACTTGGATCAGAAAATGAAGGCCAGTTAAGAAAAACTGGAAGGGTGTGCGTGTTTTATTATTTGTGCAGATCTGACACTGTGACATGAATTAACCCAACTTCAAAGGATGGAACATCATTATTCCAAAGCATTGCATTGAGTGTAACCATTTCCAGGCTGTTATGCAAACCCAACTGAAATAATATTGTGGGTACAGGATTATTCTTGTTCTCTATTAATCTCAAGAGGAAAAGGGATGTGACTTATTTTCTCATCCTGACAAATCATCTCAAGACACTGCTGAATCAGACATGTTTGCAGCTTAAGAGGAAATCAGTAAAAATGTTCAGCTTTTATTACTAAGTTTGAGGATTCATTAACAGGAATGTAAAATTAACCTCATTTAAATCACATCTTTGTTCATGATATAAATCCTTAGATTGTGTAGTTATGCTGGGATGGAGGGAAAAAAGAGATTTAGAGGTCAACTTCCCAGCTATTCGTTTCCAGGCAGTTTCACTCCCAGCTTCCTGCACAATACAGCAGTCTTCCCTGCAAATGTTTCAGGGGAAATGCTTTACTTGCATAAAGGCTGCAACTGTTCCCACTGCACCGAAGCCATAAAACTATTGCAGTTGAACCAAAACTTGATAACAGCTTAATGGCATAAAGCAATATTTGGACTAAATTGAGCCTGATCATATCACTCTAAAGTTCTTTTCCACATTAAAAGGCTTTTATTTATAGTCTTTACTTACACCCAGGAGACTCTGACATATTTTAACTAACCTGCCTTCTTCTTAACCTTGGTCCCTTTCCAAGAAAGATGTCATCTGATCACAAATGGGGTTTGATTTCCAGCAGCAGAATTAACCCACAACACAAATCCCTTGTGTTTATTCCCTGAGTGACTATGCATGTTCTGGGGAGTGAGCTTAGCCAGTATTTCCTTGATGAAAGAGGTGGAGTGGAACAGGCTGGAGCTACCTCTGTTACCACATCAAGCACCCAAATGAAACAAATCCTTGAATCCTACCTATTCCAACTCTTCTAATTTCATGGACAGTACTGGGAGAGCAAACTACATTGAGACCCACCTATGGACAGGTGTCACTATTACTGGGACTCACTGAATCTCCTCAAATACCTGTCACACTCTGTTGACACAACCATCACGGGCTGCCATAGTGCAGAAATATGGCTTACACACTGCAATCCTGGCTACAAACACAGACTAACAGGACCACAGGCAAAGCACACCACAGTCTTCCCTCCACCTGCTGGGTACACATGAGGGACTTTGGACCTGTCCTGGTGGTCAGATACCGATTCTACGGTGAGAGAAAGGAATTGAAAACCAGTATTATATCAGGCTGAAGAATGCCATGACCAAAACACCCCTCTTTTCCTGTCTCTGAAGGTCTTTTTTTTTGACCTGTGCCCAAGGATCTTCTTCAATCAGATCTAGCGAGTGTCTCTTCTGCTCACAATATAGTTCATATCTGCTCCAGACCCGGCTGGTGGTGGCCACGTGACATGTGATGGCATCACACAAGATGCTGCAGTCCCCAGATCCTGGAAACCTCAACTGCCTGCAGCAGCACTACCCTTGAAAGCTTCTTGCCTTCATTTTCCCAACACTCTTTCCATGGCTGCTCTGTGGGAAGACACGGGGGTACCTCATTAGCTTGGCTTTTTTAGCACAAGACCAAAAAGTGGGAAAGGAGGCCCAGACAGGTGGGTCAAGAAAGCTCTTGGTTGTCCAGCAGCACATCACTGGCTATGTGATGCTGCAGGGAGCAGGTGAGTCAAGCAGGGCAGTATCACACTCCAGTAGAGCAGCTTCCACTTATCAGACCGTGTCCTCTTTCCAGCTGCAGAAAGCCCACTGGTGGCTCTCCCATTCCCTGTCACCATGTGCCAGAGCCAACAGCAAGCAACTGCTTCTTCCCCCAGACCCTGGGAGAAGGGGTGGCTGGGACATTGGGCAAAAGTAAATATTTACATAGCTGGGGCCTTCCTTCCCTTGCCCTGTATTTTCTCCCCTTCTTAAAATGTCACAGATCAGCTGTTTCCATAATTGTGCAGGAAATGAGTTCCCTGCTGGCTGGCAGCTTAACACTCACGTGTGCTGGGTCTACTGTGGCTGCACCACTCACCTCTGCTGCTGCCTCCTGCATCCACCCAGAAGCTTCAGAGCACACACCCAGAGGGGAGACGGGACAGTCAGGGATAGTCAGAGCTGCATGACTATGGCAGTCCTTCTAGCAGCTGCAGCTCAGAGAACTCCTATTCCCGGGCCCACGGGTCAGATCAGGATCCCAGGAGACCCGACACTCTGTTTATGCCACTTCAGAGCAAACATCCAAACCAGACTAACACAGCTTCCTGCCTGCACACAGCAGTGAGTGCACTCAGGAAATTCAGGCATATTTCAAGCTTGTGACTTTTTCTTTGTTCTTCAGACAAAGCCTCGTTCACTGGAGATGTTACTAAAAGGATTATTATCTATAGGAGACTTCTCTTCCCAAGAGGAAATCTGCTAAACACACAAATCTGCATTTGCTCTGTTTTGTGGGAGGCGGGATTAAGACAGGAATCTTTTTTCCCTTCTGCTCTCTGCATCCAGTGATTTAAATAGACCAGTGGTGACGACATTGCCAAGTGGGAATACGCACAAATGCCTTTACCCTGTACTCCAGTCTGGTGGGTTTACTCCTTGCCTGAGAGGGTATCAAGCTATCCTGCATTTGGTGACAAGAATTGGAAGAATTTGGTGGGAATCACATCTAACACTGAACTCAGTGAAAAATGTCTGTCCCCAGCCCTAACACCTCCAAAACTCCCCATCAAGTACAAACCATATTGCAAATGTTTTCCTTATTCCAAGTCAGCTCGGTGCTGTTTGGAGCCCTGAATATGAGACAGAATCTGCAAGTCTGAACTTGCTGATGCTTAGGATGTGAAAGCAGAAGGGATATAATTTTCTGCTCTTTATTTAGAGATGGTAAAACCCTGATAGAAAACGACACGATTAAAGTGCTTAACTTCAGACCCACGGAAATTTGAGGGCAAACATTAATTACCTCAATCTTGAGTAAAAGCCTGGGGCCCGTATTAGCACCTCTCTGAATGAGAGAAGCTCAAGAGGATTGAATTTCCCACTTGTAGGATTTACTTTCCTTTCCTCATCTACCTACTCTTGGTTTCCTCTTTCCAATTCCCACATTATTTCCCTCTCTCTACATCAGCTTTCCCATTAAACGGGACTATACTCTAAAAAAACCAACCCACAGGGGAGTAGACACTGCCATGGGTTATTTCATTATAGTGAAAACAGATTCAGTTTGGCAAATCCCTGCCTGCAGTATCCTCTCACTTTGCTACTGAGTAGAAAGATCCCCTTATGAGTAAGGAGAAGTGTATTCATGAGAAGCTGAAAAAAGCTGCATTGTGGAGCAGGGAGTTCTGCAAACACACCACACTAAAGAACATCAGCACCTGAAAAACTTAACAGATAGAAAAAATAAAGTAGGATAAATCACTTGCCATCAAGCAGCAAATTCCCGTGTTCATTGTTTCCAATCTACAGGAAAAAAATAATCACAACCTATTTTAAGCATGTGAGTACATAAATAAATCAGCTGGCCCAGCCAAAAGGCAAAGTGGACTGAAAACACAGTCAAACAGAGGTCTAGACTATTACTTAGCTTTGAGTCTCAGCTGGGCTCTGCTCTCCTCAATTGCCCAGGCAGCTTAAATTCAAATACAACGAAGACGAGATCAGGAAGCTAAGTAATATCCAGAGGGAATATTTAGAGCCTGTGGGGCTGCAAAGCCCTCTGAGTCCCTGCCAAGCTTGACTCCTGTGTTAAAAAGCACTTTCATTGTATGGGTGATTTGTCAATGGATTGTGGGAAAAACTCAGATTTCAAACCAGAGATGAAGACAAGCAAACCCTCTTACCAGCCTGTGGGTTGAATGCAGAATGCTCTCAAGCTTGCTGCATACCACCCACTTTAGATTACAGACTTGGAGAGTTATTTTTAAAAAGTAATTATAGTAGTAGAGGGTACACTCATCTGGAATGGCTGCCTGAGGAAACGACGAGCCCAATGCAGCTCAAACTGCTTTTCAAGTCTATAATCGTGTTTATTTATTGCCTTTAAAAACAAGACTCAAAATCCAACTAATTTCTGAGTGAAAATGTCTGTGTATTTCCCCAAGGAGTCCAAGCAGCTAGACTGCACTGAAAACCTGTCCTGGCCTTTCAGTCTAGCAGCCAGCACTGCATGGAAAAAAAACCAAAAAAAACCCAAAAAACCTCCAAACCATTAGTTGACTTCAAGCAAACCCAAACCAAAATCCCTTTTTATTCTTTGTTTTCGCTTGAAACTGTGGCTTGATCATTAGAAAATTCTCATCAGAAGACTCGAATGGTCAATCTAATGATCTGTGCTCTGCATATGCTGATTTCTGCTTAGAGGTGGTTTCTGGGTAAGCAAAATACCAATTCTTAACCTCTGTGAGAGGGGTGGGTGCAAGTCCCAGAAAAATATTCTGTAGGGTTATCCTATTACAGCTGCCAGTGGATGGATTTTGGATCTGTATGCTGAGAAAGGACTCAGAAGAGATCGAAAGAGAGAGAAGAGGACCAGGTACTTGGGCAGATTCCAGGACTGTTATTTTTTCCCCCCTTTCTCTTCCTTTTGTGATGGAATCAAGCCCTTGGCTCACGCCCTGTTAATGCCCGAAGGCCTCCAGAAGGCCTGAGGATGCCTGTGAAACAGGCTCAGCATGCAAAGCCTGAAGGCCCCTGCACTCCCTTAGGTGGGGCTCCCTACAGCCCCCTCCTCAGAGGGCTGCTCTGAAAGCCCACTGGTTGTGCCTTCTTCAATAGGAAGCAGCCTAAGGGCATCCTATGACCTCATACTTGACAACTTGTCTTACAACCAGAAAAAGACTTAAACCCTAAAAATATCTCCATGGAGCCTAAAGAAAAGAATATGCCTGTTCTCCTCAAAATCATCAATCCTCCCACCGCCTGGCTGAGGAACAGCCACTTCCTCCCGGCATCCCCTGCTTTCCCTTCAAGCCCAGAGCCGACAGGAAATCCATTCTCCTCTTGTGAGAGACAGGAGATGAATTTTCCACAATAGCTCTCCCAGCAAGGGAGAAAATAGAATGAAACAATAGAAACCTCTAACTCAAACAACAGGAGCTGCTGAAGAGCAGCTCACCAGAAGCTCAGCATCACCCAGCTCCTAAGTAAGATGGAGTGGAAAGTAGCCAAGGACCTTGCAGCTGTACTGCTAACACACCACCCAGGCTCAAATGTAAGTTTGCATTACACCTGGAAGCTCGCTCTCCTCTCCGAGAACAGAGGCAGGAAAACTTAAAATACATAGATTAAAATGAAATTATATTGCCCTTTGAGTATTGTGTTCAGTTCTAGGCCCCGCAGTTCAGGAAAGATATTGAGGTGCTGGGGTCCAGAAAAGAGTGACAATGCTGGTAAAGAGACTGGAGCACAAGTCCTATGAGGAGAGGCTGAGGGAGCTGGGGTTGTTTCATCTGGAGAAGAGGAGGCTCAGGAGTGACCTCGCCACTTTCTACAACTACCTGAAAGGAGGTTGTAGCCAGGTGGGGGTTGGTCTCTTCTCCCAGGCAACCAGCAATAGAACAAGAGGGCACAGGCTTAAGCTCTGCCAGGGGAGGTTTAGGTTTGGCTATTAAAAAGAAATTCTTTATATAGAGAGAAATCAGGCATTGGAATGGCCTGCCCAGAGAGGTGGTGGATTCTCCATCCCTGGGGGCTTTCAGGATGAGACTGGATGTGGCACTGAGTGCCATGATCTAGTAATCACAGTGGTGTTGGATCAAGGGTTGGACTTGATGATCTCAGTGGTCTCTACCCAGCTGTTTCTATGATTCTGTGATTATGGAGTGGACTCCAAAAACCTTTCCATAGCTGTTCAAGCCCCCAGGATCTCACACCACAGTGCCATGGGTCACCTTCCCATCTCCTAGCAGCTCCTCTGAGACGGGGACAGGGGACTGTGATGCTGCCTTACTGCAGGTGGGTGGAAGAGGATGGGAGCAGGGCCCCTACTTCTCCATCTGAGAGTTTGCTGCCTCATATCCAGGAAAGCACAGCAGAATATCTCAGGTATTTGTGTTCCACAGGTAAGGCTCAGCAAACCAAACACCTGAGACACTATTCTATGTGTGTATATGTGCCTATGATACCAGCAAGACTAACAGTGTATATTAAAGGAACACTGTTTCAAATAACTTAATTCACATTTTAATCTAAAAAGTAAGACACAACTTGATAAAGAGAATGTTATCTGATCTCTCCTGGGGTTTTTTAATCTTTAAGCTACTTTTTGACTGGCCCTGAACTACTACAATACTGTTAATTTCTGTGTAAGTCAGGAACTTGAAATGACTCCAAAGAAGAGTTAAAATCACTAACTTGTTGCTTGTGGCTCAGTGATGCAGGACAGCATAATCAAAAATTAAAAATAAATCTGAAATTTGCATATAAAATCCAGCTAAGAATTAGGATAGGGAATGCATTTCCTTTTAAATGCCCTGCTAGCAACCACTTCTCTAAGGGAGAAAATAGCATGCAAAAAGAGTGTCTCTAAAATTTCTAAGGTCTTCCTCAGCCAGTGTGCACCTCAGAGTCACCCTCACCCTTCCTTCCAGGGTGGGCAGAATAAATGTTAAAAAGCTTTCCATGCACTGATTACCACTGAAATGTAGCACCTTCGACAAAATTACACATGACCACATCTAATTTTGCCGATCCTGGTCTTGATTTACACAGGTGGAACATGAATGGCTGGATCTGAAGGTCACTGCACTGATGGCTGTGTTAGGATGAACCCACTATCTCTGCTTCAGCACAAGATCTCTGAACAAAACATTGTTTCTTCCCCAGCTCAGAGCAAAACAAAAGGAGCAAAGCTGAAACATACACAACTGGGAGGAAAAAAAGTCCTGCTCTCATCACCATGGAGAAAACCCTGCTGTCGCAAACTTTCTGAAGCCTTTTTCCTCAGCTTCCTCTTGCCCAAAAGACAACATTGGAAAGGGGAGGGGAAAACGCCCATACCCAATAAGCCAAACCAACACGCAGACATAAGCACCTGGGATGCAGTTCATCGGCAAATCTCCTTCTCCACTGCAGCCTGTGAGCGGCAGAAACAGAGGCGAAGAAAGTCCCAGCCGGCATTGGCGAGAGGTTATTCCCCATCCTCCTGCATTGTGCAAAATGGGGAGGCTCCTGCCTGCCGGCACCCCTCACCTGCCCCAGGTATCTGGGCGGTGCTGGGATGGCCGCCCGCGCCCTCTCCGACTGAACCTCTCCCTTCCCGCAGCCCTCCTGACTCATGGCACTAAGCTCGGCTGGGGCTCACTCCCCCGGCTCCTGCTTTGCTGGAGAACAGCCCCCAGCACACTTCAGGCTGGGAGAAAATGGGGCTTGTCTGGGAAATCGGGAGCCCTGCCCAGAGATTAGGTAGTCAGGCAAAGCCCTCCCAGAGGGGATCAGCTCACCCCATTCCCACCCACTCTTGCTGGCAGGAGCCACGCGACAGAGCTCTGGAGCAAAAAAACAGGGCTGAACTCGCACTACCTGCAGGGATCTCCGCTGCCCTGTATTTGATGCCTGACCTTGAAACACCTCAGCAGGCACACCATGTGCTACTGTTGCCCTGGGGCCGAGGACGAAGAAAGCCCAAGACCCCTCTGAGATGCTGCTGGAGCATTTGTTTCTCTTCTCAGGGGGAAAGCAGGTCATCGGGGCACAGCAGGGCCAGGCAGTGGCTGAATCACATCTCATCCACCATGCTGGAATCCCTTCCAATACCCTGGGACACAGCCATCAAGCTCTGCTGGCAGCATGCACCCCCAAACAGATGGTTTCCTCTTTCATTGCCCTAATCCAGGGAGGAGGAAAAACTGACTGGGAAAGAGAAGGGGCCTCACTGGCAGAGACTGAAGGCAGGGACCAGAGCCAGGGTGGGTGGTTGCTCCTGCAGCTGCCTGACCAAGCTGGTAGGGCAGCCTGCACTGACCCCCTGCAATCCCCCTGGATAGGACTCAGGTTCCCAAGGGTAAGGAAAACTAGACACACAAAGCAGCATCCTTGAGCGAGATGTCTCCCTCTCCAGGCAGCAGTAAACTGCAGAGCAGCAACCCAGCAAGGATTTTCCCCTTCCAGCACATCCTGTGCAAAAACCTCCTGTTTTTTTTTTCAGTGGGTATCAAAAGTGGTTTGAGTACAGGCAGGGATCAAGCTGGAATCTGGGTGGGAAGTGCAAGGGGCTGCCATCATCAATGCCCAGCCCTCCATGACATGAAGAGCCCAAGTCTCTCTCCAAGTTGGGCTCTGCAGCCCAGTGTGACATGATGATTTCATGCCATGCAGTGTGTTCTCCCCAGGGCTGCACTTTGGAAGACACAGTGGAGCAAGAAGAGCTGACACCCCTCCAACTTGACCTTTGTCTCCAGCTGCCTCTCCTACTTAGTGCCAAGAGAAATTAAAAACAATGCAAGCCCTGGAGTCTTGGGTCAACCCCTGCAAAACTGTTAATCCCAGTTGCATCACCCTGTCTCTGCCACTTGAATTGCCACTGTGCTCTTCAGAAGCTCAGCAGATCAGTCATCTCCTTCCAGCTGAAATTCCTTTATTAATTATCTCAAGACCCCTGAAACAGGAAGCCCAAATCCATAACCCCTTCTCTCTGCTGATGCAGATATAGAAGTATCTGAGAGAGGGCAAAACTTTGCATCCAGAATACAAAGATTGCTCTTCAGTTATGCAACAGGAGAGATGATGGAGAATTCAATGCTTTGCAAATGGGCTCAACCAACAGCCACACTCAGCACTTTCCATTGTGTCTTCTTAGAGCAACAAACTATCTTTGCTCTAGAAAGGCATTTTTTAAGCAAATTTTATTCCAACTGTTCCATGGGCTTCCTCCAAAAACAAAAAATAATTCATACTACCATCTATCAAAATCCTCTCCGGCCACCCCACAAACAGGGGTTTTCATGTGGTTTTCTTCTGCCCAACCTCCCCTGATGCAGACTTTTCCAACACTAATGAGGGAAATTGGAGAGAAGAAAGCAAAAACTCAGGGGAAGAAGACAAAATGTGGAAAGGAGACGAAAATATCAGTTTTGCCCTCTTAGTATGGTTATAAAAAAAATCACAGAAAAATTGAAGGCATGGACGTGAGTCTCACAGAAGTAATACAAAACTACAAAATTGTCCACAGGACATCTTTTGCAGGACTACCTAGCACTGCTTATCATTTCCTTCATGGCAGTGAAAGCTGTAGAATTTTTACTTGTGTAAGAGGGAAGTAGGACTAAATACATATGAAGAAAGAAATTGACAAAACTAAGATAAAGAGGAAAGAAAAAACTGAACCCAATATGGTATCTCTTTGGGGGTCAAGGCTCTGAACTCATTACACTTTCCTTTGCTTTACAGGTAAAATGTTTCCAACACAGTCAAATACTAATTATTGTTTCAGGAGAGCACCATGGCATTGCTGACCAGGCGGAGTCACAGGATGGTCTATGTCAACTTCCCAAACCAGACAGGCTAGGGACAATTTGTGCTGGCCTGCAAGGGGCACAGGCAAACCACTGGCACTCAGAAGCCGGCACGCAGAGTCACTCCAGCTTGGCTGAATCAGGCCCATAATCAGCAAGCAAGACCGTAACATCTTCATAAAGTAGGATTTAAGTACAAACATCTGCCTTGCCATTTTTTAATTAAGGGAGTTTATAGCTAGGTATTCGTTTCCGTAATCCACGGCTCCAGCTGCAGAAATGCCATGCGTATTCTAATTATGGCAGCCAGTTTATTTAACAGAGTTTGACATTGTTTGACATTTAGCTGAGTCACCTTGTTCCTGGGTAAAGCAACAAAGGCTGTTCTGCAGTTCAACAAGAAAGAGGCAGAGATTTGATATCAAATATAGAACACATATCACAGAAATTTTAAATTAAATACAGCTGAGGTCTATTCTGTTATGGCAACTTCTCTCTTTGGGACACCAAGTCAACCTAAATGTTTTCCAGATATAACTCTTCCCCTCAAGGACATGTGTACCATCTCTCTCATGTTCCTGGAGGGTGGGAAGGGTAGGAAATGTTGTAATGGGCATATGGGGTTTATCTCACCCTCCCAAAATATCATACACCCATATATCAGGACACCCATCACTAAGATCTGCACAAAGACTGAGCAGCAGACAGTCACATGCAGACAGCCAACATTTTTCTGGGAGAAAATAAAACAAATGTCAATACAGGAGTAACAACTGCTACCTGCAGACTGAGATTTTCCTACAGCACCCTGCATGAAGCCATCTGTACTTCTGTACAGTGCTTTCAAAGATCTCAAAATGCTTTCCAGCAAAAAAGGCAAGCCAGCAGTATCCATTCTTAGCACACAGAGGTTTCACAAAGTGGCTTGTCTGTGAGTTTGTTCGTGCCACAGCTGGAAAGACAGCCTTCTCTTGGACTACTCTCCTCATCCCAGATTGGAAATGGAAGGCAACACCACCTTCCCCTGGCTGCAGAGGGCCTGAATGCATCACAGAACACTTCAGAGAGCAAACCCTGATCCTGGAAGTGCCTTCCACAAGGTCAGTGGAGGCTGCCAGGTGGCTTGTTCTGCCCTACTGCAGTTTCAGTGCTTCTGTCATGTATTTGTGCTGCTGGCTTCCAAGTCTCTGCTTCCCTGCCAGCCCTGGAGTTGTGCTCACCACACATCTGGAGCAGCTGCTTTGCCCACAAACAGTGTTGGGGACCACACCACACTCCTGGACACAACTAAGTCCTTTTATCTCAGCTTCTCTTCACAGACCTTAAGGGAAGAGGTGGGGTCTCCTTTTTATAGCTAAAGACAGAACAGACCTTATAACAGGCTGAAAATACTCCACTTATCCTGGCAGGCAGTGCAGTGAGCTAAACTTTAAGCCAACAGCCAGAATCGTGCAGTTAGACAATAGAGAGCTGGCCAGAGTGTGCATTTCCAAGAGCACTCTGCGGTCTGGCTCTTCTCCCCCATGCCATCCCTGCAGTTGCTGCTGGAAGAGGTCACGTAGAAGTGTGTGCTGTTACCCTGAGGACAGGATGTCCAAGTCCTCTCCAAAAGGTGTCAGAGGGATAGTGGCTCAGGTCAAAAAGATAAGCAAATACCTTTTTGGCCAGCACTGCAGAAATGCCTATTTGCATTTAACCTTCCTTCAGTTTCCTTTATATCCCAGTGACAGCTCTAATTATTCATTCCTTATTACACAGTAACAGTGCCTGCAGAGCCACAGAAACCAGGAATGACAAAGACTGACTCTGGTCTCTAGTGGCCTCCCAGCTGGTGGCCTGAGCTTGGGCTGCCTGTTCGCACCCCACAGACAAAGCCCCCCAGAAGCCATCAAATCCCTTTGTGGGGTAGGGCACAAGTCAACCTGAATCTGAGCAGCTGATGCAAGATCCCTTGGGAGCCCTAAACACCACAACAGTTATTTTAGGAGGACGTGGAGGTCTGGTATCACAAGACTAGATGTATGAGCTCCCAGGGAAACAGCATTTATAAAAGTGGCCACAAGAAGTACTAGAGACAGTAGCTGGGGAATTGCAGTTCCCAGCTGTTCTCACTCATCTTATTTAGGGCTTTCCCCACAGCATTACCTGGTAGAAAAGGAATAATTCTTTGCTTGGGGTCTTTCTGGCCTCCTTCAATAGGGAACTTGTCCAGAAGCTGCATCTGCAAAGGAAGCACAACAAACATCTTAGGGGGAAAACATGGACTGACTGCATAGGGATCAGGGGATCTCTTGGTTTGTGTGTGGTTTAAAACAACAGCAACTGCGGGAATTACTCTGTCTTTTTGCAGGGAAGCCTGTACATAAAAAGGTATGAGATAGTTCACTCCAAGAAAGGGAGGGCAAGTTTCTGGCAGCAGAGAGGAGCTGGGACAGGGTCCAGGCAGACATCTGAACCTGGCCTTGCTGCTGCTCTAAAATTAGCCTCATTATTTGTTACAAAACACACTCCTTGTCTCTAATCCACAGTCTGTGTGTGCTGGTAGAGACACAGGTTTTACCTGACCATGTGACAGACCACCCACCAGGCTAAAACTGCTGTTCAAGCAACCAGATTAAAGTTATTTAATAAAACACCTTCTCTTCCTTTCTGGCAAGACACTGCCCACTGCCCTGGTCCAGCAAGAAAGAGCACTCCTGTTCTCTCAGGGAGACAGAGGAGGTGGAGTTTTGGAGAATACCTTCCACTGCAGTCCCCACATGGAGGAGAGCAACAGAGAAAAAGTAGCAGGGAGGAAGGCCTCAGAGAGCAGAGCATCCCAGAGAACACCAACCCCACGAATAGCCAGAAAGCACAGCTCAAAGTGGGCCCATGACAAGCACCCTTCAGCACATGGTTATGGCATATGTGAGCCAGAGTTTCACCCATAGCAGCTAAGATCTTGCCCCACCACCTTCCAAACCCAGCTCATCACAGCCATATGTTTCTAACACACCCCTAAGGGCCATCCAGACTCAGGATCCTGTTTTGCTGCAGGCCTGCAACCAGCTTTCAACTGGAGGAGCTCAAGCAGGTATTAATGGCTATGCTGGCATGCATGCCAGAGCAGACTGCTGCCCACCAGTGACTTCACATGGAAACAAGCTTAGGAAAGCTGCATGCTGATCTGACATTCCTAAATGAGCTCTATAATATCTCTTTGGGTGATGAGACTGGATGAACCAGTGGGACTGATGCTGAAGACCAGCTGAAAGGCCACGCGCAACCTGAGGCTGAAAGGAAAGAAGCACCTGCTCCAGTGGCATCTTCACAGACCTGCCGAAAAGAGACTGACTCCAGCCCTGAAAACTGCCCTCCCACTCACCCTCTGCAACCTTTTGCTCTCGTTCAGCATGTGGTGCTACCAAGATAAACACCCAAATCTTCACATTCTATTTCATTTCCCCCACATGTCAGATGTATGGTTCAATGCTCAATACTCCCCCCCTACACAGAACTCCCAGCTCCCTTGGGCAGGGGGAACTCCAAAGGTCCTGCCAGCCCTGGGACTCCTTTCCAACAGACCAGAAGAGACGTCTTTCAAAACACAGTCCACAGCCCCTGTGGCCTCTGAGGAAGGTAAAGAAGGAAAAGCAAGCAGTCATCTTACTTGCCCTTACAGAACCCCTATCTCCTCACCTGAACTGCATCTACAGCTCAACACAAATAGCCAAAGTAGCAGCAAAAGCTGTGAGGGGAAGAGATGCTCTTCAATCTGCATTTCATCTCATCGGTGCTACTTGTCCAACAGTGAGGGTGTGCAAGTTAACAGTGGTTTTGCTAACTCAACAGATTTTCCTGTAAAAATATTTTTTTGCTAACTTGGGGAAAAACCAGTCAGAGTTATTTTTCTTATTTTTTACTGGTTTTGTTTTAAGCACATAGAATCCTTTTCCTCTTGTGCCGCACAGAACATCTCCAGCATTTTCACCATATGGCCCAGCAAACCAAAGATCAAGAGGAAACTTGGGAGTAGAAGAAACATCTGTGCAGGAGAAGTAGTTAAAAGATCCCACATGTTTCCCCATCAGGGAGTCAGCCTGGTAAATAAATAGACCGTAGCTTTGCGGATTGCTGGCTAACTTGCTTTTCTGCCTACGGAGACATGTTTTTTATTGGAAAGGGGAAATTTTGTTTTCTTGCAGGTAGAGCTCTGGGTGTTTGACGTCAGGCATGGGCAGGGGTTTTGTTCAAAGGAGAAAAACAAACAAACTAAACCAAAACAAAACAGGAGGGGGAGGGAATCCCCACTAACTGACTTGAAGCTTCACTTTTGCAACGCTTTTAGCCAGGAAGGCAATTCTCACTTTACTATGTGGTGACTGATTCAAGCTGGAACCGATACAGACGAATTCCCATGGTTATTCTTGGAGTTAGATTAGCTTGGCTAATACAAGCCTTTTTAACCACATCAAGAGACTCACAACATGTATAACTTTGTGCTATTTATCTAAAGGGTGGATATCAGCAAACTAGATACAATAAACTGCAGCTGGAAGAGTTTGGCTAGACTTTCCTAGACTATACTTTCAACCCCAGCTCTCGCCTCCATTGGGAGGGTCTGGATGGCAGGGAGCTGGGAGAGATAGAGGCACTTAAGAGACCATCAACAAAATTCATGGGGACACAGCCTGTCCCAATGTAAAGTCTCCAGGAAATATGGCAGATTTCTCATCTTCTTCAATATATGAGATGATATCCCAGTGAGAAACCATGCACATGTTTGTGCAAAACTTTAGACAAGGCATAAAGTTGCTGCTCCTCTAACAGGCCATACAAGACTGGGCACCCACGAAGAAGTGTGAGGTTGGGCATCCCTGCAGGAGTGTTACAGTCCCTCTTCAACTCCCTGCCCACAGACCACTTGCTTCTGGTGTGCAGATTGGTCCCTGGACCAATGCCTTGGGTCTGGAATGAATCTCTGGCATAACATGGAAAACACAACAGACCTAAAAAGGACCTGAGCAAGGACTTAACAGCACCCCAGCAGTAACACCCCTGCCTCCATGCCCAACTGTTCTCATTAATGCCTTAAAAATATACTCCCAGCATGACAACATCCATACACATGAGTCTGAACCGCACAGAGAACCTGCAACACAGACCAGAAGGCAATGGCTGCCCTTCAGTTCTGCCATGCCAGAAACCCTTCAGGATGTTACAGACAAAGTGTAGCAGAATCACAGACCCTTCTTCAGCACTTCCCTGCACCCAGTTCTGCCATTCAAAGCCAGTGCAAGTTAGATCTAAAAATTGCAGAAAAGCAGGATTCTGTATCCTCCTGCCTGCAGGAAAGGATTCAAGGTGGAAGATGAGGAAGAAGTAGGTTCAGGAAAAAAAAAACCAACACACCAATGGACCTGAATGAAACATCTCAAATCTCCCAGAGGTGATGGGGTGTCCTGAGACAATGCTCAACTTCCCCACTTAGACAAGTTCTGATGAGAGGAGAAAAACGGAGCAGGTGGGAATGGAGGAAGCTGAAGTACTGAAACGCCTCCTGGTAGGCACAGCACTTTCCTCACATAATTAACATACAAATACCAATAAACAGATTTTCAGTTCACTTAATTAGAGGTTTGCAGAGCATCTGAAAGTCAAAAACTTTTATCTGTGACAAAAGTTTTTCCAGTAAAGGAAATGATTCTTGTTATTATTACAAATACACATATCATTGATGAAAAAACCCCTTCATTTAATGCCCCAGGTTATTCTGCTTAGACATGGGCAGTTTCCACATGCCGTTGCTCACATCTTTGATATATGACAGTTAAATTAGGGACAAAGTAATTCTGCTACCCGGAGTAAAACCATCCTGGCACAAAGAAAAATAGAAGTCTGGATGCAGAGTCCCAAAGGACTGAATTAGGGCTGTAGCTGGCTTTGGGCAGGCAAGAAAACACAGGTGGGCAATGCATTTTGGCAAACCTGGAGGAGTTCAATTAATCTGCTTACAGGTGTTAATATGTGAATCCCACCACAGAGGAGCCTCCAATTGCATGACTGGTGTGATAAGCAGGAAGAAACATGTTACCATGTCCCTGTATCACAGGGTGGAAGATCCATTTGGAAACAGGAAGGGTATATGGAAACCAGGAAGTGAGCTTTGCATATATTCAGGCAGCATGTCTAGAGTCAGGCTGAACAAACACATCCCACTCCTGCTCCTCACACAGCAGATGCATGTCCACAAATAACTTACCACAAAATCATCTCTCCAGGCTTTGTCTTTCTGAACTGCTTTGGGTTTGCCAACAGCTTTCATACCCAAGTTCTGCACAGGGTTTTGCTTTCTGCTCCAAGCAGCTTCCTTGTTGCTCCTGAACTAAACTCATTTAAAAGACCTGCTGTAAACCTTGTGGTCCAGATTATGACTTTCTTACAGTTGTCAGAAGATGATCAATGCAATTAATCCCATTAAAAATCAAGGGTATTACTCATGTGAGCTACTCCTTATTAAAATGAAAACAGACTCAGAGCACTGGCCCACTCCACTCCTTCTATTTGTACATAACCACGAAATCACTTGACTTGCAAGAATAAAATAGGAAGACTTTATGGTTACAACTCAACAACTTCCCTGAGCATTTTCCTTCTCATCTCTTCTGCTGGAGGCCACCTTCCCTAAGAATGCAAATATGCTGTGAAGAAAGAGATGCTCCTACACATAAGAACAGTTTGGGCCCAGCAATTGACAGCTGGTGGCATCTGTGGTCACTTCACATCAGTTCTGCTGTGAAAATAAGATTCCACCCCTTGTCTGCCTTGTAATGGTAACACCTGGTTAAAATCCTTAACTAAGAACAACAAGCATCCCTTGGGATGCTACAAGAGCACCTCTGAGGATGAGAAGCCAAGCATCTTCTTGATAACTATTTACTTATTACATTTTACATATCTTGGGTAAATTTTCATAAAAACATATTTCTTTCTGTTGTAGATATAAAGACTTCCAACACCTGAGATTAAGGGTGACTTCTCTTTAGCAGGAGAAACTTTTACTCTGCTATAAACCAACCGGTGCAGGGGACATGAATGTATAAACTGTTCAATGGCTTGATCCTGTACCATTTCCCAGCAGGAACTTTGTTCCTTGTTTGGTCTTGAGGTTTTGGAAGTTTATAGCCAAACACAACTCTCTGAAATGAATCTACTGAGACAGTTACCTGACCTCCATGTATGCCTTACACAACAGACTCTAGCTGGGATCCTGCTGAGCTGTTAGTTCCTCCCCTTCCTTCCTTGCAGTAGTTTTAACTCCTACAGTGAGAAGAGCAAAGTTCTCCACACCTCTTAAAATAAGCAAATGAGGACACCCACATAATCTGTAGTGTGGGTACCTCTCTGGTTCCTTTTCAAGTAGATGTAAGTTTGCCACATGCAGTTGAAAACAAAGCTCCACAGTAGGTCAGCACTGCAGTCACGGGAAATTTAAATATCCTGAGGACAACTTTCATCCAAACCAGTTAGTTTGGCCAGGAAAACAACATCCACATTGCAAAATGATGGACTCGACCTTCTGCAGAGAGAGATGAGGCCTCGCTCTCTTTCCAGCATCTAATTTACTTGTGTGCCAGAGAAACTGCAAATGGAAATCAAACCACGACCAAGAACAGCAGATATTTTTGAAAGGTGCCCCCCAAACCCAAGTGAGTTTGCCACCTTACTTTTAGTCACTCAAGTGATCTCAAGACTACAGCTCTTCCTATTACTGAGTGCCAAGAGGTATATTAGCTTCTCTTTTTCCAAGTGGTCATCAGAAAATGCATCTTTCAATAAAAATGAGGCAAGCAAACAATAATGTTAATTTAGCCACTGCTGGACTTGAAAGATAAAGTACATGCAGAGAGCCAAGCATCAGACACATGGTGACCCCAGCTCTCAGCGATCCCTTCTCACAAGGCTGATCTGAGCTCGGAGTCCCTAAGCTAGAAGAAAGGGCTACAGCCAGATGGGAGATGGGGAAGAGGAGAGGAGGCATCTGTACATGTGCACAAGTACACACAAGTGTGTGCACACTTATAAGAGTCTGCCAAAGAAACTGGTAGAAAAGCAAAGATACTACCAAGAATCTGAAACTAGTGATGATGGAACTCACACCTTCAGCAGGAAGGGCTGGTTAAGGGCATCTGCAAATCAGAAAGGGTTGAAAGTACCTAAGGCAGATAATGAAAGTTTAGATGAGAAGGGAAGGTAAGATACCAGAATAGGAGTTATTAATTAAAACCCTGAGGAGCTGCAGCAATTTCCTTTCATTTTGAATTTGAAAACCAGCTGTGCTGCTCACTGACAGGACTGATGGTTTCAACATCATCAGCTATATTCAGATCTATTTTGAATTATAAGCCACGTGATCTGCAAGAAAAATAATGGCCAGAATTGGGTTGAATTCTGTCATCTTCCAGAGTTTTCCCATAAATAAATCTCTGGCCCTGTCTCTGCTTTTGCACCTGTAAAATGTGAGACAGATTTCTGGTAGGTGGCAGGAGATTTAAAAAGGGATCCTGCTCTCCATCAAAGGCTCTGAGTCTTATGCCTCAGAGCAGTAGTCAGAGACGAAATTCAGAGGAACTGTACTCATCTAAAACCAGCAAAACAGAAGGAAATAGAAGCACTATTGTCAGTGGGTTTCAGATATGCGTATTCTCTCATTTGTGGGTTTGTCCATCTGTAGCATATTCTCCTGAGCAAGAGAGTGGAGAACACAAGAGCCCGTCTCCACAGATTCACCTTCTATATTCTGGTCTAGAGAAGATCACTTCTTCAATGGTTTGATTTCAGGATAGGTTTTCTGCTAAGATTAATCAGTGGAGCCTCCATTATGTGAATGGAAGGACGTGATTTACTCCAGTTCAGGACCATATCTGCTGAGATCAATGATGGAAGGACATGCATGGCAGGGAGTGAAACCACTGCCCTTGGGACAGATCCCTCCGCAGGATACAGCTGTTAGAGAATTTTCTCTAGAATGTGGGTCACACTGAGCTTCTTTCTATTTCTCCTCTATTTCACTCTCTTACAGGAACAGCAAACAAATTCACCCTCACAGACACAAGACAGCAGGAGGTCTGCCTAACTCCCACCCCTTCAAAACTGGCCAGATCAGAACTATACCTGAGCATAACATCAACTAGCAAAAGTTTGCAAACGACTTGGAGAACATGGAACAGCACAGCCCATCTGTTAGTCCCTCAGATGTATAACTGACATCTTACACAGCAGAAGGAGGTGAAACTCCATCTCTTCCTAAAGCAATAACAGGTTTCACAATGCAATAGAAATAATTACATCAGGCAGTCAGTGATATTGGCTCTCTTGTGATGTTACACGATGCCACAGCATGCAACAGAAGTGCAATAACTCAATCCCTGAGAAGCAGCAGCAACTGTTTTCCTTTTATTTTGAAAGAAAAAAAAATTACAGCAAAAATTGTCCATATAACTGGCTGACATGCCTGACAATTACAGCATTATAGGATATGTTCTGAATTAAATATAGTGTGATCCGTGAGAAACTCAAACAAAAGCAGGAAAATGCATACAAAAAAAGAGAACAGACATTTACAGTATGGTGTAATCCCCAAAGGGAAAATGCCTTTCTCAGGTCTGAGAATTTCCACCAAAAATCTTGGAAACCTTACAAACCTCTCAGCATCCAAGTAAAACAGCCAGGGGAGAAGAAGTGGGGAGCAGAGACTGGGGGTCTTTCCCCAACATTATCCATCAAAAGAGGGAATGCTGTTTCCCAGCTGAGACATTTAGTATTTTTCATAGAGAAATGCAGCTTTCTCTAAAGACTCTGCACAACTAGCCCAGCATTTGCGGCTAACACAGACTTGCAAAACATTTGGAGGTGCTGGTTTGGGATAACAGAGGCACTTGATGCATCTCTGAAGAGATTCTCAGAAAGCCCACACTGTCCTTTCACAGAGCAGCTATTGAAGTCTCCTGCCAGAAGCATTTTCTTTCCCCAATGCTAAATTAGACTGGCCTCATCCAACTTAACCACCCTGGAAGATGCTTAGACAAAGGCTACTTCATACTTCTCCATCTGTCCATGGTGATTATATGTCCCCTGTTGCTCTGGTAGCTACAGTGGATTTGTCCCAATACCATCCCTGGGAAGTAAGGCCATACCACAACTCCTGTTTTAGAGGCACAGAGAGATGAATGCTGCAGTTGTGTGGCACTGCAGGGTCATGCAGAGATGTCAGAGCCATGCTGATGCCATGTCCCAGCAGGTCAATTAGCTTCTAAGAAAGGCTCATAATTTTGTGATGGGCTGAAAGCATTTTGCCATTTTTTTCCAACAGCTGGCACATCCACAGACAGCCCACATGTGGAGGCTGCACAACCTGGGCATGCCCTAAAAGGCCCACTGCAGATCATAGTGAAAATCCTGGCTGAGAAGAACTAACATCAACAGAAGAGCATCCTTCCTTACGTCCCACAACTTTTTTATCCTTACAAAACCCACAGGCTTTAAGTGTTTCTTCAGACTGTGCATAAGCAGCAAGAGACCAGCATGCTTCAGGGACACACACTGCAGCCATAGTGCCCTTGGACTATGGGAGCAGGACCAGACAGCAGGCCTTCAGACAGCAACAGAACTGCTTCTGGCAGCTCCGTCAGAGCAGAGGTTCCAGTTTTAAACACAACAGCAACTCCAAGAGCTTCACTGAAAGGGACCAAAGCAAGAAGGTCTTTTCCATTAATCACTGCTTCCTTCATTACCTGGGAATTTTAAAAAATATTTACCCTCTATACTTCTTTAAATCTCAAGTCTTTCAATACAATGATTGAAATACACTGATATTTTAGGGTTTATTGGTGCACTTACTTAGCCATTCCAAAGGCCTCACAATGAAAAGGCTACAAGTGCCTAAATACTGCCTGAATTTGTGCAAGCAGGAGCAGGTCAGAGCAGCCCAAAGGCTGGGTGGGTGGGTGGATGCCTGCAGGGCTTCAAACCGTCTGGTCCTTAGGAAATCCCTGGCAGCAGCGTCAAACTGCAAGCAGGGTGCTGGAAGGAGCATCTGAAAAGCAGCTTGGAGCCATTAGCAGGGTGCTGCTATTAATTGCACCCTTGCTGCTAGCAAAAACACACACTAGGTGTTGTCACCATGATGCACAGACTGGTTTGGTTTTGCCTTTGTTTTGTTCAGTGCTGTTAGATTATCCAAGGAACAAAACTCCTGATCTGTTCCACAACATGACAGTCTTAGAATGGCATCTTGTGGGTTCTTCATTTAAGGGGCCCTTTGTGTGCCAGCGTGACTCCTCCTGGGTTCAGGCAGCCCCTAAAAGTACTGAGGGTGTCAAGGGATGGAGAATCACACCTGCCATACAGTGCCCTCTTCTACCTTTCCTTACTGTCTCTTATAAAGTGGTAAGAGTTGACTACCCAGCCAGATCCCATCTTTGCATTTGATTTTGTTTGAACTCGTGCAAAGCCTGGCACAGAAACACTCTGAAACCAAATTTATACACTGGATGGTCCTTGAACTTGCATCCACAGAATTCATCCTTAGAGAGTCCTCTGTTGTTCACACAGTGGTGACCACGGTTTTAACTAAACCTTGTTAAAAACACACTCTTACTTAAATTGGCAGTTTTGTGAGTCTGCAAGACTCCCCTCTGCTTACACTGATATGAGAGAGGTAAGATTTTAGCTCCAAATGTATGAAACTTAATCCCTCTGTTTTCATAATCTACATCTTCTCTACAGCCTGTTAGCTCTGCTTGATATAGTGTCCCCTGGAAACCATGAGTCACTTCAATATTGGAAACAGAAACAATAGCTCAGAACACAATGGTACATTTTATTTCAGTAACTGCATCTGAAATGGTATCTACTCATGTCCATAGTACATTTCTTGTAGCTCTGGAGAGAAGGGGAGAGCAACCACCCAGCGCAATACAATGAAGAAACTGTGCCAAGCACAACATAACCACAGGTTTTAACTCCACACTGGGAGGAGACTCTTTTGTCTTCTTTTCTCCCTCTCTCCCTCTCTCCAAACCCCAAGATGTTTTGCCTGCATATCTGGTTCCAAACACATGTGTATCTCGTCTTTGGAGGGATTTAGAAAGGAGTATAGACAACAAATCCCACTGCCTGAGCAGGCAGACAGAGCTGCACATGTAAGAGATATCTTGCTCCAGGACTCCAGGGAGGTAAGCAAGCAGGACAGGCGGGTTCCAACCGTTCAGAGCCAGCTGCCAGTCCCAGCATGGGCCCTTCAGCTCAGACACTGCCTGGCCTAGGGTGCTATGCCAGCATCTCCCCAGGATGCTCATCTGGCATGTAGGGACAGCAAAGGTGTTCAGTGTGTGGGAAGGATAGACTCCAAGCATTGGTTGCCCATCTGGGCTTGCAACGCAAGAGGGAAAGTATTTACATGCTAGAATACAATGTAAGAACAAAGCTCGGCTTGCAACAACCAGTCCTTACTGGTGTCTATGGCAATGGCAAAAGGATTTTCTCTGTAGAATTATTTCTGAGCAGGGGAGCAAAAGTCCATGGATATCAGAAAAGCTGTTTCAAAGACACGTCTCATCATTAGCACAATCACACAATGCAAGCACCTTTGCTGCACACTCAAACCCATGCCAGCTCCTTCCAACCCCTGCCCCAACACACGGCATGGACAACATTCTCTCTTTAAACACAAAAGGGGAACTTGAGTAACACGGGTTCATAAAGCCCATGCCCAGAAGGAGGAGCCCAGGGGATCTGCGGAGCTGTCCCGAAGGGCCGTGTAGATGGACCAAAACATGGCGGAGGACTCCACTGGAAGGAGGGACAACACATTCTGTAGAACAAACACAACCCAGCACCCTAAGAAGGGAGGCTGGGACTAAAACCTTGGTCTTGTAAGTACAAGTCTGCCTGAGGAGCCTTGTTAATTTAATTGAGAATGAAAGCAAACCCTGGGAAAGTAGACTGGTTTGGACAGCGGCCATGGCGGCTGCGCGTGTGCTGCTCGGAGCTGAGTGGGCACTCCAAGTGTTTACAGGGCCTCTGAGTTACGCTCCACATGCTCGAGCATTACTCCAGGATTTTCATTCAGATAATAATCATCCATCTCTAGATGCGTGGCTTGTGGACCAGATGGTATTCTGTGTATTATACCAACTAATCACATGTAATATTTGGCAGGGTATTAAAAGCATCGATGGAGGTCTTTGACAACAGTAGGGGATATTTTTGTCTTTTTTTATCTCAGTAGCTTTTAAGTGGTGCAGGCACATTGTCAAGAAATGCTTCTGGGGCTATGACTTTTCCAAACTTGCAGACGATAAAACTGCTACAAATTGTGAGGGACAAACAGCACATGGAATCAGATGCTGGTAATTCAGGAGGAGAGGGACTCCTTTCAGCTCCATCCTCCCATCAGGAGGTTTCCAGCCTGTATCCCTACCTGGTGGCATTTGCAAGACCTGACAGTGAGACTCTGGTCAGCAGTGCCAGGTGCAAGAGGTACCCAGTACACTGTTACCTACCACAGAGCTGCCTTGAAGGCCAGAGCTGTTGTGCCTGTCCCTGTCAGGGAAGTGGCTTCCTGAGCTTTAAGCCAAGGGTGGCCACAGACCCACATGGTTTGAACACCAGCACCAGTTGCTCCATAGGCAATTGGCTACACGTCCACCTTGCCCGTGAGCATCCAAGCCTGTTCTCCTCTGGCAGATGTTCTTCCAATAACATGAGGAGCAGCGTAGCACCAGGAACAGTTTGTACATAACTAGGCACGCACTCGGTTGTAAAATGAAAACAGAAGTGTTCTCCAGCCTGCCTGGCCACACATGTAACCCACAGTGGCCAGCTGAACGATACACAGGGGTTATATGATGCAAGATGTGCTAGGATGATGCAAGGAGAGGGTGCTTGGGAAAGCAAGCCACAGGAAATCAGAAGCCACAACTCATCCCATCCAGTAGCTTCTTCCCAAACATTTCTGAGGGGAAGAAAGTGCTTTGAAGATCAGGCCAATGCCCATCCAGGACAAGACCAGTGAAGATGCAGATTTCTGTGCCTTTCCACATCTTGTGACCAGTTTTAGAAGCTAGATGGGGCAGACAGGCAGGGCAAACAAACATGACAGTCATTTGTGCCCTGCTAGGCACTGTGCCTGCATCCAGGGCTATTTTTCATGCTCCCTGTAAATGCACTTGTCTATTCTGTCCTCACCATCACACAAAGCCACAATAAAGAGACATCAGAAGAATGCGTAGATTGTGGAAACATCCTCACAAATGTGCTGGAAAGTCCAAGCCCAACCAACAAGCTGCAGGTACCACACAGCTCTCTTCTGCCATAGCCCCTGGCTCAGGCAGGGAATTAACATTTCAAAGATCCCCCCTAAAATTATACAATAATTCTTTGTCACAGAAAACATCCAGGAAGAGAGTAACTTGCATAAGAAATTCAGGCCACAGCCAGGCCCTGGAATTCCCTTATGAGCAGCAGTCAAGCTGTCTCATAGCACTGCAGTGTCAGACCTGGCTGTTGGCTTTGTAAGTCCACATGATCCTTGTGTCCTCTATAGGGTTCTTTATCTGATCTGCCTTTAGTGCCTCAGTGTTATGGCTGTAAGGGATGAGGTCTAGAGAGCTGCCACTTCAGCCATCTGCAGAACCTAGCACTAAAAGTTCAATTAAATAAATAATAATTAAAAAAACTATACCAAGAAAGAACTGATGAGAGGAGGAGGTGGGAGGAGGAACAACATATCAATTGCTTTCTACCAGGGCACAAGCAACTTCAAAACTTAGGTTCCACATATTACCCTGCCGGGAGTAAGAAAAATTGTCTGTTTTCCATTAGAAAGCAAGACACCAGCCTCCTGGAAGCACAGCTACTGCTAACCTTCCTTCATTATCAAATATGGACTGAAAAGGCATGGGAGGGCAGCAACTACACTCCCATGGCCAGTGCAGTGAGCTGCTGTTTGCCAGCAACTCAGATGAAAAGTTATCACGCTTAATTAGGGCTTCCTTTGCGGGGAAACCTTGGCTCAAGTAACTGAACAAATAAATTACCCTAGCAGACACACACATACACACAAATAACCTATTTTGCTCAGCCAGGTGCAGACAATTGTTTCTAGCCCTTCATCTGGGGCTGGTGCATGTCTCTCCATGAGGTCAGATGCAGGAGAACATTGCACCATCCAAAAACGGAAAAAAACCTGAGAGCGGCTTAAGAATAACGGAAATAAAACTCAGAAGAAATTTTCTCCACCGGAACAGGTGCAGAGATGTGATTATATGTGCTTCAACACACGGGCTTTGAACACGGCCTGAGCGTTACACTACAGATCCAATATGGTTAAGGAGGCTTTGAAATCTCACCCCTGCTTTGAACCCTGCAGATTAGTATCAACCTGGAGAAGGATTTGAACCTGGAGGAAGATGCTCATGTTTCGAAAACAAGCACCAGCAGGTGAAGGGGCAGGCAAAGGGGCTGCTCTCCATTACAAGGGGAATTGCAAGAGTGGCTTAGGCAGGCAATCTGCTTGCCTGCATGTGGGACTGAACAGCATCAAACACTGCAAGTACAACAGAGCCTTGAAAATGAAAACAAATTTCCCTTCTAAGCCGTCCTGAGGCATGCAACAAGGCAAACCACCAGACAGCTTCACTTGCCTTTCTGTTAAAATGAGCAAAGGAATAGGATTCATACATCAATGCTTCTGCTGACAGATGGGCTGACACTGTAATAGTATCTCATCTACTTAAAAGCATCTCTCAAATGTCAAAGGTAGAAAAAGAACTCCAGACTTTATATCCTGAGTCTGAATGTGTCCCTCGAGGTATTGCTTCCATATTTGAACCATGCAGAAAGAACCTATTTCTATCATCAAACAGGAACATAGAGAAAGAAGGAAAAACTAAGATGAGGAAGAGATACTGCTGGAGCCTTATGGAGTTGATTCTTATCATAAGACTGATTTGCAGGAGTCTGACAGTTCTGGGACATGTGCAAGTGCCCTGTGTGCTTGCAAGCAGATGAAAAAACAATGAAACAAAAAGCAAAAAGAAGGAGCCAATTTCTGCAAAATCAATTATTTCTTGGATGCAGAGGCCCCCTTTTCCATGCTTTGGCACTTCATGCAAAGACGACTTTTCTTCATGATGCCACTGGATTTTCAGGCACAACCAAATTTCCTTTCCAGGGAAACTTCTCTTACACTTGTCCTCCCAGCTGGTAAGTCTGCAGGAGTTATTAAGGTGCCACACTGAGAGCAGTGAGCATACAAGGATTATGTAACAATGAGTAACTGCAAACTGGCTTATAGTCTTTACTGAGAGGGTGGTCAAACACTGGAACTGGCTACCTAGAGGAGTGGTCAATGCCTCAAACTTCCCAGTATTTAAAAGGCATTTGGACAATGCCCTTAACTTGCTTTAACTTTTGGTCATCACAGAAGTGATCAGGCAGGTGGACTACATGGTCATTGTACATCCCTTTCAAAGAAATACTTAACTGTAATACTGAAGGCCTGTAGGATGGATATACAGCAAGAATTTCCTTATTTATGGTGTTCAGGATTATGACAATCTCATAAGATGAGAATTTTCTGTGAACTTTTACAGAACCCAATTCCCAGGACTGAATCTAAAACTCTCCATGAGAACCAAATGATCAGTCTGAGTTTTGACATGACCACAGTCACTGCTGCATCTGGCCACCTGACAGTCGTGAATTAAGTCACCCTCTCAAAATCCATGGGAGATGAATGCTCTTTCAGAAGAGGGAATCCAAAGCACAACTCACTAAAATCCAACTCTTCTGCTTTATTAAGGCCACAAAAAAAATTACAGTGTTCTTTCTTGCAGCTCTTTCAGTGCTTTAACCACTCTAAGAAAATTAGACGAAAGGCCAATACACATTATGTGCCTTTAGCCTAGGAAGGACAAGAGAAGCACAAGAGATCACTTGCCACCCTCGTGGAGAAAAACAGCCCCACATGGGGGTGGGCTGCAGCACATGGACGTGGTGAGTGTAACCTTCCCTGCACCAACTTCTGGCTGCTGATTTCCCAAAGGCAAGGACACAGATATTGTCCAGCACAAGTGGTTCAATCCTGAAGTCTCCCTTCCCAGCTGTCCCCATCTCCCTTCCCTACATTGCTAAGATACTGCTGGCAACATTACACATTTATCTCAAAGGTGCTCACAAGCTTAACTAATCACGATGAATAAAGGGATTATTTCCTTCTAGTTATATTCAAGAGAGCTTGCAGCTTCTCGAGGTTTTTCTAGCCCCTAACACCAGAGAGATGTAGCTCCATTCAAAACTGGTATGTGCTACTGAAATACAAATAAATTAACATGACGGAAGGAAAGAGGGAGTTTTCCATTCTGAATATTGGCTTGAGAGCCTGATGTATTTGAAATCAATTTTTTAAAATATATTTAAAGGGCTCTCTTTTATAGAGGGACCTTGTTATGACATGGAAAATTCACAGCTCCCAACATCAAGTCATGGGTGGAGGGAGTCTGGAGTATGAATTAAAAATAATGCGGTTGCTTGCAGAAATTAGCGGCACCAATTTAAATCCACACTCCCTTCCCTCCTCAAATAATCACCCTGTGAACAGAGGTGGTTTATGGAGCCCTCTGGAAAATGTTCCGCATGGCCTCCATTCCAAACCTGAAATAAAATACATTACATCGCAGCAAATACTTCACCAGGGTGCTGCTCTCTCTTCCCCCCAACCCACGCTCCCATTTGTTGCTAATTAAATGAAACAGCAGGTGCTTAGACCACAAGCGCAGCAGGGCTGGAGCGAGTGCAGTGATTAAACCCCCCTGGAATGTCTTCTTGGAGAGCTGCATCTTTCCAGGGACTGGACTGTAGGAGGAAAGATGATACTCGAGGTGAGGGCTGGGTCAGTCTTTGGCTGCAAGCTCCTTGATCAGAGGGTGCTTTCGAAGGACAACAGATCACTAGAAACGTCAGGTTTCTGGTGAAGATGCTGCTCCTCTCTGTTTTGCCAAGCCACCTTTCCAGCATCCTTGCTACAAGGTGCAGGCAACACAGCATGCTCTGCCTCTTGGCTGGAGGAATCTTCTTTTTCATCCAGCTGAGACCCATCATCCCAGTGCAGAGCAGCCTCCTCCATACCAAGGCACATGTGGGCACTTCAGATCTTCGGACAATGATTAGCAATGTAGTCCCAGGGGCAAGAAGCCATCCCAGCCTAGCCCTGGGTGAGACCAGGGAATGAATAAGCCACAAGCCAGAGTGTCAGAACTGGTTGGGAAACTTACTGGCTGTGTCTGAACACACCACACACCAGGTCATGCTAATGAGCTGTTCCTAGTTGCCACCCAGAGCAAATGGGTGCAAGCCCAGACAATTTTTTTGTAAGAGTAACTCATTCTTTGGAACATGTTCTTACACCATGACTCCTGACATTCATTTATCTGCTTACCTCTGTGCTGCCATCTCATCCACAGGTACTCTGGGGACAGAGCATGGACTGGACCCACTCTATTTCCTTCACGTGAAAAAAAAAATGATCCTTCCTGCCACCAATGCCATCACCAAGTCTCACTTCCTGACACCAGACATTAAACAAAACAAAAGGCAAATGCTCCTCTGTTATTGACAGAGGATAGACAATGCTGTAAGAAATGGAAGGATGTGGAGCAAGGGGCATTTACAGGAAGCCAGAGCTGAGCAGCCCATCAAACCAGCTCTCCCCTGCATCCTCCCCTGGGGCCTCCTTGTTTCACCCCAGCAAAGTCTTTCCCCTCCTCCCCATGCACTCCATCAACAGCCACATCTCCCTCCCATCCCAGCATGCCAGTCTCATGCTGGTGACTTCCTATGGAGACAAGCTGGGTTGACTTTAAACACCCAAAGGGCACCAGAGAGCACTAACGCAAGGGGACCCTAAACCAGTTACCAAATGGGATAACATGGTACAAGTCTGGAAATAAACTCCTTGTCCCTTCTGCAAATTCCATTCCCGACCACAAGAGTCCATGGGACCAGGACGTCATGGGACCAGGACGTAATCCCAACAAAAAAAGCACTATTTATATTTCTGCTGAGCACTTCACTTCTCTTTGGTCACTCTGCTGATGTTTCACTTCTTCACCAAATCCTGTCAGAAATGGCTGGGGGCTTGGAGGGAGGAGAAGGAACATGGTCATTAAGGTCTGGCTTAGCTACTGTAATACAGCTAACATTTGGCCCTGTTAAAAAGACTCCCAGCCAAAGACTTCAAAGCATTTTACAAACATTAATGAATAAACTTTCTCCAGGAGGGCTGATTATAGCCCCCATTTTATGGGTGGATATTTCCACATAACCTTCCTGCCACACCAGAAGTTCCCCACTCCTCCTTCCACACCGCAGACTCCCAGCTCCTAATTACACAAAAACATTTCCACACTTAAGCAATGAAATGTATTTTGACCTATGCGTGGAATAGGACTCAGCATGAGGTTTCATAACAACAACAGGCAGGAACTGACAGCCCTAGTGCTCTGGCAGCCCACAGCACACTCCTGTTCAGCTGCATAATCTAGGGCTGTCTCACGCCCAGAATGAGCCTCAAAATTTGTAGGACTCCTCTCCACCTTGGAAACATCTTGTGCAAACTTTTCTCTTTACATGAGGATATCTGGGGACCACCTTCATGGAGCACACCACTCTTTGTTGCTCCATCTGCCTTATTCCCAGACCCCAATGGCAAATAAACCTCTGCCATCTCCTGAAGCATCAAATGCTAAATCCTACCCTTATGTGGAAGCAACCAGCACCCTCTAACCTTCAGCACAGTAACACAACAGGCATCACACATGGCTCCAGAGGTGTTTGCAAAGCTCCACTAGAAGTCACCAACACACAAAAACTACCAGATCACCTGGAGTTTTTATAAGGATGCAGATGTTTGCCTTGTGCCACCCCACAACACATTTGCTTCACCAGGAAGACTTGTGCCAGTTTTGTTCAAACAGCAGCAGCACATCACAAGCCTGGACTTGAATTTCGAAGATCCCGAGACCACAGAGACACCCAAACATCCCAACTCACCAGGCTGTCAAAAGCCAGAGATTAACCAGACAAAAAGAAAAGTCTGTGAAATAATTTTTTGTTCCAGGTGGATAAAATGTATCCTGTTAGACAAAACTTTAATCATTAAACTCATCTTAGTCATTTGATTTTTTTTCTCTATTATCATTTTACTTAGTCCTTCCCTGGTCTGCTTTCTAATTTCTTCCCATTTGGCATTTTCCTCTCACTCTCAGTGTTTTTGTGGTTTGTCCTTCACCTTTCTCAAAACACTTGGCTGAAGGCAGCAGCTCAGCAAGTCTCACTGGTTTTCTTAACACACCCTTTATAAAACAAATGCATCAGGGCCCAGGCACATGGCTCTGATGTTACCTCAGTTTGCAAAAGCACTACCAAATCAATTAGAATTTGCCCTTGACTGACCTAGTGAACCAGAGGCACCTCTGCATCGCCCCTGATGCCCCATGAATGCCTTCAATAGAGAGCCCTGCTCGTACTGCAGAATTGCTGAAATTATTTTAAACACACTAGGATGCTTTTCTGAGTCTCCGCTTAGGTCTTTGTGAACTTGTTCACAGTTCCTGCCACCAAGAACTTGTCAGCAACTTGCTCCACTCTAAAGTGTGAACCTCCTCACTGGACTGCAACTCCCTACTCTGCTCTGCTGCCTTTGCACCCTCACAGGGTCCCAGATGCACTTGAATGAGCCCCATGTCCAAGGACACACTTGCACCATTGGGGACAGCTGCTATGTACCTGCAGCTCCCACCCAAAGTAAAGATCTTGGAGTTTGGACATTGGAATGCTTGTGGAATGCTCCCAGGGTACCCTGCTCTCATAGACATACCAAGGGACCATCGACTCTGCTGTGCTTTCCCTGGGCACAGGCAGGGAAAAGCAAATGCTAACCCAGCAGTGAAATGGGACAGCTTCAAAAAACTTCAGCTATGGGCACTTGTGTGAGTAAATGCTCAGTGACAGGTGTGGAGTCAGCAGGTTGCCCGCTAGGGCAGTGCCGATGGATCCAACATACAGTAAGAGTTCAAGTCATCCCTTTCCTGCACAGATCCTACCAATCAGACCTCTCCTCTGAAATGGAAAACAAAAGGTGAGGAGCAAATTCCCCAGCTTAGCTGAAGGTTGTTCAAACAGGACACCCACGGGTGAGAGTGCAGGACACTGTGCTTCCCCCAGAGCATCACTATTCCAGCTTTTTGCGTGACTTCACCACATGTCTGCTCACCACTGTGTTTCCTCTGTGAGTTTTGTTGCCCTGACCGCTCCACTTCGATGCTTCCCTTGAAGGAGGGGAAGTGGAAATTGCAAAGGACAGTTCTGCAGTGGGAATACTTGCATTTGCACGAGACAAGAAACCACTCTGGCTGCAGAAAAGGAGAACTATGCTGTGACTCGAGGCAAGCAGGAAGGGAATAAGGGGAAAACAACCTGCCAAATTCACACTTGGTATGCTGATGATGAAAACGTCAGTCATTCAGGTGCTACAGGGAAGAAGAAACCCAGTGTTCATAAATCAGTCCAGGGTGAGCCCGATCAGGAGCCTTTCCTATGGCAGGCAGGACTGTGTACAAGACACAGTGGAAGAGATGTGAGCTGATGTTTTTTTGTGTCCTGTAAGCAAACCCTGGTGTAACAGGACCAAGAGCTACTACTCCTTTCAGACATGGCCTTCCCACATCTGAGCCTGTAAGAGGAGAAAGCCAGAAAGGGGCGAGGTGACAGGGAAAAGAGCCCTGACAGAGTCCTGCATAAACTTTCCATTATGTCTGGGCAATTTTCTATTTGCACTTAAATGCAATAATGTAAATAAACTCCACATAACCCTTGCAGGGCTATTTATGACGTTTGCAAAAACAACCAGCTCCTCTCATCGCGAGCCAAGGGATGCGAACACAACAGGCACTTCTCATCTTGGTCTCCGCACACTTAATGAAAGTGAAGGATTGTATTCCCTGCACAAAAGCAGAATTGTGTTTCAGGGCTGGGGGTGTGAACCCCACACAATTTTCTGGCAGTATAAATAATTGAAAGTTGAGTACGATTAGGAGAGAGCGACAACGCAGCAGAGGGGGTGGAATTGTCATGCCTGAACTTTTGGGGCTTGGGTGCTTTGGGGAAGAAAGTCCATGAAAACTCCTGCAGAGGACTTTAACTTTCACACAGATATTCCAAGAAAAAACCAAAATGGCTGATCTTGATCTCTGATAAAAGGAAACATGCCAATAAAGAGGCACTTGGAGAATTTGCTGTCTGTGTGAGGGCAGCAGTCCCAGAGCTGTAGCTTTTTCTGGGGACAGTCCCACAGCCAAACCACTCGCCAGTGTTTTATTGTTCCAGCAAACAAAACCTGGAACAAGGTTAACAAAGTAGGCTGCTCCCAAGGCTGAGTTTTGTATCATTCTGTGGAGACCTAATAGGCTATGATGAGAGCTTCCAACACTGGAATAATGGAGATGGAGGAGGGATAGCATAGGAGGTGTATGTTGAGCCTTGACACGCTCCAATGGAGAAAGGTTTTCAGCCCAGTTTTACCATTACTCTGCAAAATCCCTTGTATGAGATACTGTCCAAGCACAAGAACAGCAGGTTTGGGCCCAATACCAAAAGTTCCCCTCACAGTTCAGAATTCTTGGCAATTTCAGGCATGTTTTTAGATTTGCATTAGCACTACAACCTTGCAGGCTCTAATGCTGCCAATGCATTTGATTTTTAACACATAAAGCAAGCAACAGCCATGAAAATAGGTCTGAATCTTCCTCAGCTGAAGTAAATCAACTCAGTTTATTTGGAAGAACTTGTTGCTTCCCCTCTCTGTGGCTGTATCCAGGACAGATCTTCCTACATCCTAAATCAGGTTCCTACTCCAGATAATGCAAATTCATCCACTGAAAAATCTGCTGTCCATTACAGTTCTGCAGCACTCCCTTGAGATTCTGGGGTTGGACAAACCCACTCAAATTCTTTCTAGGTAGCTCATAAAAAATGCATGCACGCAAAAAGCACATAAAGCAATTTGGTTCCAGCTTTCAAATAATATCCACAGAGGCTTTTTCAGTCTAAAAATACTATCCCATGAATACATGATCCTCTGGTAAAGTGGCATCACTTTACAGCCATCAGACTTGAACTGGAGAGGGAAGCCAAACCAAAAACTGGCATCACAGCTAAAATGTCACAAATCTTTTCCAAAGCTTATGCAAGCTTAGGGCCAAAACAACTTCTTTCCAAAGCAATTTCCACTGCCCACCATGGCTCACACACTGTCCAGGCACTGCATTTCACACCTGCACAGTGTTTCAGGGAAGCAGCAGACCAAAAGTTCGCAGTCTCCATGGCCAAAGGGGCACAGGCTCTTCTCTCAGTAAGTAAAGTGTACCTCCTGGCCAAAAGCACACAGTGGAGCAGTTCTATTCTATTCCAGCAGGACTCAGGGGTATGTCTCTGTGTATCCACAGGCACATTACTCTCCCCAGAGTGAAGATGGAAGATGCCTTTCAAGAAGGTGGAAAAATAGCAGCAAAAGACCATGTACAATTGAAAGGACACAGTAAAGAAGTCAACAACCTCTTTGTGATGCTCCCACTATTTCTAAAAAACAAACAAAACAAAACCCCCCAAACAAAGAAAAAAACAACAACCCACTACTCTTCATTTGTCTAGCCCCATATAACTCTTGAAGCCTAATTAAACTTTGCTTTACTTCTAGGATCAGAAGCACGCTTAAAGAAGAGCTATAAATTGAATGCTAACAAAGATCTGCCAGTGCTGAACTTCTACTCAGAGGCTGCAAAAGCAGGAAATCAGTGGAGGATGAATTCCCTTCAGTGATCAGAGCAGATCACTAATTGTGCAGCCCCTCTGGAGCAGATGAGGTTGTCATAGCACAACAAAGACAACACAATGATGGCAGGAAAAACTCATCTTTAAAACAGCTTGCCATTCGATATTGTGCTCCTGTAAGACCTTAGAAGTGAATTAGCATTTAATCTGTGTTAGGTAAGAGGAAACCTTCTTGTTGGTGTGATGAAATGTTTAAATACTACTGATTCCACATGCAGGATATGAACACCAGGGAAATAAGCACTTGTTGACATCCAGAAGAATATCAGCATTGTATGGCAAAATGTTCACGTGGTACAATGACCCCAGACAACATCCATCACAGTCACTGGTGCCATGGTGCAGTTCAGGACCCTGGTCTTGTGAAGCAAGGGAATGGAGGAGGACACAGCTGTCAGAAATTCAGCTTCAAGAGACTCCCATTGCACAGTGGGGCCAGGAAGCCACCCAACTAGAGCCCCACTGCCACTTTTTCCAGAACATATAAGACTTTTGTGGGTGTTCCTGGTATTAGAAAACCTTCTCTGCACAGTGACAAGTTACGATGGCACCACTGGGAGACTCACCTCTGACCCTCAGCAACACCTAGAGAAAAGAAAAACCTTTATCCTTTGATAGCAAAATCCATTGCCTATAATTAGAGAAGCGCATCTCTACTGAACCCTCAGACCACTGAGACAGACTGGTGTGGGTATCACCTGTTCTTGCCTTGCTGCTGTCACACCCTGAGGACCTGGCTAAGCCACCATGTCACTTTCTAGGCCAGACCTGTACATGGGGCAGGCAGGGGAGTATATTGGATTGGTGTTGAGCAGCCAATATTGCCCCATAGCCACCATGCAGAAGATTCCAACACTGCAGCACAGGGGCAATATTCAAGTGTCAGATTTATGTCTCAACAACCCTCAAGTGTAAAAGTACAAAGGTGAAGGTTCCCATAGGCTGGGTCATCTTCTCAGCTGCAGGTTATTTGCTGTGTTCATGGAATGCACCACTATTGTAGCTTGGCCGGCACTTTGCCATTTCCCCATCATGGTCCTCATCTTTGTCTGACGTGTAAAGCCTCTTTAAAAACAAATACTGGAAGCTGAACAGATTGTTTTGCCAAGCAAACATTTAAATAATGATGGAAATAAGAATTATAAACAATTCCATTTATTCATAGAACACAAAGATACTGCCCCAAGCCAGCTGGTATCCTAAGGCACTGACTGAGGGCTAGAAGACAAATGGTATTTAAATAGCCTTTAAATCAGTGGAGACACCTATTCCCAGCTCAATAACCATATTAGCTATTAGTTTTTTCCAGGGGCATCTCAATTCCCCCAGCAAGCCCTGTCACACACTTGCCACTGGGCTATTTTTCTGAAGCCAGGCGTCAAGGGATCTCTGCTAATAAGAGCCAAGTCTTGCAAAAGCGGCTGCACCAGGAACACCAGCACAGCTGCCCAAACATGAGAGGCACCACCAGCAGCACAGGACTCCTCCTGGAAACTTGGTTTTCTGCATCCCCTGCAAACCTTGTGCTGCTGGTGTCTCTACACACTGCCCAGCAGAGCAGCAGGAGACAACTGGCCCATCTTTACTCTGAAGAAAGGATGTGCTGTTTCTCCCCAAGGAGTCAGTGCTGACCTTTGGGAACAGACATGTTGATAGAGTCACAGTCAGATTTCCTCTGAGTTTTCCCAGCCTTGTTTCACTTTCAGTACTGCTCTTAAGGAACCTGTTTTCAAACCAAACCCTACATATCCCAGCTGTTAGAGTAACTCCATCCCCACAGTCTCAAGACTATCAGGGATGGCCCCAAAGCCAAGCACTGGGTCTGAACCTCATGGGTCAGGTATGGAGCCAAGTCCCTGGTCTGGAGGAGGATTGCACAGCAGCTCTCAACATCTACAGCAGGGCCGAGATGCTGGGATCAAGTGTCCTACATTGATGGAATGGGAGCAGGAGAAACTTGAACCTTGCAACCCAGATCGTCCCAGCCAAGGCCAGCACAGCCTAGAGCAGAGGGAGGCATATGCTTTTGACTGCAGAGCCCAGATCCCCTGCTGACAAGAGAACCCACTGAGAGAAATGCCTGTTTCTTCCCCTTTATGTTTCACTGTTCACTTGCACCACAGCTTCATGCAGCAACCATCTGCCATGCTGTCCCTCCCTACCTCCTCTACTGCCCTATGCAACCCCACCTTCTTCTCCAGCTCCCCTGAGTGTTTCCTTACTCCCTTGAGTGTTTCTGTTGGGCTATGTGTGTGCATCACCTGCAGACGCACACACATAGCCCAACAGAAACACACCCTGAGCTCATCAGAGGCTGGGAATCTTTTCAACACAACCCTCCCATACTGTGAGAGGGGCAGGCTCAATCATGCATGGAGCAAAACACTAGCCTCCCTTCCTCTTCTTTCCCTTCCCACAGTGCCGGCCAGGAGCCATGTGCAGGGTGGCATCTATGGAAGACACCACCACACATCGCAGAGTGACCCTGCTGCTGGGGATGGCTGGGAAAACCAGGCAGTGACTACTCATCCTGTTAAAAAAGCCTGGTGGGGTGAGGGTTAGGAGTCAGCATTTGAAATGCAGAAGCACACTTGGCCCGTTGCATTCTTACCTACACTCTTCACGACTGATAAATTTAGTGCATGCTTGAGCTTGCCCATTAACCACTCCTGCAGAGCTAAAAGCATGAACATTACAACATGAAATATCACAGGTCCTACAAAAACAGTCAGTATGGAGTTAGACTGCACTAGACCACCAGAATTAGGGCTGTAGGCCTCTACTTGGGCAATTAACCAAAATTAACTAATGGCCATGAATACATGCAATTCCATCAGAATCACATCAGGTACCTACTCTCCAGGAATCCTGTACTGATTCTGCCTTTGCTCTGCCCCAGAAAGCCCATACGCCAAAGCCACCGTGTTCTGTTTCAGATCATAGTGACCTATGGTGAAATCCAGAGTGCTCAGGCACATGGCACAGTTACAACCACCTATCTGGGATTGAGAGTGGATGTTAGACCATTTGATGCAGCTTGGGGTAACAGTGAAAGAGATGTTGGAACAGAAGAGCACGTAACAGGAGAACGATCAATAGCAGCCATGCTCAGATGAACTCCAGTCTGAGCAAGAAAAGCAGAGGTAGAGACTGCAATTACTGGTTTTTATAGTACCATTTTTGTTTAATGTTCAGTTACTCCACTATAGCACTATAAACAATCAGGATGACCCCAGCAACAACAAGAAGCTCTTGATGTTTTATCATCACCCTGAAAACAACTTAGGTCTCTTTCCTTTTCCTAATAAAATTCTTGATATTCTTTTTTTTCCCCCAAGTTCTAATTGGCTGCTAGTGAGGTCCTCTTTCTGTGCCACTTTGAAGAAAACCTGCTTAGATCAGCAGACCATATCAGGCAGATAATTTTAATTTTGTGCTAACACACAAAGCCAATGGTTGAACAGAGCTTTGTTTATTTGCCTTTTCAAAATTATGACATTTCAGATATCTTCTTGCAGCCAAAACATCTGTGTAGGTCATTGTGCAAAGAGACTGCAATCTGCCCACCTACCATTCCTGCCCCGCCTCCAGCAGGCATGTCCTTTGCCTCTCGTACAGCCAGGAACACAACGTGGGATTATGGCATGCTGCTAAATCCAGCTCCCATGTTTTGCCTTGGAGAAAGCTGTATTTCACTGTTGTGAGAAAGGATCCTCCCCCAGGCTCTGCACACAGAGACCCAGCCATCCTCACGGAATGTAGGGTTTGGTCCCACTGCTGAGGTGTTGGTCTAGTTCATGCTCTGACTGGAGGCACTGAGTAACACAGGCATGAAATCACACCCGAACATTTGGAGTCACTAGATAAAATGCAGCAGATGAGCCACTGGTGACAGAAGCTGAGACAGGAGGTACTGAAGCTCTGCCCAGTTTTCCCTGCTCCCTTTACTGGGGAGGTTTCTTAGCAGCAGGGGCACGACCCAGCTGAGGTTATTATAGCTATAAAAGGCCCAAGGTGCTACTGAGCAACTGGAAGGGTGATATGGGGAGTGGGGAAAGATCCACCCTTCACACTTGCCAGCTGCAAACCGTGGTTGCTTTCCAGCCCAGCATGGCCATGGGAGGCTGAGCTGGCTGCAATCCCATGCTTTGGGTAATTATTTATGCAGTCAACTGCAAATCGAGCTCCAAAAGCACTTCCCAGCAAGAACAACGTGGGCCTCACATCTGTAGATGTCTTTTGTTTCATAGTGGAAATGCCAGGACTTTTCCCTGCTATCCCAATAAAACAGTACCCTTTCTCAGCTCTTTCAGGGACAACAAAGGCATTGCTGAACTATCACCTCGGGACAGGATTCAGCAACCACCACCAGAAAACCCATCAGCAATGATGGAAAACCTCCAACAGCATCCAGGGAATGTGCCCCAGTGAGCCACCAGCCGGTCACAAGGGTCAGCACTACGGATAGGCAATAGTCACATTGCTGTCCTCACACCTCTCCAATCTGCATTGCAAGCAAACACAAGAAAGCAGCTTTAACCCCACATGGTGCTCAGGTGCAAATATCTCCCCAGGGTGAAGGACAACAGATAGCTGGACTTGACAAGCAATTTATAGTGATGCTTTCATCTATGCAGAGTTAATTCAATCTTTTCAATCCTATTTACAGAAACATTGGCACCCACATGTATTCTGCTGCCATCACTTGACCCATGCTCAGGAGCAGATGTGACTTGGATGCGTAATTAAAGGATGAAGCAATGCCCCGATTTAATTTAAGACATGGATTTATAGATATCCAGCCCTCACTGAACTGGAACAGGGCTGACACTTGGCTTGTTGCTTTGGGTTCTGTTTGCTGTACTTTTCACACTTTTGTGGGGCAAACAAATCCCATGGTATGTCCAGTCTTACTGCCCTATTACTCATCTTGAAAACAAGAAGATTCCCAGTTCAAGCATATGTGCTACTGAAATAGCACAGCCAAACACCTCTGGGATTTGAATCCTTGGGACAGAGCAGCCTCTTACTGCCTGCAGTACCTAAGAGAATTTGCAGGGAAGTATTTCAAAAGGCTCAGTATCTAACAATGCAAGGACTCTCAAAACCAGTGAGCCACTTCTCACAGACAGCCATTTGGGGAAGGGTGAGCTCTTTTCTAAAGAAACATGAAAATGCAGTAGTGAAATTAATTACCTCTATTCCTCCCTCCTTGCTGCTGGGCAGTCCCCTGGGTTTCCCCATGGGCCCTATCCAGTGTCACTGTCAATGCCAGGCACTGCAGCCCTGATTAAGTTGCTAAGGTCAGCCCTTGTTCCTCCACTTCCAGTTGGGAGCAAATGAGACACATTCAGGCTCTAGAAGTCCTGAAGTGCACCTCTGTCATTTAAACAGCAGGGCCAGTGGAGTCGGCAGAGACCTGTGGATTCCAGCTATTTTGGACATGAGTGATGTCCATGAAGTGGCTGAGCATTACTCCCTAAGCATTTGCTTGATTTTCTGCTGGAAGGGCCACATGGAGATAAGCAGGGACATTATGAAAGTAGATTGATTATGCTAAGTCCACATTATCACACAGGGTATCAGGCTGCAAAACTCAGATTCAACCAGTGACAGGTTAGAAGTTCAAGGTTCCACCAAAAACCTGGAAAGCACAAGTCATCCCCTGATCTGGAGCAAATTAACATTTCAGCAAGAATCACTGCACATAAAGCCTTATGTTTACCAAAATGCAAGGGTTACCCAAAGTGCCCTAACTGTTCATTTGCTTTGCCAGCTCTCTTTGCAGGCTTCATTAGAGTTGTAAATATAAGTTGGTATTTAAGACTCAAAGCAGTTTCCTTTGCATCACCTAAGACATATTCAGGCATAAACAAAAATCCAGAAATGGTTACAGGAGGAAAGGAGGAGGGAAGAAATAATTCAGCCATCATTTCTGGAAGTTCAAAAGCACATTATGGCAGCCTGAGCACAGAGGGACTTGTCCACATCTTACAGATGGGAAACTGAGGCACAGATCAACACAGTGACATGCTTACAGAGACATGATAAGGCCATGGAAACCTTAAGTGAAGACCTCAGTTTCTATAACTGCACGCCTTATGCTGCAAGAGCTAAAGAGGCTGTTGCAGAGGGCTGTCACTGCTCATGCAGTGTTGGCCTTGACAGAGATCCCTGGGAGGAAAAAGGGTTAAGGAAGGGAATTTTGTTACTTTCTTGTTGTATTTTCTCGTGGGGGGAGAAGCGTTATGCAAGCGAGAGTTTTCCACTGGCGAGGCCCCCTTGCACTTATCAATGGGACCTTTCAGGACTCACTCCCTGATTGAGACATCATTTCCTGTCCAACACACTAACCCCATTGATAACTCCACGCTTGATGGGAACTTTTCAAACCTACCAGGAAAGGCCAGGAGACCCAAAACAACATACACATGAAAACAGAACTGGGGAGAAAAGAAAAAGAAGAGAAAGAAAGAAACAGCTCTCGCCACAATTCACATGCTGATAACAAATGTTTGTGATTAAGGAGCTGGGCATCTTTAGCAAATACACCAGACACAGAGAAGATGCTGACACACTCTTCACAGCAGTGGGACTGGCAGAGCTGGCACTTTAGCCCAGTAAGAATTGAAGATGGGCACAACAGGAAGCTTAAGAACATCCCTCTCTTGTCTTCCAGCCACACAGCAAACAGAAATCAGGACTGGCTGTAGAAATAGTCACATTTTTCACCAGAAAGGCCACGAGGCTATGACTGACATAGCTTACAAAACAGGCTAGAGACTTCATGTTTCCAAATACCAGAAATGGAACATGAAGAGGAGCAATGATGAAACTAGAGCTCTTCAAGACAGCTCAGATCAGGAACCCTCCTTTTCCTGTTTAGTATGACAAAAAGACTCAGTATTACTTTCCAGGACAGAGCAGAGTCAGCTGTGTATATCCTTAACACTGGCTGTGAGGACTTACTTGATATCATAACCACAGGCCAGCTCCAAACTCAAGCTCCAGCCCAAAGTTCAGGAGTTTGTCAAACCACAACTTTCATTTTCAGCCCAGGCAATTACAGTTTTGCTGCCTACAAAGGTATGATGATACAAAGGTATCAATGGATCTGGGTTATTGCTGAACAGGACACCAGCCCCAAAGTTCTCCTTACCCATGCAGATACCTGGGAGCACCATCAGAAATAAAGTATGTATGGCTTGGCTTCATGAACAAAGATTTGGGCAGGGCTCTCCCCACGTAGGTGTGCCCTTCCAGCCTGCACAGTGGATTTTTTAGGTGAGGCACAGCGTGCACAGAACTGGCCCCACCCTTTAACTCCTAAGATTCATCAGCCATGGCCAAGTGAGCTTGGACAGTGACAGTGAAGTCCTCAGGACTAGAACGCACAGCACCTGGTATTGCCAGGAGGTCTCCCATCCAAGTACTAACCAGGCCTAACCCTCCTTAGGTTCCCAGATCTGACAGGATTAGGCATCAGGGTGGCATTTAACTGCCTCAGAATATCAGAAATAAAGTAACACTACCAGAAATGAAGCAGCTCATGCCCACACTAAAACTTTGTAACTGAGACTTTTCCTGTTTCCTGGTTTCAGGCTTTGGTCAGCAACTACTCAGGGAGAAGTTTTTTTTCCAGTGAAATCTAAAAATAGAGGCACAGAATATAGCAAAGGATCTGCACAAAACAGCAGGAGCCAGGACACTGGCTGGCCAGGTAGATGGTTAGAGAAAGGTCTGCAGGGTGTCCACTACCACTGCCCTTCCTCAGCTGCTGTGGGAATGTGCAAAAGCTCTGCTGTTTTCAGTTATTTAGCTAAGCAGTTTCTGGAAGCCCAAAATGCAGCACTCTCCCTATTCTAAGTACATCTGAAGTATTTAAAATTAGATTCCCTCTTCAATAGGAACCATTCATGAAAATGTCAGCTTTAAATGTCTTTACAGTGCAAGTTACTCACTGTGAGCATACCACCCACTTATCTTATACCCTGCAAGGGCAGAGTCTGAAAAGTTTCAAGATCGTGACATGTAACAGACCAAACAAGCACAAAGCCTTATTTAAAGGCACTATTAACCCAGCTGGAACATGACTAGAAGCATGAGTAGAAATAATATTTTATGTTGGATAAGACAGACTTACCTGCAGGTCAAAGAACTTGCTGTATCTCCGGTAGATGATCTGGGAAGTCAGGTCAGACCATGTTACATTGATGATATAGACCTGTTCAGGGAAAATAAAACACAAGTCAGCATGGGCCACAAATCACAGGATACATCCAAAGGCTGAAAAGTCAGCATAGGTTAATTCCAGATTTCACTGGCTGTTCCTGCTCACCAAAAGGAATACAGCCCTTGGTGCAGGACTAGCCTAAATTAAAGCCATTTTCCTGTTAATCTTTGGCAGAGGTCTCAGAAAGTACCCAGTGTTCTCCCACATATCTCCATCACCAGCTCCCATCAATTTTTCTCTCCCTGGAATAAAAGCTTTAATTGAACGATGCCACATTTTCTGGTCTGTGGTATCACACCCTGCCCTCTGTCCTCTTTGGAGTGTTCCAGGGCTGGTTGCAGGCATGATTGAAAAGACTATTACACCTTTGAAGCAACAGCCAATCACAGGTTGCTGATCTCCAACTCCATGCTCCAGGTTGTCTTTGTACATGAAGATGTGGCAGTCATCCTTCCCCAGCAAGAAGTTGCTCTAGTTCAACAGGAAATTCAAAGGAAACTCAGCTCCAGGGGTGCTGAGGAATTACAGTCATGCAATACAGTTGCTTGTTCACACCCACACATGTGGGATAGCAACTCAACTCTGTCTCAGCCCTTGCTGAGTCACATCATGCCACACAGCACCTTTAGCCCACATCAGACTGATTCAAAGGTGATGTAAAGCTGGACAGTGATAGTGACACTGTTTTCTTACACTGGTAGAAACATCAAGAGAAGCCCAGAAAAAGCACAGCATTTCTCTTGTCCAACCATAGCCCCTCTCCAGAACAACCATCTTACAGAAACACTGTTTCACCAGAAGTTGTGGTAAAAAATGATTTGCACACACATACACATGTATACATACTTATATATAACATCAAAATGTTTCCTTTTGACCCTAGTATCGCCAAAACATTTTTTTAAAGGGAAAAAATGAGGCAGGTTCTGCGCTCTCATACACTTGCCTTCAGGCCAGTGCTGGTCCTGCTGCCTTGATGAGAGATACACAAAATCTAAGTAAACACAGGATGGAGCTATCAAGAGTGACCACTGAGAGTGACTACACAACATCAATATAATGAAAATCACAGCTAGGCCAGCTCCTGGGCCTTTAAAGCAATTTCCAGGTTTCACATATGGAGCGAGATAGCGATCTGGCAGAGGAAACAGGAAAACATCCCTCCTCCCTCAGCCCCAGTACTGCAGCAGGAGCTCTCCCTTTTGCCATGGACGCAGAGGTGAAGCTCTCTGCCTCCAGTGATGGGGGATGGAAAAGCACCATCCTCTTCTCCATCTCCCCCAGGACACTAGCCTATCTTGGTAATTGCTTCTGTGCTTTTACTGATAAAAATTATTGCATGAAAATTCCTGGAGGGATGTTGAATATCGGCCTTAACGATGTTTTTCCAAGGACCGCCGAGGGTTATTCCTTTCTTTTTTTTTCCCAGAAGGAGAGAGGTGTCATCTGATATTCCAGAAACCACAGAGATCCTGCAGCCATACTTTCCTATTTGCTTGTTAAGACCACACTCAGTCCCCAAGGCAGTCTGCTCCCCACCTCCTGCAGACCAGTTTAACAGCATTTAAGAACTGGACATGCTGAGCACAGGCTGTTAAGGAGATCTGGGGCCTCTCTCATCATCGTATCAAACATATTTGCTGTTCTACCAGGGCAGAGACCATCGAGGCTGGCAAAGGGAAGACTGCCCAGGGGTAAGAACATGACTCTAAGCAAACCTAGGTTGTTCTTCAGCTGTGTCTCCTAATTCTCCCGGAAAACCAAACCACCCAACCTCCCTCCCTCCCTCAATGCCTACATACACAGAGGTGACACTGGCACTGCCCTTCTTTCTGGAGGGAAGATAAGACTGAGTAACATGAAGGTTTCTGGTCCTCTTTAAAGATCCAACCCACACAATCAAGGCAGAGGAGTCAGAGCCTGGGAAGGAAGCTGCTGTCGCCAGTTTTCAGGCCAACCACACTACACTGAAGAATATTTTTTCCATGTGTTTGTTGTGAAAAAAAAAAAGTTTGTAGCTTCAGTTTGAGCTAATTCACACAGAAATATTTCTACTTGTTCTCTATCCAACAGCTACTTTCAGATGGAAAACCCATTTGATTAAAAACAGATCATGACAGATGGGAGCTGAATAGGATCCAAAAGCAACTTCAGATACTGTAATTCTGGCCCTGAGTTCTCACAAAGGGGATGAGACAGGAGGAGAAACATATTGTACATGCAAATAAAATTACATTTTTTTCTCCAGAAACTAGAAACAAAACACATATGCCACAGACATCCAAGCTTTTTTAATTTCATGGCACTTCAGGCTTCCCCATGGTACTCTTCAGAACCCACAAAAACTGTGAATTCCTAAAATTTTTAACAGCCTGCAAGTCATCTTGATCAGGATGCTCTAATCTGAACAGGGGTTCATCCTGCTTCAGGAGTCCAGCATTGTTTGGTGCAGCAGTAAGTGGCACAACAACTCCATGGCACAAGACCGGGCAGAGCTGGATACAAAGGGATATTCTGCACAAGAGGCCTGATTTGTTTTGTGCAGGGAACAGGTGTAGGAGTAAGATCCCACTGCATGGTGCAGATATGGCCCCAGATCTGAAATTCAAGCTCTGCAGGAATGAAGCTGCCACTGACTTCAGTCAAGCCAGGATTTTGCTGCATACTTAAATCTTTTTGGGCCTAAGGTCTCCTCAAGCTCAGAAAATGATGGATTGGGCAGCATGTAGATGCACTGATCTCTATTTCATGGAAAGATCATAGCAGGACCAAAAAAAGCCTTTAATTGTAACCTGGTGCTATGTGAAGTGAGAAACCAAAGGGCACAAAATCTACTTGGTGGGATGCAGGTGCAAAATCTAAAATGGCTATAGATCTTTTTTTGCTTGTTTGTGCAACTCAAACTGCTTCTCAAAAGCCACCATTTAAATAACAGGGAATAACTGGTTGAAAAAGATCTGTAAAATGCCAGATTGTAAATGCAAGGTCTGGGGGTTTCAAAAGACTTAAATATCACATTTCTCTGCCCTAGAGATCAGAGTTTGGGAACTATTCACTTCTGCTGCCTTGGTCAGATCCATAACCTTTTCATAAGCAGCAAACATTACACGAGCTTACCTCATCACTTTTTTCCTCAGATCTTAAAATGGGTTTCTGTGAAAGCCATCAACAATATCCCAGGGGAGAAGAAGTAAAGCAATCCTGGGGGAGCCCAAGGTCATGCAAATGCAATAGGACAAGAAGGCAGCAGGAAATATCAGATAAATACGGAGAGTCATCCCACGCTCCAACATCCAGCAGAGCCAGCATTGCTCTCGAAGGCTGCCTGCAGAGTGAAGGGAGGGTTGTCTTGTGGCATCCGACAACTCCCCAAAACTGAGCCACACCAGCCACCAATCCAGCACACAGCTGGTCCTGCCCATGGGAGAGTCCCAGGTCCTTGGCACATTTTTTCTTGATAAAAGAAGATAAAATCAAAGTACCTTACATGTCTTGGAACAAGCTCTTCCATGTAAATACCATGTTTTCCTACAGTTCATACATGCACACAACCAAACTGCAATTGTGATAGCAAATTAAAAATTACCACAATAATGGATTACTAAAGGCAAAAAGATCTGCTTTATGCATCTGCCATATTTATTACCTTAAAGGAGTCAAAACACACATGCTATTCAAATGCTTCTCATTAAAAATCTTTTAACATAAGGCCCTTAACACTGAACGATAATTTAAGTACAAATTACAAACAAGTCACTGCACAATCACTGGGTGCTCCATCCACTAAGAACGTTCAATTTTTAATTTCAAAAATCCAGTCTTTTTTTGTCTACTATTGTATTTCTAAATAAATCCTTCTTCAGAGAAACAAGAAGTGGGTCCGTACAGACTGTAGAATATTAATCAAGAACTGAGCTCGATAAGCAGCTCTTAATATTTATGCCTTATTAAAGAAGGTGCAGAGTGTCAGGGGGATTTTATCATCTACTAATTATTGTTCAATTCTAGCTCTAGGAAACTTGTACTTTACCCACCACAAAGCAGAAAATTTACTGTAAACTGAAGTTATTGCTCTCCCTTTACTGCCTACACCAAGCAAGGAGGAGAGATGACTTCCTACTACAAAACACATTCACTCAAACATCATTGGGCACGACTTTATCGTTGCCTGTCTTGTTTTCAGTGGAAAATATCCAGTTCCAGCTGGCACAAACCCCAGAGGTAATGAATTCAGGTTACTCTGATGTGACGGATTTTTCAATTGGTTTTTTAGAGGCTCATGTTTTGTTTTCTACAGCCAGATGAGCTGGAATGGAAGATAAATGTCTGAAACGAGCCGTCTGATGAGACCAAGATAAGAATACACACAAATACATGAGCTATTGGCAAAGAGAAGATTAAAGAGCAGAGATCAGAAATATCCCTGCACACATAAGAGAGGGTGCTGTTAACCTTTAGTAAGTAATTACACTAAATACCAGCTATTAAGAGAGTTCTATGAATGCAAAAGGCAACGCTATGGTGCAATTTGTATGCAGATACCATCACGATATCCCCTTTTATCTTGGAAAATGTCAGCTTCTTCAAAGTCTCCTATTGAAGCATTGGATGTTTGTCCTCCTGTGAATCAGGATTGAGTTGGAAAAGATGCACCTTTCCCCCTGTATTCAGATGCTATCACTGCCTGTGAGCTGGAAGCTTTCCACCAGTACAGCTCAGCATTTGAATGCTCCCTGGTCCACTTCCATGAAAAGTCAGCCCAACTCCTGCAAGGCTTGCAGCAATTTCAGCTGGTTTATTTAGCTGGTGGAGTTTACATTAAAACAACTCAAACTGCAGCAAAGTCAACATATATCTGTGTCCTAAATTACTGGAGTACAGCCATTGCACTGTCGTACTATTTGCATAACCATTTTAATGTCACAGATGTGCTGAAGAGCACAGATCAGGGCTGGCCCAGATCCAGACAGGGAGTGATAACAAGCCTAGAGACAGTAATTTCGATACCCACAAGAACAAAGCCGCAAAGCTGTTCACCTTCCTGGTGCAGTGTGGTTGATTTTAGGTAGATTCTTCCACCCCTTAAGGCGCTGACCCAGTATCCAGGTTTTCCCAGAATGAGAGCCACCAGTGTTCTCAATTCCTGCCCTATACAAGGGACAGCAATGGCAACTGGAATACCCCAGGAATAAGCATAGAGAGTAAGCCCTTCTGAACACTTCACCTGTGCCTTCACTTGGCTTGGATCATAGTTTACCCTGGATTCAGTGAGTGCAGCATGGGCTTCTTGCCCAGCTCACCAGCATCCAAAAGGCCCTGAAAAGCACTGTGAGACCTGGGAAATTCCCACAGAGATGAAGTCATACCTCAGACCCAAGCCCATGGTAAGTCCATCACTGGCATGCAATGATGTCACCTTTCAGCACGATGGTCTCCACGGGATGACAGCTCAGCCAGGGCAGGGCCAAGGAAGAGCTGTCTTCAAACCCAGGCTGGAGCTGTTCTCACTCCAGGACTTTGAAGCCTGAGCTGAGAAACAGAGATGAAACTCTGAAGAAATATGACACTCAAGAATCCCCAAACAGGAAGGCTTCTCGTGGGGAGGTTGCTGACATGGCAGGGTGCCTTAGAGCAGTCCCAAGCACGACGGTTGGCGTGGACTGCGCGCAGGTGCGGGGCATCTGGCTTTTCCATGCAGCAGATGTGGTTTCATGGACATCCCTCTATCCAGCTCGTGTTTCCATTACCAACAGGGAAAATGTAACTGAGAAAAAGCCAGAATTACCCACGGGCCTCATGGACAAATGTTGCACATACCTAAGTTTTGGAAGCAGAGCAGACTTACAGTGTGCTGGGAGGGAACAAATTGGACAGCCCCAGCATTTGTCAGTTCTCATCTGTGAACAGCCACCACACAGGCAATTAAAGTAGGACAGAGCAACTCCAGTTTCCATCATAATTTGCAAGGTAATTTACAGTCTAATTAAACATACAAGTGAGGGAATAGGAAAAAAAAAAGCAGAAGGGGGAGGGAAATAGAAGAGTTTTCCTTCCTTCACTGTTTTCTTTCATGGATCTTGTTGCATCTCTAAACTGCAGTGCAAGAGGATTAATACTGCTTCTGTTTTCAAACATTTCACACAAAATCTGTTCTGAGTACACAGAAAATAAACTCATTTCTAGCTCTGAATCTAGCCATAGTCTGAAGACTGGGTCCATTCTAGTTTAGAAAGCCCCACCAATACTGCATTCTATATGGGCACAAACCTTCCTCCTGAGGGAAAAGTAACTAAGATGAAATCCTCTTCTCTTTGCCAAATCCTGGTACTTAAAAACAAATGAGAATAGCAAACAACTGCCTCAAGCTAGCCAGCAGACATCCCTGGGAACGCAGGAAGGGGAACTCATTTGAGTATGGAGGCACCTGGTTGGATGTTTTTGCTGGTTTCCTTGCTTCAGGGGTACAGACGAGACACGGAACAGGGCTGTGCCTGAATGACGAATCCAGCTCATCATGTTTATGCAGGCAAAGTAAGACAACATGTAGCTTCCCATATTTTTCTCCTGCATTGATGAGGTTTTAAACCCCATAGTTCAAATTCTGATTTAGTCCCAACTTTACTCTATTCCTCAGGTTTTTTTGCATTTACTAACTTGGGTTTCCCAGCATCTTCCTGCTAAGATGACATTAAGTCATCCCACACACTCAGAGCAAGAAGCCAAAGGGAAAAAAATCTCCTGCTGCATTTCTTTGTGTGGCCATGCAAATAAACATGAGAGGCATAAACAGGTAAAAAGTGGAACTTACACCCATAATTCACAACAACAACTTGACCAGAGCTGCAGAACTGGAATGGCTGGGAGCCCTGCAGCTTGGTTACAAACCACCTGCAAGCCTCTTGTAGGGCTTGTTTGATTACTTTATTTAAGTTCATTCTTAGGCGTGTGTGAGCAGAATATGATGTGTCTGATTCTTGCAGACATTGAGTATCTGTGTTGCATTAGCAGGGCTTTGTTTTTAACTGATATCCTGGGTCATGTCAAAGGCCTGTCAAGGCTATCTTAACTCCATCATATCAAATAACTAGAGCTATGGAAAGAGAATAAGAAACGGGACTAGTAAAGACTGGACACTTCCCTGCTACCACTTTCCAGCTTCAGGAACCAGAACAGCAGCTTCCCTGCAAGGGAACTGGACAACATCCACCCATTACATTTACATGTGTGGGAGAGGGAGCATCTGTGCAGAGCACACTGTGGACTCGTATTTCTGTTTCAATCCACCTGCAATTACTTTCCATATGTGATGGAACTATTTGTGAAGCAGAATAACCACAAGACTCAATTTCTGCCATTTAAGACTTGACAGATTATTAGAAAACACAACATCTAAGCCTACACAGCATTAGAATGATATAATGACAAATGTAAAGTGGAAACGAGAACATACAGGCTCTCTGTGAAACCTGCCTCCTTTGTGGCCTTCTCAAATGCCCTACATGAGTCCGAAAGAGGCTGGCTGTGGCAAGCAAACAAAAATAATCCAGCTGCAGCTTCAGGTAGAAAGTTTTCAGCTCATTGCCTCTTAAATCTGCATGCTACCTGACTTACAAACTATTTTAACTCAGTGCTTGTGTCCTTCTCAGAGAGATGGTTGAGGATCCTAAAATATGAGAATATCCTGGTGGAAGAAGAGAAACTCCATTCAAACAAAAGAAAGAAAATTGGCAAAAGTAACAATCAACACACAAAACAGACTCTTGAATTTCAAATCCTTCAAGTTTCACTGACTGATTTTGTATACAACAGTTGCAGCAATTTCACTAAAAACTTTTTAGAAATTCATTTGCAATTGAAGTTCTGAAAAGAAACATATCACCCCGATGGATGTAGAAATCCTCAGTGCCAGTGCTGGATGGGGAAGTGAGGTGGAGGTCCCTCTAAGCCAGTCACTTCTCATCTCTTACATTATTATGTCAGCCTCAAGGCAAAGGACAGAACAAAGGGAAAACAGCACTTTTGAAAATTATTTTCAAATATGAAGATAACTTAATCTCCCTGCCCGTCTTCTCTACACAGGAGCAAATCTTACAAATTGACCCAAAACTGGCTTTGTCCTTCCTCAACTGAAATGAATTTTAATAGGAAAGTATTGAGGCATATATGCATATCTTTTAAATCACTCCTTAGTTTATAAACACATCTTCCTATCTCCATCAATAAGAGATCACACTGTTGTTGTCAATGCTGGCACCATTCAGATGAGGGCAATGTTTATATAATAAATCCAGACCCAGTCCAAATGGGCACAACCTGCTTCTGGTTTTGACTGTCATTACAGAGTTATTAGACCCATAGAAGCCAGAAGAAAGAGTTTCATTCCCTTCATAGTGCTGGATCAAACCTCACATGAAAGCAGGATTGCTAAAATATCAGAAGGATGCTGCCAAATCAGAGACTTATGAGAGAAGCAGCTGAAGTTACTCTGGCACAACAGGAGTTGACTTGGAGGATGTTCAAAATAGGATGAGTAGAGCTCTGCTCATAATTCAGGCAAAGCGATTTTTGTCAGTGAGTGCCCTGGGGCCAGAGATATAGGAATAGTTTGGTCAAATGAGAGCTAACAAGGACCTGTTTGCTACTGTGTTAAATGCATCAAGATAGATAAGACACACACAGAGAGAAAATACAATCCAGGAATTGCTGTTTTGCACTTAACATCCAGTCTCACACCTTTGCACAGAGTTATTTATGCCTATGGGAGATCTCTCTGAGTAGCTTTCTGCTTGGAGAACAAGGACCCATCTACATTGTCCCAGCAGGCTTGTACTGATGCATTTCCCCAACTATGGTGCTTACGTGCAGTGCTGGAGCACACACAGCTTGTGGTCACAGCAAGACAGAGCACACGATGGTACTGCTGACCCCGTTTCATGGGCAGCCCCAGAGCAGAGTTCTGCGCTCTGTAGGCTCACAGCTCTGCTTACACAAATGACAAGCACTCCCTGCACAGCCTGTCTACAGTTGCAAGGAGGTGTTGTTGCTAAAATCCAACCTCCCTTTTGGCTTCCAACATTCAAGATTCCTGCTCTGCAGCAACACTTGCATGTAGTTTATATTAGCATGCAAATCTTCCGGCTTTGATTTGTAACCTTACATATGACCCCCAGACACAGTGTTGGAAAAGCAAAGCAAGGGCCTGGGAAAAGGAGCAAAACTCCTCCAGGCCCTTACAGAACAATGACAAAGCTCTGGGACATTCTTAGTCCAAATAATGGAAATTCTCCTGGGATTTTACCATAGAATAGTGGGATTTTTTTTGTCTCCTCATTTTGAGTAGAGGGAAACAAAAAGTTCATGTAAACCAAGAGACCCTTGGATTCACAAAGCCAGACATGAGGGGCACAGTACTACAGCTGTGCAAAAAACAGCTTTGAAACACTCTTCTAATTTCTATCCAGTTTGTGTAACTAGATTTTTCATGCACACCTGAATGATAAAACTTGATGTGAAATCAACGTGAACCACCAAAGCATCCCAGAACAGTCAGCGTAACACACTGACAGTTCACAGAATCATAGGATGGTTTGGACTGGAAGGGACTTTAAAGATCATCTCATTGCAGCCCCCCTGCTACGGGCAGGGGCACCATGAGTATTTGCATTTGAATTGAAAAATGATAGAAGAGTGACTGAAAAATGGATCTATCCTCAAAACATGAACACCATTCAACAAACATGAAAAGCATGTAGATCTTTGATTATATTGAGTGGCTACATATATGTAAGACTGAATGTACTCATTTTCTACAGAACAATCCTGACAATGTGAAACCAACTCCTGGAAAAAAGGGAACAAATTTCCATAAACACAGAAAGATGCAATGTTGAAGTCACTGGAAAAATGTCTTTCACTGCAGTGACCTTTGACTTCAGGCTTTAGAGAAATCCATGTTTCTTGTGTTGAGATGAGTGAAAGAAGAAAATTACTTTTTGTCCTAGTCTTGCAAAGTGTCTGAATTGCACTGCAAAATGTCAAAGAAGAGGCAAACGTGGAGCACCCTCCTTATTCCAACCCTCATCCTCACTCTCAGCCTTCTGGCTAAAGCAGGAAAACTGATGCAAGAGTCCTGTGCAGAACAGATTCCCTCCCATCAAGGCATGGCACTCAATTAAACACAAAATTACCTTCTTCCTGAGGACCTTCAGGGTTTTCAGGAAGATACTCTGCCAGATCCTCACACACTCAATCACTGCCTCTTTGCTAAATTGAACTATTGTCTCTGCCCTTTCCTTCCCTTTTACTCTTCTCACAATCATCGTCTTCCCTCCTTTTCCCACATTTGGCTTCCTGCCTTCCTACTTGCAGGAACACCCTCTCCGGCCCCAGACGTGCAGGACTATCACAGGCTGTATAAACCCAACCCACTCCGACTCTACAGTTTGCAACCCAGGTCACACACAAGCAGAGGCACATGCAGCCATCCTCACTGCTTTCCAGACCACATTTATTCAGCATGCCAGGCTGCAGGTTTTGTGGATGGGAGAGCATTACTTTGCCCTGCTGGGATACACTGATAAGAAAGAGATACTCTTTTTTTAGCCTGAAGAAATAATCTACTTTGGGTATTTCTGCTCAAAATGCCACTGCAAATATAAAGGTCCGATGGCAGAAAAAGCTATTTAACTGCTGGACACAGGGATAGCTGCTGGAAGGACAGTCACACTGTCTAACATCGTCTCCAGCTGAGGAACTGGGACATGAGTCTCTGTGCTGTAGAGACTGTACTGCAGCCAGAGGAGAAAGTTGTGCTACTGACTTGCACTGACCACCAAACCAAGCAGCTTCTCCCCAGACTGTACATGGGGTACAAAAGAGATGGGCCTTTAAAAGGATGCAAAATTAGGGGATGTGGTGATTATCAGCAGTTGCAACCACACTGCCAAAGGACATGATCACCAAATCAGCCCCCACACCTTGCTCACAGACTGGCACAAGCCATTGCCTGAACTCCATGATGTAAGTCTGGACCCTTTTAGTGTAGGGGTGAAGAACATTCCCAGGGATTTTCAATCACTCTGCAATGGGCTTTGTTACTTGCACAGCTTTCCCCCTTAAAAAACTCCATATCTTCTCGGGAGAGACAGGCACTATTGCTTGGTAATGCACTTCCTGTCAGAGCTGCCAAGGGTGGCAGTGACAGTGACCACACTAATTCCTTCTTGTTTACCTGTCATAGCCCAGCCACAAGCCCCACATACCCTGGGAGTTACTCATTTTTGAAAGGAGAGTACGTGGCTGCAAGTCAGCATGGATCCCATTGGAAATAAGCCTTTTAGGGCCATGCCTATAATGTATGTTCTATCAAAACCAGTAATAAAACATGAATCAGCAAAATGACCATATGAGTTTATATTTCTGTCAAATTCAGAGTTTACAGGGCCTTAGAACAATAAACAACGTCTCTTTCTTTCATTCCTCAAGCTTGAACATTCTCCCACTCTTAGCCACTTAAAGGGAATTACTAATGTTGCACAGACAGAAACTTTATTAAATCTGCTTAAGTGATCACCCAAAGCCCAGAAAGATCCCCGTCTGTAACAGCAGGCTTGCAAGAACTAATACAGCTGCACTCAGCATATCAGCATCTGGAGGCAGCAGGAATTTGCTAGGCAAGATTTGGAGGAAAGTTCTAGTTTTATGCCTGCCAAAGCACGAATCTCAAACTGCTCGAAGCGACTCATCTCAGATCCTCCTCTAGGTACACAGCTTAGGCACACACCCAGCTCTGGAGATGCCTCTTCCTCTGCCAGCAGGAGGATACTATGCTAATCAGACATCTGTTGTCTACAAGGCTGAAGTGGAGGTAGATGCACGCTAAGGAAAGTGCAGAGATGCCCAAATTGGCACTGACCTATGTCTCCTCTATGATTCAGCACTATTGGTCTGTGGTGGCCAACAAAGCAGCTGGGCTGGGTCAGCTCACTTACACCAAAAAGCCCCAAATCCTTGCAGGGCGCATTAACTCCAGCACAGCATCGCTGCTAACAATGTAACACTGCCATGTGCCTGACCCTTTTAAATTAGGAGGATTTGACTCCAATTCTCACTCAAAGGATTCAAAGTTTTCAACCTGGGTCCCCAGAGCGATTTTAAATTCTAATTTATGAAGTGCTAAACAGGAAGGAGCTGGAGGCACCATTATCATTTACTGTTAAGTAGATATGCAAAGATAATAATTTGAAACAGCATCCTGACAGCAGGCCAGGCCTGACTGTCAGCACATCAACAGCCCTCATGAGCACAGCATGGGTCACAGTCAGCTTGTGCATCTAGTGACCTTGGAGAGGACAGGAACTTGTGCTCATGGAGTTTGGGGAGAGGACAGGCATTTTTTAAGAGATGTCTCCTCTCAGACTTGGCTCACTGCTGGTTTCAGAGCAGTGCTCTCAGCATGCAGCTGTTTTCCCAACACACTCCCGGGCACAGGTATATGATGGGCTGGACAGTCTGTTGGGCCAAAAGGCACAGAAACATTCTGCCACCTCACAGGCATCCTGAGAAAGAGACAAGCAAGCAACAGCTTTTGTCACCCCCAAGGACAGTAAATGGGGTATTCCATCCCTGAAGGAAGCAGCAGGATAAATGAGTCTCCTGCCCAGCCTTTAGTTAATGATCTGATTTAGAAATCCCTTCCCTAAGCGTTCACTCTTACAGGCAGATTTGAAACAGAAGACTGAGATAAAGATGGATGTGCTCAACAACTTCTTGACCCATTTCAGACTCCACAGCACCAACCCTTACTGTCCCAACTGCATTTAGCAGGGAATAGGAGCAGTGCAGACACAACAGAGCAATGTGCAGCTTCTATGGTACCAAACATGTCCTTGTTTTTTTGCTAGGACCAGGAAACTACTTATAGGTAAGGATACACCAAAGTCAATTTGGGTTAGGGAGATGGTTGCCAAAGGGAAAGTCAAAATAGAGAGCAAGGGAGGAAAAGACAAGCCCTGCAGCCATCTCTGCTTGTGAGCTAGGCCAGCCAGGGGGCATGCTGAGCCAAAATCATTCCCCCTATGTGTGCAGGGCACAAAGCAGTCAACTGAATGCCATGAAACACATGAAGTGTGAATTACAGCATCCTAACTCATGTCCTGAAGTGTCTTATTGCAAAAGGGCTCAGGGAGAGCTCAGACTTTTTTTCCACTGTTGTAATTCCCCTGCCTCTTTTCCCTCCCCTGCAACCACCCCTCTAGAAGAGGTTCATCCAAAGGCGATCAAATCTCCCCCTTCTCAGCCCTGTCAAATGTTAGCAAAACTAGCAGGACTTGGCTCCCTGTGTCTTTTTCTTAAGGCTTCAATAATATTAAATTAATACTCTTCAAATATAAACCACTTGTTGCCTTGGAACACTACAAAGAGAGATGGAAAAATCATTGGATTCACAGATGGGTGCTACTGGTGGGCTCTGGTAAGAGCCACAGCATCCTGCCTCTAGCAGGGTGCTTTTCCCTTTCCATCCACCTCCATGCACCACTGCAGCAGGAGCAGATGGGCTCCGAGAAGGTCCTTCCAGAAGCACGGAGGTTCAAGCCCTGCATTCTCCATGGGCTCAGCTCTGTTTTCAGCCTGTTGATTTGAGCTGGCTCTCCACCTGCACATCCACAGGTAAAAATAAATCCTTGCCCACACACCACCAGATGTAGACTGTTAAATGTGAGGGGTTGCCCTCAGCTATTCCACTGGGCCACTGGCTCCAGGGTTTGCCCTAGTCTGTCTCAGGTAGAAGGAATGGTTATCCTGGGCATGCCCTAGGCACAGCAACAGCGTGATTCATCAGTCTAGAGACCAGTGGGATAGTTTTCAAGGTAAAAAACCAGAAAGACAGACAATCTGGGGCAGCAATCTGCTCACAGGTCAACCAAATCCCACTGAGAACAGCAAGTCTTCCACAAGACAGACCAGATCCTGTCTGACACAGCCACTGTGGTTTCCCTCATTTGAGGGAAGGGCCAAAGTCAGATTAAAGCAAGAGCTCTACCAGATGAGAAAGCCACAGGCTTGAGTGCCAGAGAGACACCATTAGGCTCCCACAGTCTCTCCTCTCTGTTAACCATGCAAATTCCTCTCCAGTGCAAGCAAACGAGGCCAGTTGGAGAACTGATTGGTAGTTTTAGTGGAGGATAACTACCAGCCCTGAGACACAGCTGACCACAGGTCAAAACCACTGCTCCCATCAGCATTTTCCAGGAGCTTCTCAGCAAGCCCAGGACCGCCCTGGATGGGATAGGCAAGAGCAAAACTTGGACTGGATGCCTGGGTCCCATGCTCCAGAGGACACAAATTTCTGCTTCCCTGAGCTGCCAGTGAGGCTTCTCCATCAGCAACACAAGGATAGCCAAAATGTTCCTCAGGGCTTATAAATATGGAGGAACATCTCACTTGATGGTGAGATGATGGCCTGATTTTTCCAGTTCTTCACAGTAACAAAAAATATCTCCCTAGCAACCATCCCTTTTCCAAACACTGAGATGATGACTGTTTTGCTTTGGCCCCATGGATAAATGACATCTCAGGAGAAGAGATCTTCCCAGAAACTGCAGGGCAGAGACTAAACAGTTTGTAGAGATCACAAGAGTGATCCCTTGGAGACTCAGCCTGCCAAGGCACTGAAGGACATGCTACACTTTAAAAAATGGCATTAATTCCAGAGATTTCAATGGGATTTAAACCTACACTTAAGTCTGTTACTGACTTGCACCCTGTTACTGTCAAGGTCTTCCTCTCTGTCACTTTGTCCAGAGAAGTGACAAATTATAGCTCCTGGACTTCTACATCTATTGATTTGCTGATTCTGTTGAAAATCCAAACTCTTGGTGACTATCACACTTCCACTATAATCTTGGGCTTTCCCAAAAACAGTCCCATGCCAACTGGTCTACAACCATGACCAAGTATGGGAATGCTCTTCCAGCCTTGCACAGACAGCAGGAACCCTCCAGCCCCACATCTCCACATCTCCAGCACACATGAATTGCTCCAATACCCTCATTTCACACATCAGTTACAACTTGCCAGCTTTCAGCTGGAGATGACTGAATCCTCTCCATATTGGCTCACTTCTTGCCACAGCTGCAGCAGCCTACGCACACTTCCAACCCGTATTAAGCCACACTAGCTGTGGATGTTGTACTGCCAGTAGTGCAGCCCAGGGAGGGATCTGAAGCAGCCCCTCCAGGGTGGCAAGAAAGCCAGGTTGTGACTGCAGTCACTCAGCTGCCAGGACTCCTTGGAGAAGCTGCCACGTGGCTTTGGTCTGTCAACTGTACTGCCTCTTAGCTTGGAACCATAAAGAGCCACAGCAAGCGAGCACGTCACCAGCCCTTCAGGTGACCAAGTCATTATCACAGCGGGGAATCATGCAGGCAAAACCACAGAAAAATGTCACAATGCTAGCTTTCTAGCCCCATTTCAGCCCCATGGAATTAAGGAGCAGGACAGGTGAAAGAGGCTGAAGTTTTTTTCAGGAGTTCAGAGAAATCCCACTTACGGGAGAGGGGTACCAGTTCCCATCTGCAGTTCTGGCCACTCACACAGGTCTACTAGCCCACTTGAAACACCTGATTGGAGATCCAACTATCTTCTCATCAATGTGGGAGCCCTCCTCAGCTCAAGAGCTAGCTCCAAAACACCACTGAACTAAAAATCTCACTGGCAGGATAAATTATTGAAGCACAATTTAGAATTGAGCTCCAAACTGAGGGAGCTCAGCCAACCACTGCATCTGGCTACAATATTAAGAGTCAATCCCCCCATTAATAACCTCAGACTCCATCGAGGTGTGACATTAAAACCAATCCAAATACTATTCCAGCCATGTCACTTTATTCTTTTTTTCCCTTGAAAGGACATCTGGCATACAAGGCTTGGGTTTTCCCTCATCCCAGAAAAACCAACAGCAACATTTTCCGAAGGTCTCTGTTCCCCAACCAGGGAGTGGAAGGGATACAGTCAGGTCATGCATGGCTCCTAACATTTTTCCAATCAGTTGGACTCCCATTCCCCTCTCTTCTCCCTTCTCCCATGGAGAAACACAGCTGATATAATCAGCCTGTATCTGGGGAGAAGGAAACAACATTCCTGTCACTGCTGCCTAAAAATCAGCAGCTGACAGTGGCAAATTGCAATGAACCTACAACCTCCTTTAAAAACGTAAAAGCCTGTTTCCTGTCTCACACAGAAAACCCCTCCAGAAACATGTGCCTGAGACTGGGCATATCTAGCTGTAGAAACAGTCTATAGATCTGTTCCTAAACCTAACTCAAGCAGGGCTTCCTCCACGTCCATGCTTTTGCATGTATCTTTGTGATCCCTTTGGAAAAGCAATTTCAGGACTGCTCTGGTGAAGCAAACACTGATTTCAGTTGCATGGTACAACGGATGCAGCTCTTGTGCTCCCAGAAATACTTGTATACTAGCAGGTTACAAAGATGGTAATACTGGAAAATATTTGTGCAACCTTTCCAATTTTTAGGTTTCCAGGAACTGAAATTCTCTTCCAATTTCATGTTCTTGTGATTTTTCCAGCTGCCAAGAAACCATCTTTTCCCCAGAAGATACTCTGGGAATGGGCTTGGGTCTGTCACAGCTCCAGCAACTTGACCAAACTCCTCACCATAAAACCAAGTAGGACTCAGACCCACACTAACAGCATCTAGACTTTAGCTCCTGCCCTCAAGTGAGCACCAGGCCAAGGGCCATTGATGCCAGTGAGATGGATGTGAGCATGGAGACCATGAGAGGCCCAATCTGAATCATAATTGCGAAACATTACAGTTGTTTCCCAAACATGAGAACACAGCTTTAAAAAGAACCATAGGTTTTCCAAAGGAAAACTGAATTGAAGCTACATAACTGAAACAGTCATGTTTGGAATCTCTGCTCCAAGAACCAACACAACCATGTCACCGGCTCAAAGCTGGGGGGATGGCATCTGGAAGCGAGGGGGATAGAAGCGCCTTTTCCAACAAGATAAGAAAAACCCTTTGAGAAAATCTTGTGCTTTGGTCTTAAAGATTCATGAAAGAAGGAGGTGAAACGCAGAGAGAATTCACAAGCTTGAGAATACCAGCACTGGCACACATAGCTGGGACAGTTAAACCTGACAGTGCCAGGCAGAAGACAGAAGAAAAAATGTTTTGGAGGAAAGAGTTTTTTTCCAGGAAAATAGAGCAACATGGCTCCAAAATAGTGCATTTTCATACCAAGTTTATTTTGAGCCTTGAGCTGCAGGCAGTGCTCACCTACTGACTGCCAAGCTGGCTACTGCATTCCTCTTCACTCCCCAATACTTATTTGATTGGCAAGGTACTATTCCAGAGCTATAAAACTCTACTGGAACATGCTTCCAATAAACTGAATTCCTTTTCTTACTAATAATTTTATTTGCCTAATTATTAGCAGCACTTGGAATAAAATAGACACCACAGGCAGACTCCAACAGGGTTTGGTGCCTGCAGCTGTTTATGTGCTGCCCTGTGAAGGACCAGGACTGAGTTTCCAGCTCAGCTCCTCATGCTGGGCAGCAGAACAAGCACAAGTCTACTGAGAACACACTAGGGAGGTGCCTACTGTAAGGCATGATGTATTCCCAAGGTTAATAACATCTGACTCAATTTCTATGTCCTGACTTGGCCTAGAAAAGATGCTCACTTTGGGTACTTGCATTCAAAGAGTAGTAAGTCCTGTCTATCCACTTCAGCATAGGCAAGTTCATTCCTACAGGGTGCAAAGTCCCTCTGCAAAGAAGCTGCCCCTTGGCAGGAATGAGGCAGGAAATACAAAATATGTTCCTTCCATTTCTCTTGCAGCAACTGAAGGTATGATCTGGGAGACTGAACTGCTCTCCAGCCCATAGAGAAGCAGCATTGTAAGGGCAGGTCTAGTTAAACCCAGACAAATTCAATTCTAGGGGCACCGTGGAGCAAAGATTTAAAATTCAGGAGTTGGAAGACAGTGTCACAGAAATGAAGAGTGAACAGCTTTGTGAAGCAAGTATCAAGGGCACACATACTTAAATGAACAACCTTTCAGATAACACCAAAATAGAGCTAATATGGACCGATATTAAGAGGGCACGTTGCTGAAATGCATCAGCAGTGCAGTGCACTCCATGCAACCAAAGTAGCCCCTGCAAGCAGCAGAATAAACTCCCTGGAGTCTCTTTGTGGCACCCTCAAATCCTATGGGGTATATTAAAAGGCCATTGACTCACCTGGCACGAGGGCACAGCAGCTCAGCCACACACAGGGATTTTCTCTAAAAACACTCCTCGCATTGCATGTGCAGGCACACAGACACATACAGCCCATCCCAGCGGGGATGGGATATCCCAGTATCACATGCTTTGGAAAGTTCAAACACTAGTCACGTCCGATGGGGAGAGCAGCACAGGCTTCAGCATCAGGGGGGAACAAGGGCCCCCCAAGCCCCAACCCACCTCCAACTCCATCCCCTCTCCTATGGAGCCCGAGGCAGTATTTCCATTGAGATCCTGTGTTTCCATACACCCAGGTTTGAAGCCCAGGACTAGGGCAACCCTGGGATGAACCTGCTCTGCACAATGTGCAAAGGGCAACAGAGCTGTCCACAGAATAGGGAACGTGAGCTTTAAAATAATTGGTGTGGGCAGTGGGGAAGGACAATATCCTGCAGCATAAAACCACTTTTAAGCACATTCGTTTTGCAGTTGCTAGAACGTAAAGCCAAGCCCTGGAGCTCTGCCAGCCAGTCAGTATTTTTATGACTGTATCAAAGTACATGATAAAAACAAAAAGCTTAAGGGTCAAACTCAGTGCCGGGATTAGTAACCAGCTGAAGCTGAATAGTATGATACCAGGTCTGAACAAGATCCTCTGATCACAGGCACTTAAAACATGTCTGGTTTTTTTACACAGACACCAGTTATGCCTGAAACCAGTGTGCCAAATTCCTCTCCTTCTGCCTGTTCAGGTGGGGAGGGCTTTGTGCAAAATCTCTAAACTGTCTCCACCAACAAGTACCAACAAAGCCTGCAGCTGTCTCGAGTCACGTACATCACCCAGCAGAGCACACTGTCCAAGCCCTTCCCTCATCACTATTTTGGTCCTCTAATGCAGGTGCTGCCCCTGCCAGCATATCCAAATACCCCTGCATTAGGCACTACCCAGGGTATGACAGGATCACAGGCTTAAGCCTGCAAGCACCAGGAGAAGAGCAGGGGTCCCTTTTGAGTAGACCTCAAGTTCTTAACAAGAGGACTTAAGATAGATACTTTAAATTTATTCAGAATAAGTAATTGGCCAACTTGTGCTGAGGGATTTAACAGAAGGAGCTGCATCAGAGATTAAGAGAGACCAAGCAATCCTTTCATGCTACATCAAAAACTCTATGTTGGGAAAGGGCATTCATTGCAGAGCAGGAGATCCCAACCCATGGAAACTGTCTCCATGACTGCCAGCAGCTGTTACTGAGTGAGCCACTTGGAAGCCCTGCTTAGCCTGTGGCTGGTTTCTCAAAAGCTAAATATACAGCCAGGATGCTACTTTCTGCCACTGCTGCAGCTCAGAGAACAAAGGGTTTGCAGCAGCTCCCAGCTGAAATGCCTGGAATTCAAAACCATCAGAGACACCTTCTCACTCTGTAGCAGCACTCTGTGCCTCCCTCACCTCTGTCCTGATAAGGCAGGAGGCAGCAATGACAGGCACGTGAGCCTGCAGAGGATGGGGGCACTGAGGTGGTGGCATGTCCCTGGCTGCCTGGCAGGAGCTGAACAGATCCAGCAGGACATGGTGCCAACCTCCCCAGATCGCAGTACCCTTCTGCATGGCCACAGAGCCAGGGCATCCAACAGAGACCCTAATTCCAGCTAAATTTCTCTTTTATCCAAGAGACAGGAGGCTTCCCTATCAAATCATCTCCAAGGGTGAACTTTAATGGAATAGATCAGAAAGAAGCTTACAGCTTGGGTTGTTTGCTTTAAACACTGGATGGTTTCATTATTTTGACCATTGGTTAAGCTGCCTTTTATGTTATACATAATTTCTCCTTTTCTAGGACAAGGTTGATCAAAACTGGGAGCAATTTCCTTTCTTTTTTTTTTACTAAATAAAATTACCTATTTGTGGCATTCAGCATTTTTCAACAGTGCTTTTAATTTCTGCACAAGACACAGCATTTTATTCGAGGATACAGATTCAAATAAAAGCCTTTTTTCACCATCAGCAGGAAAAACATCCTTTTTTATTGAACATTAACTGCAATGACAATTCAACTTCGTGTTATTTCACTAAAACAGAAGTTAAAATTGCACATTTTTAGCCACAGTCACTTCAGTTGCAGACAGAAGCTCTCTCAAAACAGGAGTTAAGTACAATTTGTGGACTACAGAATGCACAATGAAGGTTTTTGATAAACACATGTCACTGTGACCAATTTGCACACAATGACAAAATTACGGCTGCAGAAAAGCACTGAGGGAGGGAATGACTGTGAATAGAAAGAGAAAAGCCTGCCCTCCCTTGTGCAAGATGTTTACCACCCATCACTTCTGTCCCGAAGCTCTGACCTTACTTCACACAAGCTGACAAAAAGCCCTCATCCTGCAAAGTGCTGAGCATGCTCTACTCCCACGCACCTCTCTCCACCATCAAAGCTGGGTGGATTCGGTGCTGTGACTCAGCCCCAAAAACACAGCGAGATGGCACCAAACATCACTTATACACTCTGCCCAGGGCGAGCTGTGATTCTGATTAAAGAGGCAGAATTTCTAGCTCCCCCAAGCAGTCTCAGCTCCCACTCGAATTTCTCTTTTGATCTATATACCCCTTTCATCAGATTTTTTAAAGAGATAACGGTGTTGTCTTCTCTCTCTCCCGACACTGTCTGACCTGTGAGGCTTGGCCGAGGCTAAACTCGCAGCACATCATACAATATTGAGCCACTTCTGATACAAAGTGTCTCTGTAAGAGATGATGGGGTTATGTTGCCTTTGCACAAAAGCAGAAAGCAATTTTGGGGAAGAAAATGCAAAGAGGAACTTTTTTCCCCAGGAATAAATCAGTGTCACAAACAGCATGTGCAATAGTTTCCTTGTTTACATCTACAACTTGTCTGATGGAGCAATCGGAAAAAAAAATAACAGTAAAACATTTTTTTACCCTCTCTCTTATCTGAAATTCAACTGATATCAGCAGGAAGAACACAGGTCTGATCACACTGCAAAAAAGGAGGTGTAGCCTTACCCCAGAGTATACTTTAAATATACATCATATCTAGTAAATCCCAAGGCTGCTGGAACATGTGGCTCCAGAAACCTGGTGTCACTGCTGTTACATCCCCAGTCAAGGAGAGCTGAGCAGGGATCAAACCCAAATTTGCAAGTACTGTCTCTCCTTGTGACTGCACACATCACTTTTATGACCCTCTGAAGGCACATTCCCTTTGCTGAGCTGAAAGCATTTGGCAGAGATAGAACAACACCACCTTATCCCTCAAATACAAGGAAAAAACAATAGCGTGGATCAAGGTAAAAAACACCAGTGGCCACCATGGCCTTCCTTAAGGTAATTTGGATTTAAAAAAGATAGTGGGGAAAAAAAAATATATATAAAAAATCAGAGGACAAGCAATTTACCAACAGTCCCACAGCTGTGTGAGGCAAGGAAGCCATGCCTCTGGACACTCAAGTCCCTGTGAGACAAAAAAGATGAGCCCTTCCATGCAGCCTCATCCTCAGGTTGTTCTCCTCAATGCCTGGAGGAGATGACACTGCTCCTGACTAAAAGGGGGACTTTAAGACACCAGATTAGTTTTGAGACACTTTCATGTGTCCACATCGCAGAATAAACTCCGGAGGAAAAAAAGCCAATGCATTTTGGGTTGCCTGCCCAACTGCAGGCTTTGACCACAGAATTTTGCTTCCATGGGCCAGCTTGTGAATCCCAGAGAGAGGAGGACTATACCTTAATGACACAGCATGGGGACAGACAGCCCTGACACTCAGAGCCAGAAGGCAGATCCAAGCTGGCCTCAAAGGGCCAGGGCAGATACTGCAGTGAAAATCCCAACATCCAGGTGAGACAGTGAGTCTGACCCAGCTACACAAACACAAAGCTACAGCCAGTTCAGACACTTTCTTTGCTAAGAAAAACAATGAAGGGTAAAAAAAAAGGCTAAAAAAAGAAGTGGAAGCTGATTGTTTTGGTTTTCATATTTTCTATGATGCTTTTTAATGCTCAGCATTCATGAAGTGAGAAATGTGAGTCTGAAGAGCTGCTTCAGGTCACCCCAGAGACATGCCAAGGCAGAGACCTCCAAATTGTTGGATGCACTGAACTATTGTCCATACAGGGCTTGCACCTACTTTCCTATCTTGCCTCTTGGACCACAGCTATGGGTGCAGCCCAGCAAATGCCAAGCTATAAAGAAGTGGCTCCCAAACAGACACCTTTGCACTGCAGCTATGCTGAATCTGACCACAGAGTAGGTCAGAGCCTCTGACTGCCTTCAGCACTCCTAACCAGGGAGTATGTGGGGATTGCCAGGGAAGATGTACAAACATGTTTTTGGCACTACAGACCATCCAGTGGGACAAACCTGCATGCACACCTCAGTCATGTCAGATGGACCAAGGGCACCGATCAGCTTGTCACATCCTCCCACATAAAACAGAGGAGAAAATAGTATTGACCCTTTAAATTGTTCTGATGACTAAAGAGCCAGTTTATAGCACAGAACCGAAGCAGATTCTTGCTCCTTGCTAAGTCTTATTCTGACTGTAAAATTAAACAGCTTATTTTAAAAGCAGTAAAATGACTCCCACTTCAGAACACAGCTCTCGGGGGGGGAAAAAGTTTGCAATTTCAGCAGGGCAATGCATGAGATGGTCTGTTAATTACCAAAGGAAAGGCAGCTGGTTTAGTTCCTGCTATCTTAATCATTTTCCTCTCTTTGATGTCTTGATCACATCTTTTGAACAACACGCTTGAAGCATAACACTGCAGAGAACACTTATTTTCATAATGGAAGGGAAATATTTTGCTCCATGCATAATATTTAGTTATCCTGATAGGCTGCATTGATAGGGCTTCATATATTGTGTTTTCAAGCCAATGCTGAGTTTAAAATGCCTGCAGGGTGATGCAAGACGTCTATCTGAATGATAAATATGTAATTGGTGTACGTGTCCAGCATCCTTTAAAGTGATATCAAATGGTTTCTAATAAGAAGGATTCAAGCACCCAAAACTTTCTTGTCCTAAAGGCATAAAAAGGAAGCTTACTTGTTCTCATTTTAGTTTTAAAAGTTAAAATTTCTAGGCCATATGGAAATGACAGTAATCCCTTGCACAGTGTGACAGAACAGTCACTCTTGTACAGCATACACAATCAAGAACTCTCTCCACTTCCCACAGCACCAGAGACAGCCAAAAATCTGGAGCAAGCACACACTTTCTTGAAAGCTGCCAAAAACAGGGTGAAGTTTTGTGAGACTCACAGAAATCTATAGAAAATATATTTGCATGCTCTTTCACAGAGTGCTACAGTAAGAAGAAAAGCTGGAGGATGACCCAGCTATACATATATGGCACCAAATTCCTTGAGAGACAGCTGGCCATGAGCACTGGGACAGCAGCTCTCTACAGCTGCCTGCAGTTAGAAATCTTTCCGTAATACATGGGCCCCATTCAAGATGGACCGTGATTCAATTTATCCTACTTGTGTAAATTGGAATCTGAAGTCAAAGAGATATCCCCATTGGGCTGCACACCACAGTCAAGGGTAGTGAATCATGGAGAAGAACTTGCTAAAAGGATGTTCAGAGATAGGAAAAATGCCTACAAAGTGTTTATGATCTGGGCAGAAGGTTCAGGGTTACGGCACAAATTCAGCCTTTGCCTTAATTCCCCACATACAATGTGAGTTTTGATATTACAGGTTACATTGAATCTATCTAAACAAAACCTAGCTGTGGAGGAGGGATTTCAGGATGCAGACTTTGTTTTAACCACAACACCCATTTCCTCACTCTTTTCACTTGAAACCAGATGTTATTATACTTGTGTGTGTGACATTTACACTTAACAATGCAGACTCTGGTCAGATTTGCTGAAGCAGTGAACAAAACTATGATTAAACTACTTCCTATATGCAAAGGCACTTTGAACATCGTGTGTGTCACGGAGACTGGCGAGTCAGAGGCACAACCGCTGCCCCACTGAGGTCAGACATGCTTTGAGCTGCAGCTGGGTGGATGTAGGAGGCAGCTTGGCCACCTCTCACATCGCCCGGCGCTGCCCCTTTCCTCCAGCGGTTACCACCACCACCACACATCTGCCAGAAGGACCAGGTGTGCTGCCCCCTGAAAATACAGATGAGGAAAAACCTACTAGGAAATGAGCTCTAGTTAATCCCTGCTGTTTTGGGAGAAGGGAGTGTGCTGGGGATCGGATCTGCGGGAGGATGTGACCTGTGGTCAGGAGTAGCTGGAAGAGATGACACTTTACTCCAGCACCGGATAGCATCCCTGACCACAGCCCCTGGCTTCCACCAACCGACAGAAGAGCTTCTCTTCCAAAAAAGGAAATAATTTTGGACTTTTTGAGCTCCCTGAATTGGTTAGCCACAGTCTCAGCAAAATAGGAAGACAAAGAGAGCACAGGAAAGAGATTCAGGGCTGCTTATGGCAGCAGCTGCCCCTGGCTCAGCAGCACTGTCACCCTACGCAGCAGGAGCCTGACTGGCTCTGAGGTCCCAAACCCATCTGGTCCCCTGGTGGGAGCTGCATGGGGTATTAGAAAAGGGGCCTATACCATGCTCCCAGATAGGCAGCAACGATTTGAAGTCATTCTTACCATCACCACATGGGAAAGAACAGGGACATAAACCTTCCCAAACACCATCACTCTCAAGAAATCTAGGCTTAATTGACATTGAACTAGAAAAACAAAATTCAGGGGTGAAAATGTATCAGCTGCACTGTGGCTGGAGTCAGGAGATATGGGGCAATGCACCCTAGATTAGAGAATGCCTGAAATAAGTCAGGGAGGAGTGGGACAAAGGAAACAGCTTACAATGCTCACAGAACTGTAGCAGAGACATTCACAGCCATTGCTTTGGTGGTGCAATGCAAGTGTCCCCTTCTGGGTGTGTTAGTGCCCTACAGAGGGGCAGGGCTGTCATGACTTTGTGGCTTACACCAAGATCCTCTCTCCTGCACCTCTTTACTACCCACCTGAGCTCTATTAGCAACCAGCAAGCTCTGGACATGCTTAGAGTTAGCTAAGACTGCAGCTGTCTATTGCTCCCCAGCAGAAATGTGGATCCATTTCTACCCACATTAATTTTGATTCCTTTCCCTTGTATTTGTCACACTGCAGAGCAGCTTCTACAGCTTGCACACTTCCACCTTCAAAGAAAATCTTTCTAGCCCATGTCAGGGTGCTACAGAGACAGACCGAGACTGAGGACAGCCCAAACCCCAGCCCAGATTCCTGCCCAGATGACAGAGGCCTTCCATACTCTACTTGGCCTTTCTCCAGTGAGGTCCAAAGAGTGGAGAAGGGCTGGGACCAGCATTAACACATACCAGGCAAGCCAGTGGGAGGCAGGGGAAGGTACTGCTCGGGTAAGAGCAACACTCATCCTGCCCTTAGAGGAATGATGGGAAGACAAGGCCACTGCCCTCCACAGTCTTCCTTGCAGGGAGCAGAAGAGACACACACACCCCTCAGCCACAGCTTCATTCTCCAATTTAGCACTGCATGGGTCAGAATTCTATCCTGGCAGTCTCCAAAAATAAAAATAGTCTGAATTTTGTTGCTGGGACAGCCCCTACATTCACAGAGCCAGTAAGGAGGCTACTCTCTGTCTCAGTGCCATTCCCAGACAGCTGAGCTGCCATGGATAGGGATGTGCTGAAGGAGCCATCTCGGCTGCAGGGCCAGCTGAGAGCCCAGGAGAAATCGAGCCAGTGCCTTCTGCAAAAACGTGTGGAACAGCTGCTGCAGTGACTTCAGTTTCTTGCCCCTACGTGTAACATCTCTCTCCCAGCACAGGACAGCCCAAGTAATTTCTATCATCATGAGTTTGTGCCACCCCGGGAATGCTAAGCATGCAGATGGTTCTGATTTGAAAATTCATATTTATTAGGAAATTACATTTCTGGTGAGTTAACAATATATTTCACTGGAGGAGTTTTAGGGCAATCTTTGGAATATTACTGTGTCTCTAAATAAGACTGGAAGAGAAAGACACTTGGTGTGTTGGAAAGTTGGCCTATTTTCAGAAACAGTAATGATAGTAGTTTTTCTATCCTGTTCCTCCTCCTGCCAGCATGAAGGAAAGCTCTTACAGCCTAAGAGGACAGCAACTAACAGAGGATAATAAAACCACAGATTGCAGAAATACAAACACACTCCAAATAAATCAAATTAGAAGCTGTAATTTGAGAGGGAGGCATCTGAAATTCTGATAACAGACTTTCTTGCTGGCAACTCCATAGCACTCCATGGCCAGAATCAACATTAACATGTTTCTTTACAAAGATCAATTAAACCAGGACAGAAATTAAAAGATTTTCCCCTCTGCAAAAAAACAGTGAAGCAGCAGGAGTTGCAAAAGAGACCTTTGATTCACCCTTAATTCATCAGATGAATCATTTCATGTCGAACAAACACCAAACCACACTGAGGAGATGCAACCAAAAGCTTTCAATCCCTGAAGCCACTTCAGTGGGCTCACTAAACCATGCAACATTGATCACACACACTGCTAAAGTGCTATGATTTACCTTATTACACACATTAGTTAATTCATGGCATCTTTGCATAAACCTTGACCTGCACTGCAAGACCCTTTGACTCAGTTTAGCTGCAAAGAAAGCAAGTTTGCTCTTCCATGTATTTGAGGAGAGAGAGTTTGCAGGCAGGGTGAGCACCCCACTACTCATGCACTGTTACTTATTAAGTTGCAGTAAATGGCCCATGTGATTCAAAGAGATCAAAGGGAGACTAAATCCTATCCCTGCAATTCTGGCAACAACATCTCTTTGTAGGATCAATGTTGAACGTGTGGAGTCAAAATCACTACTACAGTTCACTGCTCAAGCATGAGGAACCTCAATCCCTCTGCCCAGCAAACCTCCACGGACACAAGCAGGAATCCAGATGCAGCAGGGTTACCTGATGAGAGTCAACTGGTTTTTTATCTCAGCTGCACACTCCCAGTGCAAGAGAACTAACCAATTATTGAAGATTCACCTCAGAGAAAAGACTGCAGCGGACATCGTTTTTCAATAAGTGTTCTTAATTTTAATCTCCTTTGAATAATATTTAAGTATTAGGGTAACAAAAAGTCTAGTAAATATTTTATAGCCAAAGTTGCACTGCTCAGTGTTGGTCTGTCTTTATCCAACATGCGTGACAGCTGTTGGCAATCTCCCTAACCCAATTGCTCTTGCATCTGACAACCAGGCAACAACCTCAGGAAACAGGCCTGGTATCTTGGGCACATTATCATTAACACTGTCCCACCTTACCACTTTACACTTTGTTTCTGTGCCTTCACAGACACATCCCTGGGGAGGCTGGAGAGGGAGTCAGGCATTTGCTGTTGGACCCAGGTGATTGTAATCACACCTGATACAACACGGCTCGTTCTACACTCAAAAGGTCCCAACTATACAAACTGCCCAGAAAACACCTTTTCTTGTTTCCCGACTGGTTGGTCAGAAGTGCTGACCCCAGTCCCTCAGGCCAGCAGTTAAAACGATGTGCTTCTTAATGTGTTCAGCAATAACCTAAAAGACTACTAAGGAAAATCCTTGTCCTTGCCCCAGAATATACTCAGGCAGTTAGAGCAGCAGTGGAAAACCAGTGTCACACCTGATACGGGCCAAGACTTGCCAAAGTGATGTTGGCACAAGCAGCTCAAAAACTCCCAGAAACAGTGCAGTTTCCTACACACAGGTACTCATCACCTCCCAAGTAAATAGCCTCAGGTAAGCCTCCCAGAATCCCAAATCCACTCTTGGAGCCACTTTTTCCAACTTCATCACTTATCTGCTCAGCAGCAACAGGCAAGTTGTGCCAGGTCTCCCATCTCTCAGGCATAAAAAACCACTAGGGCAGATCCTCGCCGTTTCCCTTGCAGGGCTGCACAGGTTCACCAGTGGTGTATGAGGGTTTCACAAGGAGAAGCAGTTAGCTGGAAGCACAAAGCATCACTGCACTCTCTCTACAAGCCAGCCTGGTTCATCCCCACCACCCATTTTTTAGTCTCTCTACACGTGAACCTTTGACACAGAAACTTTATGAAAGACCTGCCACCAAACAATCACTGCTATCCCTGCTCAAATGTCCTACTTGATCCAGAAAAGATGGCTTGTAACCTTCTGGTTTTACCTTTAGCAAATTGCATCAAAGACTTGTAAGGGCTTCCCTCATGTTTGCCCACAATGCTACCTATTGCTGACACTGCCACAGCAAGGGCCCCGAAGTGCTTCTGTAGTTTCACTGATGCTTCTGCAGAAGGGCAAAAATACCAAGTATCATTTTAAGAAGCGGTGTCTGCACATTTTTCATGCACTAAATAGTGAATTTAAGTCTGGGAAAGGCAAACCTACTCTCTATGCTACTTCTACCAGCACTTCTGAAACAGGTCAGAAATCTCAGTGTGAAAATCCCCTTAAAACATAAGGGACTCTTGGGTCTCCCAAAGAAATCGGCCTCTAAGATAGAATTCAACATCTGAAGGGCAAAGGAATCTCAGGATACTTTGATAAAATAAACTGCAGCCATCCCAAAGCATTCTTATTCTCATTATGTTCACGGATACGTATCTTGTAGGACTGATTTATTAAAAAAAAAAAAAGGGACTGGGCATGCCAGAGAGGACACTGAACAATCTTTAGGTCAGGTCCTGGGAACATTCCCCCACAAAGGAGGGTGGAAAGACACCAGCCAGGAGGACAGCTGGCCAAACAGGCAGGACTGAGGACAGCTTTTGTCAAGGAACTTGTTACTTTGGAGCAGAGTCAACCCCCAGCTTTGTAAAGGGGACAACTGCAAGCAATGTTAATTTTAATGGCAGCAGATCTATAACCTCAACTTGGACTCATGGGGATTGAAATCCCAGGGATTGCTAAGGCCTCTTCCTTACCCCAAAGACAAATGCCAAAAATATTAAAAAATAGGAGATATGGAAGATGAAAAGAGTGTGCTTGTGTGGTTGATCCCAGCATCAGTTTTGGGTCATCAGCATCCCAAACAGCCTACAAAGAAGCTTGCTGATAATCACCCCAGTTATCTCCACCGATACACGTATGATGTGGCACATCACTTGTGTGTCTGCCAACACTACAAGCTCCAAATGTGACCCTGGCTCTCTTCCCCAAGCACTGAGGAACTCTTGTTATGTTTGGCTCCAGCCTTGTTCTCCCTTCACAAAAACAGCACACTTCCACAACGTCAATCTGGAATTATTTACTGTTGTTGAAGCTCAGACAGAAACCACAGGCCACCTCTCCTCTCACCCAAGCAGGATGTGCAGAGGTTGTCCAAACGAGAGGGCTTCATTCAAGTGCTCTAGCAACCCTGCCAAGCATGTCATCAGGCAAGCTGCTGCCCTCTAAAAGGATGCCCTTCATCTCTTCTGCTCCATTCCCAAAACCCACTGAAAACTGGTTTATCTGTGCTATCAGAACATTAAATAGACACCATCTGCTTAAAAATACCTTATTTAAAGCCAATGTGGGAATATAACCAGCCATGTTTTCTCTTCTCTGCTTTTTTAAGTAGACTGTCACTTGTAAGGCTTTGGGACTAGCTCTGAAACTCCCTGAAGGGAAGAAAATGTAACTGTGAAAGAGCCACAAGTTACAGGCATCCTCCTTCAATCTGACACAGCATACAGCTCAGGGACTGGACAGACCCAGGAGCAGTCTACTCCAAATTACACCTGACTGTACCTGGAAAATCACCCCATCGAGGTCAAACTTCCTCCTGGCAGCTGCATCTGGCCTCTGCCAACATGAGCAAGGCTGTACCCAGCAGTACGAATTAACTCACCACACGCTTGATGTTGACCAGATCGAACTGTTGTCAGTGCCTGGGCTAACAGCTCACTTGTATTCAGTCTGCAGTGACCGTGAGAAGTGTGGGGCAAGGAAACCTGTTTGCTCTGTACTTTTGAGGGTAGCATTTTTCTACAAAAGATGGCCAGAGGAGCTGAGCAGAATGAAGGCTCAGAAGGGATGCAATCATTCTCTATAAAATCATGAAGAAAAGAGGGACAGGAAGTCAAATCAAACTGAGGGTGACAAAACTATATGCAAAAGGACAAAACTGGTGTGAGAACAGGATGCTTGTGAATAACAAAAGGTCTGCACTGGATGTCATCAACTATCAAAAGAAGTTTGAAGCTCGCAATCAAGCCAACACAACCACCTGAAGGCTCATAAGTGGGAATGCAATCTGCTTAGACAGCATTAATGACCTCAGTCAGTCCCAGGTCGATGCTCTACAGTTCCATGCTCCACTCAAAACTTTCAGCCATAAAAGGAACATTTGTTTTCCATCAGTCCAAATTATCCACTAGTCTCCTGACAGCTCTGAGAAGGTACTTCTGGCAGAGGACATAGTGCTGCAAACACAATGCTCTCCTCCTGTCTGATCTGTCTACCTTACAAAGAAGTGCTGATGTACAGAGTGTTGGAGATCCTTGGATGAAAGGCATTAGAGAAGTACAAAGCCTAAATATATATTAATAGTAATACTAGACATGATATCTCTGACAAAATAAACTGCCACTTGACGCAAGACTGGGAAACAGACAGTGACCTGCCAAGGCCCAGATGTGCAACACTAGCCAATAAACATGAGTTGGGATCCAAAAATAAAGCATGTGGAGCAGAGAAGGGAGCTGGAAGTGATGGCAGAAGGTTTGCTTCCTCATGGCATGCACTTTGCTTCTTACCTTCACCTGGTCAAGAATCAACACCTCTTGCTGCTATGAGCAACATGCAGCAAGGCCCAGCAGCCTGAGCTAGTGCCATAAAGCTAAGGGACATCTGCGGAAGCATCAGAAGACACAGGCTGAGACACAATGAAGCTGTATCTAAGCTCAGCATTCTGGTTTTGATGAAGACACATGGAAATGGCTTAATAGCAACACAGAGAACAAACACCGTGTGCTTAGTAACAAACTTTCTGACCCAAAGACATATCTTGACTGCTGGGATTAATAGCAGTCTTATCCCCAGAAATTTGTCGGTTCGTTGTTTGAGCTGCTTGTGCTTTAAGTCTTCATAACACTTTTCCAATAAGAGGTTGCACAGCCTAGTTACATAAATAAATTTTAATTTTATTCCACCTCATTCCAAGAATGTTGTCATTCCTACACTACTGCCAAGAGGCTGAACCTGTTCTTCTCCATCATCTCTCCGTGTCTGTATCAGAAGAATTAAAGATCTGCATTCAAATAGCATCTCTCTCTTTCCTCATTTCTCTGCTTCCAGACTACTTCAACCTATGTGGGAGATGATTTCAGACAGGTCTTGATATGAGAAGGATTTGACTGTTCCTAGCCAAGTTGAGGTAGGGATAGGAGGCCTGTTTGCTTTAAGCAGATTAGCTCAGAACCACTGGAGGCAACTTTATAAATCTCTTCGTTCATATCCTTTGCAAAGACAGCTGAAAATAAGTCTAGAAGCAAAACAAGGAACAAGAGTTACAAGAATGCTAGAAATGGCTTTATTTCATCTGTGGTAACTGTTGTTTCTGAAAGCTATGCAAGTTAATTTATAATATTAGCGATTTGACAACCAGTCTTTTTAATAGGAACTAAGCTATTGTGTTTTGAAACAAACAGGATCTAGGATGGGCAGGACCTTGCCCTTGGCTACGACTTGGCTATTATTTTATCAATTAGAAGCAAGGCTGGGCTGCAAAATCCTTCACCTTGTTTTGCATGCAGAATCCAAGAGTTGCTCTTGGCTAATGTAACCAGAAAATGAAGTTTACAAACCAAGGCATCTTTGCTTATCAGGTACAGGAGCCCCATCTAATACAAATACATTGGAAAGTGTTACCTGCAACTGCTGGACCCTACCCATTTCCCATGAAGTGTCATAGGCTTTTGATGGACACTGAGACCAGAACACAGGCAACAGTGGGAAAAAAAGAGCCTGGGAACTCAGATAAATCCCCAAAGTGAATGGACATTTGCTGACAACAGCACTGCAAAGTTGGCTGCAGTGCTTGGCTCCTGGTAAAACAATGACATAATGCTGTGTTTACTAGCAGGGAAATCTGAGGGTTGGAAATGGATCTGTAAAAAAGTCACTAACACGTTTTTTTGACAAGCCAACAGATTAACATCTATTGTCACTGGGGCAAGGCCAAACTCGACTGGAAATGGTCCAGGAGTTTGATGTCACCGAGAGGCTCCCAAGGACGTCAGCTAAAGAGAGTTCCCATGTCATCTCAGCATTTACTGCTGTGTTACTGCCTTGGATCAAGCCATCAGTCACCTCCACCTTCTGTTTAACTCTTTCTGTCCCAATGTGCAGTAGACAACATGTTGGCCTTTTGGCAATAGGAGTTTGACCCAGATGTGCTACAACTCCTGTTACCCAGATGCAGAAGACTGATAAAGGACCAGGCAGGACAGGATGCTGTCAGATAAAACACACATTCAATCAGGTTTGGACTGTCGGCAGTTTGCTAATACCAACTAAAATTTCTCTCTTTCTACAAACACAGTGGGCATCATTTCTTCATTTGACTCCTTAGGTTGTTTTCAAGTCACCTGTGAACCAAATCATGTGGCCAAGTTGCACCTTTGCCCTGGTCTGAGTCAAAATCTTAATCATAACCCAGCCAACACCTCTCAGCAATGCAACTACCAAGTTTTAGCTCCCTACAGAGAAGATCACAACACAAGAACACCTAGAATCCCACAAATGCCAGTGTCTGGTAGAGAACAATTTCACTCCTCTCATCAGATGAATCAGAGCCCTGATGGCTCAGTATCACTGTGGGATAACTTGATGGGCAGAGCCCCACAAAGCCCTTGGCACACAGACAAAGTGCTGGGTCACCTCTCCTCAGGACTAAAGGCTGCAATAAGCACATCAGTGCTATACTCTCAGTCCTTCCAGACTCTCAAAACCCAGTGGAAGGCCCTGGTGATTGCCTACAAGACGCCCTCCAGTCCAGCCCTACTGTATTTGGCAGATCATCTAAAACTCCAGAACTGACAACGGCAAATAACCCCATGCTGAGGGAAGGATTAGAACTTATTGGAAGAAGGGGGCACAAAAATTAAATAAAAGACTATTCGTGGCATCTGGCCAGGACTGTGGCATCAGCTCCAACGGGACCTAAGAGATCCTCTCCAATGGCTTTCTGCCCCATTTCTTTGGCCATACCCTCTTCTTGCTCAAGTGCAGAGCAATATACAAGCCAAAACAGAAGCAAAGCACATGTGTGCACACAAAGCTTCAGATTAAAAACCCCAGTTCCAACAAAACACCTGCACAATCTTCCAACGTAAGAAGAAGAATTCTGTAAAACAGCAATCCCAATGGTCATTCTATCCAAAACCAGGGCACACAGATGTGGAGGGTTACTCACAGCTGAAAGGATGGTAAAAAACCCAACGCCACCACAGCCAAGCAATTGGGCCAACACCTTCAGTGCTGGCTTCAGAAAGCCACTAGTCCTTGTGGCAAGAGAACAGAGAGAGGTTTAAAGACAGACTGGTGAACTCTGCACAGATCATGACTACTGCAATCTCCAAGGGTTGTTAAGCATGAAAAATTCACTTAAAATATTTTTAGTTTAAACGGAACTATCTATATTTATTGTTAACAAACTGGAGATCTGTGTATTAAAGGATGAAATGTAAGCTACAGCTGCCCAGCTCAGAAACAGGTGGAAAGCTGCTTCTCCAAAACAGTCCAGAGTTTTGACAGACTGTGGCAAAAGATTAAACAGAAAATCTCTTCTTGAGCAATAACAGCCAAAAGACTCTTCCATATGCCTCAAGTGAGCGTATTCTGGAGGCTGGCTACTGCACTGGATTCCTTTTGAGTAAAACATCCTGGGTTGTCTTTATAAAACACTTTTTGATGAAAGGTTAGAGGAAAATTTATCTGAATTCCCTGGGAAGAAAAAAAGAACTTATTAAGGACCTTCATGTCTTGTAAAATGTAAAAAAAGCACAGGATTGCAACCCTTTGGTACAAAGAAAAGCAGCATGGATATTCCTCTGGAACCAGCCACTTTTTGTTCTTCTCTAACAGCTCTGGAATCTTGTTATGAACAGAAAATAAGCAGCCCGTTAGTTAACAAAATGGATATTACCATGAGTGCTGCTTCAGACTAGACAGTTTCACCTGATACAAATATATTTCTAAAACACACACAGACCTTCCTTCCTGCTCCTGATTTTCTTCTATCCCATCCCAGAAGCCTGCTCCAGAGTCTGTTTGAATCCCACTTAGGAAAATGCTGAACACCAGTCTTTCTTCCTGCCTGGGAGATGGGAGAGGGAGATGCACTTACTCTGCTCTCCATGGCCTCCTTCCTGGAAAATACTTCACATATCCTTGTTTGTTTGTTTTTAAATCCTAAGTGATTTTAATGCCAGTGAAAGTTGCTGGAGTGACAGCCCTGGGAAAGTGCAGGCCTCCCACTTACGCACTAGCAGGGGCTGTGCCAGCTGCCCTGATTCTGCTGAAGGCTGGGAGCTCAGCTGCCTCTTACAGCGTCCACCCCAGGAATAACCATCCCTCAGCTCAGGCTGCTCAAGATGAGGCAGGGGAACACTGAATTTTCAGGCAAAGGAAATGTACTGAGCTCAGAGACACAAGCAACAAAGTATTTACAGGGCATGGGAATGGAAAAACATTTAAGGCCGATTTTCCAAGTGTTTTGCTTGGGGTCACAGGGGTCTGCTGTAGGCTTTTGCCTGCCGGAGAGGGGAAAATCAGGAATAATCTTCTAGCCACAAAAAATACATGCATGGATTAATTTATAAATAATAATAGAAAACCTGAGACAAAGAGTAGGAAAATCTCACAGGACGCTGAGGGAGCAATTCAAAACCTCATCTTTACGGAGTTAGGAAAATGGTAATTGAGATGCTCTCCGTTGCATCAAGTCTCTGAGGGTGCAAGAATGCCTGGCCAGATTTCACCTCTGACAGGGAGCTTTCCTGACAGGTAATACAGAGACATCAGAGAGGAGCAGCTCGTAGCCTACTGCCAAGGGCTACTCCCAGAAAGACCATACTCCAGGCTTCACTTCAAATACTACCACAGTTCCCAGGACTCCAAGACAGGAAAGAATGCCCTAGAGGAACAGGCTCAGAGTTGACAAGTGTGGCTGGCATCCTCAATGTGTTTCCTCAGAGGGGAATGCAGCTCTTATGTCATCCCATTCATTACCATGCCTGCTGAGCACTCTTAGGGAAGCAACAGCCTGATTCCCATTTCCGGATAACAACATGACCTTGCCATTCTGCAGCCTCTGCTCCCAGGGGCAGACCTGCCAGTAGAGGAATATGACCCAAATTTGGGGCCTTCAAAACTGATGCTAGCAGTCAGCCCTGGGGTAACACAGGCATCTTCACACTTTATAAAAGGTGAGGAAACCCTGTTGGCTTGGCAGCAGGGCACACCAAGATCCAGAGAAGTTGAAGGCCACACGAGCTTTCCTACCACACTACACAATGTCCTGTGTGTATCATACTGGACATTAGTTCAAACCTTTCTGGATGATTTATGAACTTCATACATTAAAGTTTGCATTTATAGGGATGTCCTGGACAGTGGAGAACCACACTTCCAGTATTTCAGGGAAAGCTATGGAAGACTTCTGTAAAGGAGACAGAATGGTAGTGTCGAGCTCCTGTTTAAATACAGCTATGGTTAGTAGAGGTTTGGCATGTTTGTCCCTAGGAACAGAGATAGGGATGTTTTCCTTGCAAACAAGTTTGCATCAAGCCTATAAAATCACACTGCTGACTACTGAGAGCATCAGAGCCCAGTGCATCCCTGCCTTTAGTGAGCATGGTTTACAGGAAAAATAAAACACCCCACTGGTCAGAGAAACAGTGCCAGCAACATATCAAAACATCATTATTGCCAGTCAGGTTTCAAACACTGTATAGGACCACACACATATTTATGGATGCTTTGAACCTATGAATATTTTATTCTATCCAATGAGTCAACTCTAACGAACTGAAGAAGTTGCATTATACTCAGGGATGTTGCTATACAGCATTACAGCCTTACTGTGAAGCCATGGTACACCCAAATACCATGCTAGAGCAGTCAGTATCTATTAAGACCAATTAAGAATACACTGCAGTGTACTAGTGCAGTATGTGATATTCTGATAGAGACACAGATTTGGGGATGTGTATTATGCCCACAAAAGCTGAATGCTCCCAGTCCGAGGACCTGGTTTGTTAGTTACACATTATGCTGCTCTTCCAAGCACTGGAATAAGGAGTAGGTTTGCCAAAATCAATACCTCAACAAAAAAGAGAATCTTAACAATTGCCACAAACGTCAGTCTAAGCACGAGAGCATCAACACCATCACCATATTCAAGCCTGTACAGGTGCTACAACATAGAATATTTCTCTGCTCTACCTTCACCCAAGGATAATTTGAAGTGTTTTTACACTATCATTCTTTGTGCCCATTCTTTGAAATAAGACCTCAATGCGCAGCAGACAGTAGCTCAGGTTACCATTATACCAAGACTATCACCTGCACAGCTGGTTGATATTGTCTCACTGCCCCACCTGCCTGTACCTGTGTCTCATCACCTGCCAACAACCCACCACAGAGACCACCTTTCAGGTCTGTGTGCAGGTTTCAGTGCAAAAGCGTCCTTATTTTGTAATAACCCCTCATATGCATTCCGCACTCCCCTCAAGTATTTATAAACATAGGCAATGAGAGTACCATAGAACTGACATCTATTCAGCGTGAATTTGAAGGAGTAAATTATTATTATTATACACTCACCTCAGAGGTGATGCAAAGAGTGAGAACACTAAAGTGGGAAGACCAACTAACCTGGAATATGTTCCACTTTAAAATCCTTTGAGGTGAAGGAAATCACCTGGGTTCCTTTTGCTTTCCCTCCTACACCAAATGTGATGATGTCCCTGCCCAGAAGAGGATAACAAACAGATCCTCGAGACTATATTTTTGCTTTTATAGGAAAGACAAAGGGAGACCCACTATATCAAAAAACTTAATAGTTACAAACTTCTCAGTAAAGTCTCTCTATAGAGGTGTGAAACAAGGCCCAGAAAAGTCACTAGGGTTTTTTTTTTCCATTAACTTGACTGCATTTGGCTTTGACACTACCTGATTAAGCAGCAGACACCACCAATTTCAAACAGTATGCTACTGTGCAGCTTCCTGCCTTCTTCATGCAATATTTACACAGCACACTCCAGGCGAGAAGGTGTCTGCTCTTGCTACATGAAAGCATTTGGCTTCACAATGTCAAACAACACATGGTGCTGTCAGCCCCTCTAATGATCCTGCTCTTCTCCAAGGTTTCTGGGGACCAGTTCCCTTTGCGTGAGCAGGCACAGATCAAGAGGATACAGCATGAAAAAGGAAGATCAAAAAAAAAAGAAAATCATCTCACATTAGAAGGGACCAGCTGTTTCCTCCCAAATGACTAAATTAGAGAGCTTGTACGTCACCTCCTGCCTCAGGTAGGGGCACATTGAATCCCTCTTCCTGTTTAATCCATATAAAATGGGAAATGGATTTTGAGGAAGACAATGACTGAATACAAGAGTAGTTTTTTTCCGACTGTACTTTTTATCAGATGAATTGCAAGACTGCCTTGAAAGCTGAAGAAAATAATATAAAATGCTGCCACACTCTTCATGGGTGGCTTTGGGTCATCCACTTAACTTCTTGCCTCGTGTTCCCAATGAGAGTACCAGCATATACCCTACTTTGCAGGGATGGGAGGAGGCAACGCCTTTCAGCTGCCCATCTCTCTAAGGGCTGGGTGTGGGGGTGAGATGAATGACAGGCTGCTCTGGGATGCAGGAAGTCTGGGCTCCATTTCCTATTCCAACACTTGCTTCCTTAGGATGTCTGTTCACCTCTCTCTCTCTCTCCAAGATTTGGCGTCTCCATCCCTCTCCCTTTTAACTCAAAGCAGTGAGATGCATAATGCTTACTAGCCATCAAGTGTTGCATTCGTGGACCCCTGAACCCACACATTAACCCCACTCACGGCTCTTGTGAAGCCAGAGGTCACTTGCAGCTGGCAGCAGCCAAAAGCATTTGTGCTGTCTCTTAGGAAAACATCTCCCTGGCAACCAAGTCGCAGTGTAAGTCAATAGTAGCATCTTCATTGCTTTTAAAATGGAACTTGGAGGCTTTTGGACCCATTGCTCCCAGCTCATGGACTTGCTAAAAGCTTTTCCCTGAGCTTTCATTTGGCTGCCCTCCCAACCTCAGGAGAGGCAGCACAGGCAGCCTGCTGGCATGTAAAGCCTCCTGTATTACTTCATCCTGCTCTGACCACAGCAACTCAGGACAACTACCTGGTCTCTCTATTGATTTTTAATCTATTCCTTAGGCTGGCGACAGTCATTTACCTTGCAAACTGTTGAATTTAAACATCACTGCCTCTTGGCTGAGTGTTACCAACCCACAGCTCTGCTGGAACACAGAGGTGCAAGTGCTCCTTACTCTTCTGGGCTCCCCAACTGCCCACAGAAGCAGCCTGGAGTTCCAGAGGCAATAACCACCAGGCACGACATGGTGAAAAGCACATAAATGCCCAAAATATCTGAGCTACTTTGCAAACCTGCTCTGAACAAGCTCAAAGGCCTGTGCCTCTCTTGGGCACTAAGGTAACAGGGAAAAGACTTCTAAGAAAGAGAATCACATGCAGGTATGGCAGTGGAAGGCTGAGAGCATGCTGAGAAAGGGAAGAAAGTGAATCTCTCAAGGCAGTGAATAGGAAAAACCTGTACTTTATCTTGGCCTCATAAAACAATGGCATCCATAAAGTAAAAAGCCCAATAGGACATGGAAATTAAAACCTCTTCTGTCAAAGAAGAATTTCACTTCAACAAGAACATTTCCATCAAGAACCAGTTGCAGTGATAAGAGAGAGAAGTCCTCTGAGCACTAGTGGGCAAAGGCAACTTTGGACTAGCAAAGGTTTGATCTCTCCCTGCTGCCATCCCTGCTCCTCTGGCCATTTGGGAGCAGGGACAAGATGTTGAACCAACCTGAAGAGAATTATCTACCCATGACTTCCAGGTATTTCAGAAATACTAACTTCTTCCTGACATGTTTCATCAGAATTTAAAAAGCAACCAAAACTTTGTAGTCTGCAAAACCATAAGATTTGCAACTGAAACACGCAGAGCAGTATAAATTATCCTCAAATATCTATGTCTACCCCAGAAGGGCAGTGGTCTACACACAGAGAAAGCCACTGCAAGGGAAAGCAAGGTTTAACCTCAGTCTGCTTTCCCCTGAGCTCTCCTCTGCTCTGTACACATGGGATTACAGCCCACTCTGACAACCCTTGCCAAAGCACAGAAGTTCAGCTCCAAGGAATTATGAAGTCACAGAGCAGCCTTCTAATTTTCTGGCTCTTACCCATCACCCCAGGAAAAGATAATAGCAGTAATACTCATAATAATTCAGGCCAGTGAGTCAAGCTGGATCATGGACCCTGGAAGGAAAACCACACAGGATGTCTTGTTGTGGGGGAAGGGGAGAGCAAAAAATGGATCACAATTTCTAAGCAGGTACTCTATCTACTCACCTACCACTGCCTTCTGATTCATATCAGGTTCTACCTGTAGGCCACCCACCATGGGAGCTCCAGGTCTGTCCTATCTTGTTCACCCTGGAAGAGTCCTGACTCACAGTCCCCAGCTCCGCTAATTAAATAGTGAAACAAAGACAGGCTCAGCTTTCCTCATCCACCCAGAACAAGTGGCACGTGGAGCTCCTCAACTCAGACCTGCAAGCAGGGCCACACCCATTTGATGACCCAAGCAAGGGGAGTAAAGCTCCTTCTCCCAGGGTAGCAATTCCTTCTCCCAGGCAGACTAACACAGGAATGAAGATCCTTGCCACTAAACCCATGATATGTCCAGACTCTCCTCACCTTTGTATAACCAGCAGCTTGAAACAAAGAGAAATGAAGTCACGAAGATGCCTGATTGCATCCAAGTTGCTCTTGAGCCTAAGCAGTAAGCAGGAGCAGCCAAGAGACAAGGAGCAGGGCTTGACCCTCGCAGTACAAGCTTTTTCTTCAAAGCACACTGATATTTTACAACAGGTCATTTGTGACAGGCACACTCACGCTCTCCTGGGAGCAGTGCTGAAACTCAACACAGCAGAACTCAGTCTCTTAAAAGTCAGCAATGCCAGTACCCTGAGGAGGTTAACAACCATATCCATGCAGCAGAGAGATTCTTAAGAGACCAAGAGACATTTAGAGATAGCATTAGGAATCAATTACCCTGGGGAGGAACTGGGACAGTAAGCAGGCATCTCAGATTACTAAAATCAGCAATGCACCTCAGATTAACTGGAAAGAGACAGAGCAGTCACTTGTAAAGCAAGAACGTTTTACCTCCATGCTGTACAAAGCTGAAGAACACAAAAAACCCAACTGCAACAGAAGCACAGTAGTGCTGGAAGAGGAAATCTGTACTGATGTATCCATCCCTGCCCTTGGGATAACACAGACACACTTAAGAGACCTTAGAAATGACCTCAAGCATATAAACGTCTGGTGAGATAATGCACATCAGTAACTACTCAGTCCTCAGCAGAAAAGCAAGTGGTCAGGGTGGGGGGGATCCTATTCATTTGGCTTCTAATGAATGTTTACCATCACCCAGGTCTGCAAAGCAGTGCACAGAAGAAGGTGCTAACTCAATCTCATCTTCCTGAGAGCAAGATCAAGCCCATCTGGTAGGCAGAGGCTCCCTGCAGGGCTTCTAAAGGGGTCAGACAGACATTTGGGTAAAGGTAAACTGTCTACCTAAAGATAACCTGGAACCGAGAGAGGGGAGGGGAAGATGTCATGTTTTAAGCTCCAAAATGGATGGTTAAAGGAGGTAAGTATCAATTATGGGTTCTTTTAAATATAGAATGTACTTCTGATTTGGAACCATTTAAAGTTTAATTCAGACAATCACAATTTCAGACTAAAAGCCAGAGAAGCTACCCCATAAACAAGTCAAACCTTATCAATGGAGAAAAGAGACTTTCAGACTGTTTAAAGCATAGCAGAGGCCAGAAAGGGGATTTGGATTTTGCTACCAGCTTTTTCTCCTCAGAATGATTAACTGGCACCTTCAACCATTAACTGCACTGTCCTAATCCACCCAGCTTCACCACAGCACTGCTCAGCCAGTGTGTGACCCCTGCTGCATCAGGGGTCTTTCCAACAAACCCAGACTTGACCTTCCTGACATTGTTCTTGTTAACAGAAAAGGGAAGGGGGAAAGCAAGGAGATTTAACATTTTTAAAGTATTATCAAGTGCAAATCAGTTTTTAAAAGAACATCGTTATGGAGAAAGAATAAGAAATTGATTTGGAAAGTCAAAAGCTGTAGGAGCTTGTATTGCGGATATACCATTCAAGAAGCATGTGATTATTGACCCAACCTTTTGTTTATCCTTCCACATGTCATCACCTAGGGCCCCCAGCCAACCAACTGGTGGTGTGCTCCCCCGTTGCTGACAGGGATGCAGAAGGAAACATTGCCGTCTCATTCCCTAGTAGGGATTTCCCAGGAGAGTGTAGAGAGCTGGCTGGGCTCCTATCAGCTAGCACTGGATCCAAGATTTTAATCTCTTCCCCCATGATGAGCCCTACAAAACTTCCAGTGAGTTATTAATTCCTTCATAAGTTTCATGCACATGGGATCATAGCAGAGGATATGTAAAGCTGTCCTCTTGCTTTTACTTTCTTGAGTCAAGGTCACAAAAGCTGTGCCCATATCATGAAAGACACTGCTCCAGGCAATGACTCTGGACATCTAAGCCAGGCCATGAAGGAGCTTATGTGCTGCTCACATTTAGCCCTCTCCACATGCTCATAATGCCTAAGACGTGCCTTCATCTCTCCAGGCTCTCACACAGTCCTGACAGATCACAACCAAAAGGAGAGAGAGTCATGTTAAACACCTGCAATCCCCAGGTCACCATCCACTAAAGAAACACATCATTAATCTGATGCCAAGGCATGAGTCACATGACCTGAAGGTATAGCATGAAGCCATTTATGGATGTTGGAGGTAGAAAGGCTTTTTGATATTTCAGATCCACATAGGGCAGAGAGCACAAAATTTTGCACTCTCCAAACTATATACAAGCAATAGAGAGAGCTAAATCCCAACTGATATTTATACTACTTTTAGAAGAAAATAGTTGTTTCCTGTTTAAAAAGAGCACAGAATCAAAGTAACAGTAATTAATGGACCAGACCCAGGCAATTAAATTCCTTGAAAGCATGGGTTCACCCTCAGTGAGTTACTTCAGCCAAAGCCAGATGAAAAGCTGCAGCATGTGCATCTGCAGCAATCTGCAACTGAGGAAACGAAGAACAGTCCAAGACTTTTGGACCTGTGGGCTAGTTTACTCATCTAGCAGAAAGAGCTTCATAATGACATGGAAGACTATTACTTTTAACTGAATTACTCCAACACTCGTTGTAAACCAAGACCCTGTTGTGCTGAACACTGTACAGTCAGAGACTAAGTGGCACAAAAGGCAGACACACCACTAGTCAACCAACAAATCATTTTGTTTGTGATTTTTTTGGCCAGGAACTGGACACATGGAGGTGTGGAATTGTTGTATAGAAGACAATATTAGAAAAGGTGTACAGTAAGAAGAGTGAAGGGAAAGAAATAGATTTGCCACTAGAAGCATTAAAGAGAGCTTCTTGCAATAGTTTAGGTTACTATTATTGAAATGCAGTGACAGTGATCAACAAGGAAAAAGATGTGTTTCTACAAGTAAACACAGGAAATATTTTCTTTCAAATCCTGGAAATACAGGATTTAAAACCCTTATTTTCTGGCTGTTTTCCAACAAACAAGAAATTGACCCTGTTAATCAGGTGTGTATTGTTACCAGTTCTTTTGTGTATCTTGGTGCTTGGCAGACATCCTTCTCTGCCACCACCTTTCACATGAGATAACAGCCTACAGCTGTGTCAGCCACAATTCACAGCAGTAGTTTGCAAAAGCTAAAGCCTTTCCCACCTGGAAGCGGTAAGTGCATAATAGAGTGAACGCACAGGTCCAGCTGCAACCTGAGAGGACATAAAACCTAAAACTTCCTCCTAAGAATTAGGCACAAGATGCTTAATTCCATGGTAGATGAGAGCTTCAGCTTTACATCTCCCAGCAACATAGTGCCCTCTAGCTTTGAACGGAGTTGTGGTTTAAGCCTTAGACGAAAAAGATCAGTGTCATAAAATACTAATGCAAAGGTTTAAGTCCAATCTTTGTCCTTATCTTTCAATCCATTCCGTTGCTGACCAGCTCTAAAGAAATCTGGCAGACAAGCAATGACAGGAAACACAGTATAATCGGAGCAATTTCACACCAGACATAACAGCCCCTCAGGCTTTTCCTTACCAAAGCTGCAAGATTTACCTTCTCTATATACAAAATCCAACTTTCTGTGTTTTAAAACCTATATTGTACCTTGAGGAAGAGTTAAAGGATTTGGTACAACTAAAACCCAGAAACAGATAGAGGGAGAGGAGATACCTTCTGTATATGTGTGGGCATAGACTTGACTACATATGCTGCAAACTCCTTCAGGCAAAGACACCTTCACATGACACGCTGCAATACAGGAGTCCGGGAAGACTGTTAAAAACTCTCCTCTACTGCTGTGCTATTGGCAGTAAGGTGTGAAACGAGGAAGGTGAAAGAGAGATGAAAGAGATCCAAGCGCCAAGTCTGCCTTGATAACCATGCAGACCGGCTGTCCCCTGAAAAGAAGTTTAAATGTAACTTGTGGTTGAGAAGGAGCGACGGTGCGTTCAGCATCGCCGGCTCCCTGACCCGCCGGCAGCCGAGCCTTGCTCCGCTCCACAGCGGGCACCCCGGCCAGGACGGGTCGCCTCGGGAGACCTGCCCCATCCTGCACTGGGTCATGTCAAGAAAAAGGGAATATCCACCTTCAGAGGATAAAGAAGAAAACTTCAAAATCATACCACTAAGACGAGCCAAGAGCCAAACGTGATGAAACGGGGTGAGGAACAAGCGCCGCACCTCCAGAGCAAGAGGCCGAGCGGGTCCTCTCTGCCCCCGGAGCTCCGCGGCCGCCTCACCTGGGGTCGGTGTCAGGCGAGGGACGGCACCGGGGACACGGCACCGGGGACACGGCACCGGGGACACGGCACCGGGGACACGGCACCGGGGACACGGCACCGGGGACACCGCTCCGCGCCCAGCCCTGTCCCGTCCCACCCGCACACGTGTGGGCGCTCCCCGCAGGGCAGGGGCTCGGCCAGGCCCCGCCGGCACTCACGTAGTGCTTCGAGGGGTTCCTCCGCTTCTCCACGTCCACCACGTTGGCGTCCAGCACGCTGTAGGACAGCATCTTCGCGCACCCCGCGGCGCCGCTCCCGCCGGCGCTGGCAGCACCCTCCGCCGCGCTGCCCGCCGCGGCGATGCCGGCCGGGCGGCAGGGAGGGAGGGAAGGGAGGATGCCCCGGTGCCGGCTCCGCCCCGCGGCGGCAGCTCCCCGCTCCCGGCAGCCCAGCCCGGCTCCGCTCTCTGCTCACTGCGCGGCCACTGCGGCGGCGGGAGGGGCCGCGCCGGGCGGCGGCTCCGCCCTCCGGGGGGCTCCGTCGGGACGGGACGGGACGGGAGGGGACCGGGAGCCACCGCCCCCGTGTGCCGAGGACGCGGCTGCCCCGCCCGGAGCTGTCGGGTGGCTGCCCCCAGACCCCCGCTCTCTGCTGAGACACCCCGGAGGAGAGGAAAGGCGGGATGCCGCGGGACCCTCCATCACTGCAGAAATGTCTAAAATACCCTCCCCGAGCGGGCGGCCAAGGTCACGCCGGAAAGCCGCGAGTGAAGGGCCGAGCCCGCGCCCACCAGGCTGCAGCGGGGAGCTCAAGGCCGGCCACCGCTTGGGGAGGTCCACACTGCCCTGTCCCGCAGGGACACAGAGGGGTCAGAGCTGGAGGAAGGTCACGCAGACCCTCTGTCTCTGTCATGAGGGCTTTTAGAGCTATAAACCCATTTCTGCTTTTTGTATATACAGATAAATGAGCATCATCATCTTACACACTCACACTCCAAGGAGAGTTTGCCCCAGAAATTTCAGGTTGGGTTTTTGGTTTTGGTTTTTTTCTTTTCAATAATGCGTCATTATTTTTCATATGATTATTTTAAAGTTATGTCAGAAATGGGAACTTCAATGTGATCTTTCAGCCCTCAACTGGTTTTATGACATTCAGAACCTATTTACCAATTTAGCTGAAGTCACTAAGATCTCTCATTCCTCTAAAGCCTCTTGAACAGTGGCCCGTGCAGATTTTCCAGTCAAGTTCCAGAGCACTGCTCATGGGTCCAGATCTGCAAGCCTAGGAGTGCAGAGATCCCAGCTCCTGCTAAAATAAGCTCCTTTTTTACAGTGAGAACTGTCCATGTCGATGTTATTTCATAGGCCACCCTATAGGCACAATCTCTGAATCAGAACTTTTACAATGTTACTCGCCCTGCAACAACGGTCATGAGACAGACACCAGAGCCACAAAGCCGTAGGTAAGTGAACCAGGAGGCTGACGTTAAAAAGTGTCTGGTTTTGAACCACAGCTGGTTTCCACAGGCAGCCCCATCACTACTCAAGCCATCAACTACTGCCAGGTGGGAACCAGGTACCTGCTGCATAATGTCAGAGACAAATGCTCTGAGTCAGCCTTCCCCTCCCTCTTCAGCTCATACACAGTTTACTATAACTAAAGAACTGACATAAAATGCTAAAATCCTGGCATCCCACCCTAGGATGTGCACAGGTATATGTAAGACCAATTTTTAGTAACAGGGAGGATGACAGAAACAAAAAGCTCACATGCTCACTTCCACTGCCAGTTTTGAGGCTTGTCTCTTCCTCTTCAAGGCACCTTCTTCCCTCCTCTGCTTTGCGGGACTTCCCACCTCTAATCCCCATGCATGACAGAAGGCAGCAGAGCAATTATTTACATTAGAAACCTTTACTGTTTAGGCTGCCCAAGAAGTCCCTGGTGTGCAGAGCAAACAGAAGATTCCTCCTTGAAAATGTAAATATTCAAATAACCCATTGATAAAAATATTTCTGGCATAGCCAGTCTTTTGGGTCTTGGATGCCTCTTCCCTGTGAGCCATTGTCAATATACATCAGACATTCCACCCTGTTCTTCTATCTTCCCTTCCAAAAAAAGAATAGAGGGTCCCCTCCGTTGTTGAAAACACTCAGGGTTTGTTTTAAAACAGCTTTCAAAACATGTCAGTGTGAGGGAAAGAGACGAAATACATCACTCACCCAACACCCTGCCTCGTCCTTCCTGACAATCTTACTAATTGGCATATTTTTACTGATACTCTTCTCGTCTGCTCTTGTAAGAAGGAGATACTATTTTCAATCAAACCTGAGACCAGTGCCTTGGAGTTTGGGATAGACATGAAAGGAACACATTCTTTGACAGCATCTGGCCCACTGTCCACCTTCCCTCTGTTAAAGACAATTTGATTCTCCTGCATTCTAGACAGTCCTCTCCACCTGAGAAGCCCTTGTACAGACAGCTCTGTCCCTCTCCTCCTCCACCATCTGATGTTTTTGAGCTCACTGGCACCTTTTGCTCTCCTTGTTGTTTGCTGTGTCCGTCCATCCACACAGGAAAAATGTATATTGCTGGGGGCATGGATTGTTCTTTTAAAATATGTACAACACCCAGTCTAGTGGGAGTCCAATCTCTGAGTATTGCAACACTGGCACAAAAACAATCGAAACCCCTTATTATGCTACGGGCTTGGGAAAATCTGCTCCCGTCTTAGGCAGCAGCTGGGAAATTGATCCTGACGGCACTTCCCAGCCTTGCGTTGGAGAGCCAGGCTCCAGCTGCTGGGACTGAATGAAAAAAGGCTGGATATGTGGCAAGGAGCATGGCAGGCTTGTTGCCTGGCCAATCCCACATGCAGAACAGCCTATACCTGACTCGGGCCATAAACACACAGGCCAAGTCACTGTGAATTTGTAGGAAAATAACTAAGCCTAGGGATTTTAATGCCAAAACTCCTAGTATTTACATTTTTTTCCTTGAAGTCTCCATTACTGAAGCCCTATCATTTCATGAAAATATCACTGCTATTCTAACCGGTTTAATACATATATTAATATAAATATTAACAGCTGATTTAATAATTCACCTTCACAGTCACACACTTCCAATGAAATTCACCTGAGGAACACCCTGGGAAATTCAGACTTCTGAAGACTGAGATAAACCAGATATTTTTAAAAGCTTTATTCTACTCTTTTGCTATGTGGGTATTTGGGTATTTGGGCAAAGATTCTTTTTTGCTTTTTTTTGAACAAACAGGTAATCACATTAGCCTCACAGATCTAGTGCAGCTACAGCCCGGCAGCCTAGACCCTGCTCCAATTACAGCAAAAGCTGATGCGTGACAGAATGTGTGTGTGTGATGGTTTCAGGGCTGGAGCATGACTTGAGTTTTCATATTTCAAGAGGACTCTGTCATGCTGGCAAAATTTTGTAAATAAGCTTTTGAGTTGTAAATTGAAAACACTTGGATCGTTAAATCAGTGAGAAAATAAAACAAGGGACAGGCTTTTCTGTGCTCCATTAGGACCATTTCTAATGCCTCTTTTTAATCCGTGGCATATCACTGTAGATAAGTAACTCCCTCCCAATATTAACCATGCTGGGGTCTAACAGACCTGTCTGATGTGGCTGGAATTTTTGTTAAAGATGATTTTTCTTTCTGTTTTCTGGCTGGGCAGCCAGAAGGAACACAGTTTTCCTGTCCCACTAAACGAGAGGCTCCAAGGGTGTTCAGCTCCCTGGGAGGAAGCAAAGTGCAGTGAGCTCAGCCCCTTGGGGGAAGGGGAGCTGTGTGGTGCTGTGCATGACAGATTAGCCACACAACTCATTACTGGCAACCAGAATTGCATGTATAATCTGCTAGACATGGTACTAGAGATCTGCCCCTTAGGGTTTTTTTGGCTCTGATGTGCAACAGCATAACACAGAGCCTTTGTTACAATCCCCTCGTAGCTTCTGTACTTACAAACCCCCAGCTTCTTAAAAGGGCTGCTTTCCATCCAGTTCCTTCCACTTCAGTGTTTCCACATACCCAGCTTTTGATAGGAATGACAGGAATAGTAGAGCCTGTCTGGCATTCAAATCTCAAATTCTGAAAACACAAAACATGATGCAATCTTTTTTTCTTACTTTTTAAAAAGCCAGTTTCATTCCATCTTCTTGGGAGATTGCTGCTCTTCAAATGAAATTCATGTGGGAGATAAACAGGCCCAGCTAATAAGGTAGAAATCAGCCTAAGAAACCAGCAGCAGTGCTGGCAGAGCAACCCCCACCTCCTCGAGCACAGACAGTATTATACCCTTTCCCCTTCCAGCCTCTTCACCAGAGAGTGCTGCTTTGTCAGCCCCTCTGTGCAATCTACTCTAATGGAAAAACCAAAATAATAATTCCTTCTGCAAGCACTGTACATGCTTTCCCCATGGCATAACAGCTTTTACTTACATTATGAAAGAGCTGCTTCTTTCTCTGGACTTAAATTATAGATTAGCCTTTTCTTGAAGCAGCTATCTTACAGTTTAACTCTTTCATAACAAATGTTACTTTTCAATCCTCTCTTACCAGTTGTGGATAAAGGATTTCCAACCAGGGAGTGTGCACTGCACACTGTTCAGCATAGTAGCAGCAAACTGCACGCTGGTTTTCATCTACATACACCTTGTACTTTTCCATTGTTATGAAGGCTTTGTATATACCTGCTATGTGCTTAAAAAAATAAAGCAAGTCTAAGCCACACTTTTCTTGATGTGTGATGTACATGTCAGGCTTACATTTGAGACAGATGAAGTTTAACAAACCAGTCAGAGTTTTGGACTGGGATTTCCCAGGTTTCTTCCTGGATGCTATCCCTGACTTCAATCAATCTCATTGTTCTCAAAATAGCATATTGTGAGACTGGCTTCTGCCTTACCCTCTGCAAAAATATCACAATCCATTATTGAAAACACAACCTTGTTACAAATAAAGTCACTCTAGGAAGAAGTAGTCTTTCATTGCATTTTCTTCCCATGTTACCTCTATGTATATATACATGGACATCAAGTCCAATAGCACCAGATTTAAAATTTCCACCAACCCCTATTAAAACTTGAATTCCCTTGTTCACTATTCTTACTCATTCCACCTCCTCTAAGCCAAACAGTAATTTTATTTGGCTGCAGACTCCCTAGAGAAAGTAGAATTTATCTGCCAATATCCAAACCAGAAAACATTTGACTGACAGACTGAACTACAAAAATGTACAAATAAAAGCTTACGAAAAGTTACTCATTGAACTGCAGTTTGAACATAAGTGACGAATGCACAAGCTTGGCACTACAGGAAGAAATCTGTAACATGTAACCTCTACCACTCAGCAATGGAATGCATTGATTTTGTTTTGGTTTGTTACCTTCATGCAAAAGCAAAGTGGTTTTCCCAGCTGAAAGACTTCTTTAAGAAGAGCACTTTTGGACCTCCTCAACACCAACATCAATCCCATGGGCAGATACAAATAGTTTGCTTTTTTTTTCCCCTAGTCATTAGACTGAGGTTAGACATTGTAGGGCAGTAGTGGCGATGCTTGGAAAACCAAATGCCCCGTAGGACAGTGAACAAGGAATGAGATCATCCCAAACAAAAAAATGTCTTGTGGGAAGTGCAGCTACAGTTTCTCTAGAAGGAGTGATTTTTAGTTTGGAGTAGTGGACACATCATCCACATGATTCCTAGCATTTATCTGGATCCAGACACGTGCTAAGCTCAGGCCATGCAGCTCCAGGGATGCAAGCCCTAAGACAGTTTCACTGAAGGGAGTCTTTCTCAGGCCATGCAGCTCCAGGGATGCAAGCCCTAAGACAGTTTCACTGAAGGGAGTCTTTCTCAGCCACTGCTCTAGTGACTGAGGCACAAAAAACTATTTGTGACACAAAGGTAGCTTCATTCCCAACATTGTTTCCATCAGTTAATAACAGTATCTGGGTAAGTGACAATTACATTACTCTGAACATTTTGATCCTCAAAGCCATGTTGGTGGCAAACTTTCACTTTGGCATCTAACTTTGAGCACGCAAGGCACTGGTCTTTTAAGAAGGACAATATACCCTACAGAACAGCAGAACTGTTCAAGGATAGTGTAAGGAAGGCAGAGGAAGAGCATATTCACACTACTATGCTCTATGTAAATTTGTCCAGCTGTTTATGGTAAATGAATACTTACTCGGTTTTTCCTGACCTCATTTCCTACCCTGCTTTCTAATTGCAGAAAATAAAGTACTGAGAATAAAATAGTTTCATTACATGCAACACCTGCTGCCTGTTCTGAAACAGATGTCTACAGCATCATCAGGCAATTCTTTCCTTAGCCTTTTTCAGTAGGACTGATTTCAAACATCTTTGAGCTAAATCCTCCTCCTTCAGCTTCCTCTGTATTTCTCACCCTTTCCTACATTCAGAGTTCCAACAAAAACTATTCTCTGTATCAGTTTGCTCCCATTGTTTGTCCTGGATCACTGTACTCCCAGAAGGACAAAGAGAGAAACAGGACTTAAGTTCAAGAGATGTTATTAGGAGAAAAGAGACAAGGTGGGGAAAGAAAACAATGACAGAGTATTAGCCAGCAGTGTAGGCAGTAGTTTCAGAACACCAGCTGCTCAGAGGTTTTTTTGTGGACGTTACAGCAAAGTTTTACATGAATGCAAGGACAACCCCTACACTCTCAATGTGACCAATTTTGGCAACAGGAGAAAAACCCAGCCCCAAGCACCCTTTTCATTTCCCTGCCACATTCATACCCTGCCAAGAAGAGCACATGTTAGAATCAGGTAGGCCTGCAGGGCTTGCGTGAGTCCATTGTTGGGGAAGACATTTGAGGGAAGATTCCTCTCTCCTATTTCCAAATATCACTGTAATATTTGGATGAGATCTCCATTCCTGGGAAGAACCATGAACTTTCCAGGTCAGTAACCAACTTGGCATATACTGCATTTAATCGTGTTGGCTGCAATGCAGTGACAAACATTTGCAATTTATCTTACCTTGTTCCCAGAAGAGAGATGTGAAGGTGTCAGAGAACTCCAGTTCTAGCTGGTAGGGAAGGAGTGTTCATTTTTCCAATCAATAACAAAAAAGCAAGCTAAAACAAGAGCTGTAGGACATGCTGTGCCAGGTTAATTGGCACTGCAGTGTTCAGTAAGTCAACACTTGCCGAAAATTATTCCTTTAGGTTATTGCTTTCACTGGCAAATTCCTGTTTATATTTCTTGGGCAATCTTGTTAAGCTGGGCTGGTTTCAACTTGTAAATTACTGTGACTAGATTAGAATGGCTTTCATTGCATATTTAAAAGATAGTAGTGGGAATGAACTGGTGGCATCACTAACAATCAACTTTGTACCCCAATGTAGATGCTGTAACTTTACCAGATTTTAACTGTTTGATTTGCAGTTTGCCATCATGACTGTCTGTCTTGGGACAATCTCTATAACAAAACTTCAGGAAAAACAGTCCAGTAATTTCTTAGAAGAGCACTGCAGAACAAGCACTACTTGTGGCTGCTGAAGTTACAAAAACAGGTTCCTTGGGACTGTCTCATGTGTGGTTTCTCTGGTGTTGTATGACTGAGTTTCTTCCTTCCCTTTAATGGAGGCACTGATTTGAGCTTCCCTCTTCTATCAGTGCATTCATTTTCTAAAAATATGCCAGACCATAATAGCTCAAAATCCTTCACCCCTCTTAACTAGCCAAAGTCACTTTAGGTGGTGGGACAGGGCTAAAAGGAGGCTCAGTAACTGGTAGACACACATGCTGAAAAGTCCACATCGGTGTTACAGAATGTGTTTGCAATAAAATCTGCAAGGACATGAAAGTGGCAGGGAGAGCTCCTCTCAGAAGCGTGACTGTTGCTTGCTCAGGTTTGGGCAAGACATGAGTGGTTTATTTTTTAACTATATTTATTTTGTATTTGGATATCTGCAACCCAAACCACCACTAAAATCTTCGAGGGTGCCACTGGATCTTTGGGAGGGCAGGGTGTAAAAAGTGTTGTTTTCCTGAAATTGCAGCTCTTCCCTGCTGCAAACTGCATGGGGAAGAAAGCTCAAGAGTGATGTGGCTGTTTTCTGCCTCTTCTGGTGGCCTAGACAAGGAGAGAAGCACAGCCTGCTGGAATCAGAATAGGCTGTGAATAGTGCTGGGTCAGTTAGGCAAGGAGATTATACTGAAACTTTCAATTGTGAGATGTTGACAAGGACATTTGAGTTAGAAAAGATAAAGGCAACAAAATAGAGAGGAAGGGGATTTGACAGGATCTGTGGTACAGAGATGAACCATGAGATTGTGAATGAAGGGGCCAAGCAATGAGTCAGAGGAGAGAGTGGAGAGCAGAAATAGATGAACTAAATTAGGGGGGAGGGCTGGCAAGGCATATATTGCTGGGAATGAAACCCAAGATCCCTGGTTCAGCATTTCCCTGCTTCCACCAAGCATCCACAAAAATGTTGCTGTAATGCTGGGGCTCCTGGAGGATGATAACCAATTATTATAACTATTCTTTTATCTTTGTGGTTAAACTTTTGTTTGCTCACTAGCCTGAAGGGTTGGGGCAGGAGGACTGGAGAGTGCTGAAAGATGGCAATAAAGAATGGAGCACCGCACTGACAGGAAGTTTCAAAATTCAGGTTGCCCATGGGAGCTGAACTTGCTCCCTTCCCATTTAGAGGTAAGTATAAAGATACAAATCTTTCCTAGGCACATCTTTTCCCTGTAGGATCAGCTTACTCCAAAAGTAAACCAAACTGCACTTCTCTGTCAAACAGATTTTCAGTACTTTGTCTCGTAATTCTCCATGTGGCTCCATGCCTCACTGGCTGCTCATTGACTAATTCCCATTCTGAATAATGAATTAGCAACTCTATTTATGGTGTTCATCACTGGAATACACAAGTCTGCACAGATCCATAACAGTAACAGCTTTTAGTCATGTAGCCAATAATTACCTTTTTCATTTATTACTTTGAAATTAAAGCTTCGTTTTCCAGGTAGTTTGTGTAAAATGCATACTCTCATGTGTACAAATTCACAGTCCAAATATCTGAAAACAAGAATACTCAGAACTCATTTATCTGGATTTCTGTTTATATGAAGTCATCTAAGAAGTCAAAAGAGGGAACAGGATTCCAGGAAAAAAATATACAAATAAACCCAGGGAGATCATCATTGCCTCATAGGACCTGGAGAGCAAGAAGACAAGACAAGCAGAGCAATATGCATGGAGATAGAGGCAGACAAACATAAAGCTATTATTTCTAATCCAAGAGCAACTTTTTTCAAAGTCCCACTCCAGCATCTATCCATTCACTTCCTCCCACACAGCCACAGAGTTCTTCTCTCATAGCTCTCATTGACTGATCTCAAGAAGCTTTTAATGACTAGGATTAACAAAAAGTGAGGCTTATGCACAGGAAGCTGTATGACCCCCAACTCACAAAAGAGGGAAACTGAGGCATGAAGCAACCTCATCCCTTCTCTCACCTAAGCAGAGGGGGGGGACTGAAGGTAGAGCTGTTCTTTTGTTTCCTTGCCAGAAAAGCAAACAACTTGCATTTTGTTGGAATAGAATGTTGAGATTGTTTGGTAATCTTTTGTTCTCAGGTGCTGCATTTCTTTGGAAACTTACCTTTTTAAGGTAATATAAAAATGCTGTCTGCTTTTAAAAACTCCATTTTACTTACCTGCCTTTTACTGCTGCAACTGTTTCTATGGAAACTGGAACTGGTCATGAAACAGTCGTACAACATGAATTGTCTCTTGTCAGTTTTACATTAAAGTGCCACCTTCAAAGTCTTTTAATAAACCACTAATAATTGTGTTGCCTAACGAGCTTTCCAATTAAACAAAACAAGAAAGCATGCTTTCACTGAATGTTTAGCACAATATTTTTTAGGTGTGGTCTAAGAATTTTAACAGTGTGCATGATATGACTCTCTTGGTTAAGGCTGTGATCTTTAAACAGAAAGACAGTTTATTAGCAGTAAAAGCCCTAGTGTGTGTAGTTAGACTTACATAAAGGTGACTTATACCAATATGGGTACGTCTAGACTGCTGTCACAGAAGCACACTGTAGAGATACTGAGTGAATGGGTAAATCAGCCTACAGTGAGCTCTGTGCTCCCACAGCTCGCTGGGGTACTTGTGTGCAGGCACATGCATGTGGTATTCCCTGTCGGTACAAGAGGGAATGCTGTCAACCAGAATGTTAGTCTGTGCTGGGTGGCTACCATGGAAAAAATGAAGCACACAAGCTTAAGAAACAACTATTCTGTACAGTTATTCAGAATTAGAATCTGTGTAGCTCAAGCCTAGGCTCCTCCATTAACTTTACCTTAACCTTTCAACCTTGTAAAAATTGTAGGCTCCTCTGTGTTCATTCAGCCTACTTCCCTGAGTCAACTCAAGTGAGAAAAATCCCTTTTTCCTGTTCCTGGGGAGCAATCTCCAACAGAACTCACCCTCCGTCACAAGAGTTAAGCATTGCCAGGAAGGATCAACTTAAAAACTTCCAAGGACAGGTTCTTTCCAGAGCAACCTGTGTTTCCTAAGTTCCTCCCACCTCATCTTGGAGGCTTTGCAGTTGATCAGCACTTTCAAATTGCAACAGGGGCAGGACTGGTGCAGACACAAGTGCCCTCTTCACCTCCAAGCATAGAAAAATCAGTGGACAGCAATTTTAGGCAAACTTAACACAAAGAAACACATCTGAAACACAGGAAGTGCAGCCTCAAAGTTGGAAGCAACAGAAGTTGTGTGTGTGACTATACAAAACGCAAAACACAAAGACGTAATCCTATTTTGGCAGGAATTTATTTTAGAGAGATCCTAAAGAGCAACATGATCTCCAAACTCTCTTTTCCTCCCAAAACTCATCCAGCCCACACACTTGGCTGACACCCCCAGGAGAATCAAGGTTTTCTTCTAACTTATAGAGAGGAGATCACCTTTCCCACTGAGCTAGCAGTCCTCCTTTAACCCTTTCCCAGCAAAATGACCTTCTGCTAACACAGAACATTTCAAGAAAATGGCCAAACCACTGTCTTAAAGTAGATGCCATCCTCTTTCACATGGTCCAAAATACCACATACTTTAAAATAACCTCAAGCTCATGTCAAATAGGCAACTTAACCACATGTACTGCTTGATTATTGACAACTCCTGAAGTGAGTTTGAATTTAGGATCAACATTCCAAGTTACTTCTTCCACAGATACCCTTTGTTTGTAAGAATAACTTACTGATCACTTACTCCTGATCAGTAATCAGAGCAGGAGTTTAAAAAGTAAATCTCCCCAGGTGGCCAACCAGACCTTCCCAGAGGCATAAAGTTACAATTCCCAATTCAAGTACCAATTCACTCAGAATCTGCCTTCTTTCCCCGATTTACAGAGATATTTATGGGGGGAGAGAGTGGGGAAGAAACACTCTACAATTCTTCCTTAACCCTCTTCTACTTCCTTCTGCACAGGTACATTCCTTCAGGACCTGTTCAGGGCCCATATTAAGAAGGTACCCAACTGAGAAGAGCAGCATGAGGAACAGGGCAGCCTGCAGGGAAACCAACTATTGAGTCCTGCACCAAGTAGGGATTTACAGCAAATGAATGATTCATACATAGTTTTCTACTATGAACAAACTTAGCATCTCTTTAAGGCCAGAGTTTTCCACAGGCCTCTGAATGCAAATGCCAAATATTTTGTCATGCCTTTCTCTTAGCCTATATCTCACTGCAGTCAGGGCTTGGAATGAGGCATATAATATAACAAACCAGAGACCTGGCACACATGGGGCTCCTCACTGGCTTTCCTCATGCATATGGTTTATTTTTCCCTGCTATGTCAATCCTTATAGGGCTTTACCACTACATCTGCCTCCTGGGAGTCTGCTATTTCAACTGTTAAAGGGAAGGTGCAGAAGAAAAAAGAAGGATACATTTAATCTTCTCTACTCTTTTCAAGCTAAAGGTCTCACCTCTACACCATTAATTAAACAGATTAATTTTAAACAGACAAGGCCCTGCAGCAGTTAGCCCTCTCCAAGGATAAATATTGAACAGCTCTGGATTTGAACTGTTTCACATAACAGAGTTGTGATTATTCCAGATCAAACATCTTCTTTAGGCCAGTGTTGTTTCATTTATGTCTTGTATTCCTCTGCAAGCACAGATATGGGTGGTATTTTACCCCAAAGGTGACAAAGAATAAAAGAAAAAAGGCAACAGGCAGCATGGAGATTACAGTGGGCCTTGATGGCTTTTGTATTTTCTTTTCCAAGCATCTAATTTATGCTTTACCATTGGTGATGTAGGAAGCAACTTAAAAATAAACAGCAAAATGGTGGCTGATTTTGAGAATTCTGGTTTGAAAAAAATCCACGATAACAGGCATCAGTAGCACAACTGGTAGCCAGGGGAATGCAAGCATGCTTGACACCCAGGGGGGCAAGGCTGCAGGATGGGGAAGGGTTGCAGGATCCCGTTCCTGAATATTACCTTCCAGGGAAAGGTGAGGACTGCTTCAGTGGGGAAGGTGATCCATTTACAGACACAGGTACACTGGCACTGCCAGGAAGATCAGGCAAATCTTTTTTTGTTTGTTTCTCTAGTTATTATAAAGTTTACATAAAAAGAAAGATCCACAGCCATTACCATATGAAAGGTCACAAGCTCAGTCTTTAAGCCAGAAAAATGAGACCTGACATGGCCACTGCTGTAAACAGTGCTCTTTAGCAGTGACTTGTCTTTAGGGCCCAATGGATACAAATATGAGGATGGTCAATGTCTCATATCACTGCAAGGAAAGAGCCCAGTTTCTTTTCCAGTTCCTCTGCTGTATTACAATATCCAGAATCAGTTTGACACAACTTTCACTAGGAATAGCAAGGAAGTCAGAAAGAATATTAAAACAAGTATTTGAACAACTTCTCTGAAGCTGGACAAAACCAGCATTTGGAGAATCAGAAGGCTTTTTTATCCCCTATCTAGATTATACCAGCTAATAACAGCTTTTCAGAGTCTCTCAACCTCTCTCTTCTCTCTTCCTGAATGGACCAGAATTAATGTATGTTATCTTTTCTCATCTCTTTAAAATGCTGTATAATACCCTTCCATAGTGCTGACAATATCACTGTTACTCTCCAGCAGTTCCAAGACACGGTGCACCACCACTTCAGCTACAGAGGGGTTGTAGCTCTGCTGAACACAGCTCAGGACATGAAAGAAATGACAGCCTTTTTCAGCATCTGCAGAAAAAAAAGGAAAATTCAGCCAGGCACGGAGGAACAACTTCAGTCCGTCTCTTTTGAACTATTGTAATTCAGATCAGTCATGAAAAAAATCATAGCTGTTGGAGAGAAAGAGCACCCTAGATGCTAAAGCAGAGATGTGTGTATTCAGAGGAGAGAGATCAGTCTGTGCCTACAGTTCTCCAGTTATCAACTGTCCCCACTGACTTTTCTGGGAAGTGTTGGGGCTGTAGCAGTAGTAATGAGAGTGAAAGATATATCAGTCTTGCCAACTGTAACATACAAGGGTCATTCAGTAAACTTGCTGATGAGGTTAATAACATAAAGGTACCTCCACTGCACCTATGCGAGTTAGCCAGTTTCTGCAGCCTCAGAAGGAACCAAATGAAAATAATTTTGTTCATGCTCCACTTCAAAACCCTCTAGCACAGCAGGGAGGTGCGTGGCCAGGACCTGTAACCGCCTGCCCAACGCTGGCACCTTGTGGAAAAACTGCTGCAGTGCAACTTCCATTCACCTCACAGTGCAATCCGTCCCCGCCCTTCAGACTACTCAGACAATCACGGGAGCAGAAAGTGACAGAATTTCAGTATCAAATTTTATCTCCTTTTAAGAGGAATTAGCTCTGAAATGTACAAGGGAGCAGAAGTTTTAAAATAACCCTTTTTCCTAGGGAACAAGCACAGAGGTCCCCAATGGCTGCACACAGCTACTGTGTGCCTGGTGGAGCCATCGTTTGAAGCTCTTCCAGTCAACATTTCCTCCTGCAGACCCTGTAACACACAATTCATCACTGCTGCAGGCTCGCAGTCTCTCCAAGTGCTGAACTCCGCAACACACTCCTCCTTGGTGGCTAACAGTGGAAAACAAGCATAAATAAGACACATCAGCATGAATTATTTTCCTTCTCAGCCCTCAGTTCATGTGATGCAAGGCAAGTTTGATAAGGGTACTGAGAAATTGCCATGGAGGTCCCTATATTTTGTTGTTGCTGCATTTGGGTTTTTTAGTTATTCTCTCCTCTAGAATCTGTAGAACCCCAGAACTACCTTAGAAGTTGCTGAAAAAAGTCACTGGTAGATAGTGGTAAATAAACAGTTCAGCCCAATTCTTATTGGTCTGTGAATCAGGGAAAAATAATACTTTAGAAATCAGTGACCCAGAGTGATAGAAGACCTTTATGGCTGGGAGCCAAAAATGTGTCCACCTCCCTGAGAAAAGTAAGTGCAGAGAACAGAACAATGCTTCTACCTGGTCATGGTGACTGTTGTAAACAAAGTAGGTAACTGCATTTTGCATTTGTCATAGGTTTGCCATAAGAAGGCCAAAGTGCCCATCCCTGATCTACAGTAACTTAAGTCTTAATGAATTAATTAGTGACTCAAGTGTTACCCAACAGTGCAATACATACTTTCCTCCTAGATGGTCATAGAAAATGGCACTTTGGGGTAGCTGCAGGTGTGTACAGTCATTAAGCAAACCAGAGACACTCTTAGTTTACAGCCCAACTTTGCGGGAACACACTCCTTGCAGTGGAGTCATGCTGTCGCTCTTTCTCTGACATCCTGGGTTCCAGCTTTTGTTCAAGTGAGCCACACTGTGACCAACTGTTGTGCCCAGCAACCAACATCAGAGGGGACAGAGTTACAGAACTGCTACCATTTGCCCACTGTGGACATCTCACACAGGGTACATTCTGACTATTAAATTTAACTTCAAATGGTTCTGGTCCTCTCTACTAATAGTCTGATCTAAGCCTAAAGCCATAGGAAATTTGTAAAAAAACCCAACCAAACAAACCAAAAAAATCCATTTTGCAGTTCAGTCTGGAGTCAAAACGTACTGTAAGCTTCTAGATGGACCTACAGTGGCCTCACGTGAGGGCATTTAAGATCAGGCTGTTTGGAACTGTAAGTGGAGCCAAGAACTAGGATCATCACGTAGGCACATGCTGGATCAGGGTTTGTGGAGCTCTCAGCACACTTAAGACTTTTTTTATTATTTGTACAATACTTCCAGACAGCTGGGTTGGGCCTGAGAACGTGTCACAACTAAAGTAATGGGGTGAGGCGTTGCCTGGAAAACTGGCAGAGAAGTAACTCATCGGAGAGAAGAGTTGAGTTTATCATAAATCAGCCTTCTTGTCATGGAAGATTACTACCACTCTTGAAGGAAAACAGGGAGGAACTTCTTGCAGCAAACAAGCAAAAGCCCTTTAGGTATAGGCTCATGTCCTTGTTTTGTCCCTGGGAGCTCAGTGGGCGGCTGGGGTCGCCCTCCCGCCAGCAGAGGGGGGCCGGCAGCCGCACTGAGCTCTGTGCTCTTGCATCATTCAGTGACAACAAATACCCGCAGTACCCTGTTGGTTTCGATTGAAATTTCTTGACTTTTCTTCTGTCACCAGTGACGAGGACATTGAAAAGCTCCTTCTGAAAACCAGCAAAGGGACACTGACCTGGAAATTGTCCTCTTTACTGTAGGAAACTAAGTAAGGGGGAATCTGTCAAGGAGAACAAGAGGCTCTGTTAAGCAGTTGCTAATTTTAACCTGCTTAGCATGGAAAACATTGCTTTGAGGACTCAGAACTCTTTAAAGTCTTTCTGTGACTGATCTACAAATTTCTCTCTGCTGACTCCTCCTGACTGAAAGAACTTCCCAACCTCTCATAGATCACAGATCACTTTGCCAGTGTGACAATGCACAATAGGAGAGCAAACGCCAGGCAGTCACTCAGTGCCCTGTGCCAACTGTACACAGGTTCTGGCCTTGATAGAGGCAGTTATGTATAAAAACAAACAAACAAACAAAAAGCAGGTATCTAGGAGAACTAGCTGATGTATAAAATGGGCAGAGGAATTATTTGACTCTAATGAAGTTTGTATTTGTTAATTGGATAAAAGACAGTAAAACAATGTGATACGGTAATTTGTTGCATTGAAACAGCCTAAGGCAAATGAGCCTATCTTAATTTGCATGCCCAGTAACCTCAAATCCCTCCATCCCCCTAAGATGCAGGAACTTTCACCTCCACACTCAAACCTTGTCTACAATTGCACCACTTTTTAAGATAGGCACTCAAAAACTCAAACAGAATACTGCTTCAGTTAACCTGTTTTCACTGCAAGCACTATTATAGTTATGATAGTATAAGGATATGAGCAATTTAAGATTATATGCTCTGTACTAAAGCACATTCTACCCCACAAATACCTGCACTCCAGCAGCAACTGATCCCTGCTGGCACATTCTGCCCCATGAACTGAAAGACACTCTGTAGCAATATACCTGTGTGATTAGCAGATGTTCCAGTCAAGCACAAACTGTCACTACAGCAAAAAGGCACAATAGGCTTCAGGGACAGGGAACTCAAAAGCCACTCAAGGTGCATTAGCTGAAAATAAGTGAACTTTGTTCGACTGAAATCCCTACCTGCAAAGAACAACCGCCTGAGCTCTACCCGAGCTTAAAATCTACAGAGAATGTCCTACTGACTTAAGCAAGTTTTATTGTTGACTTAATGGAGGCGGGGATTTCACCTTTCTGCATGGTCACTTTTGTGTCAACTCCCCCGTAGAAACTGAACCAGCAAGTTTTGCTACTTCTTCAGAGTGCAATGCACCTGCTGCAAGGTGGTGACCTAACTTCATTACCTTTGGTTCCTCCCAAAATCTAAGTATTCTAAAAAGATACAGATCTAAGATAATGGCTGCTTGTTTCAGATCCAAGAGGTTTGCTTCCTGCTGGACACACTTGCTCTTCCTCTCTCCATGCCCACAGGAAGCTGCTCCTGCACTGCCACTTTTAGCTGTACTGATGAGCTACACCAGGAACAGCTCTGAGTTCAGGGGTAAGGACAAAGTGTGTATCTAATCCAGCAGCAGGAGAAGAGATTGTCATCAGTGTATCAACACCAGCTCATCAGAGCCCTGATCACTCTGATACTTACGCCTGGGTTTTCTACAGTCTTCTTTAATCACATCAAGGGTCACTTTAAGCAGTTCCTTATCATGGTCAGTCACCTGGAGAAAAAAAGAAGAAACTGGCAATTTATACCAGCCTGTTACACAGTACATGGCCTGGCTGTTGAGAAAACACTCCAAGGACATGATATATTCTAAGCCAACACTGATGCCTACAGTCTGCATTATATACTGCCTCCAAGAGTAATAATAAACATCAAATCTTCAGGTGTTATTTTGACTACTATTGGCAGCATCCATAAGTTAGGTGAAGAACATGGTAGAACAGAATTCAACCCAAAGGAGGGTGACTGACTCAGTAGAACACCAACCTTCAACCCATTTCAATTAGAAGAAATGTCCCAGGTTTCAGTGAGCTCAGCTGCATCAGCACAGTTTGGCAGCCCAGTAAACAGAGATGGAACAACAACCCAGTGGATTATACAGAGTAAAACTGGCAGTGCTGCAGATAAAACTTTTGAGGAAACAGAATGCACCTCGATGTCTAGCTTCTCTTTCTGAAACATTTCTACTTTTTCTGTGATATTTCTACTGTTTCTAGTGACTATGGAAGTCATACTCCTGAACTTTTTTGCAACCACAGCTCAGTTTCTTACATGGTATAAGTCCTTGGAGCTACCAGGTTTCTGGAAAACCACTCCTTTTTCTTGTAGCATCTTAATTGCATCCTTAAAAACACTGTGAATCCTTTTGGAACTGGAGTTACCTTTTGACTTCACCTGGATGGGAAGAAAGGAATGAAGCAGATGGTGAGAGATCTCAGCAGTTAAAGTTACCAGGAATAGCTCCAGATGCTTTCAAGAGAAAGAGGACTACAGGTCATCTTTACACATGAAGTTTTTTACACATTTTTCTTTATTTTGTAATTCATGAATTATATCTGTTATGTATGAACTAACAAATATCCCTGAGCTTTAAACAAAGCCCAAACACCAGAAGCTTGTGCCAGTTAAGGAACCACAATCTCTAAACTGCTTTCATTGTATTTAGCAGCTATTTGATTTGGTACTGAGAACTCTTTTTTTGAATAGGCTTATGATGCTTGCAGAGCATTTGACTACTTAGCTAATCAAACTTTGTTCCCATTCAGAGTTTTCCTGGTAATAAGGGTAGGAAGATCAGTATTTTGCAAAGTGATGCTCAGGAGGAACAGGAAGGAAGGAAGGGAAGGGGGAAAAATCCAGGTGAAAGTAGGGTTTGTTTGGAGGTAAAGCAGAGCTAAGACAGTGCAATGACTGCTAGGGAAGTAGAAGGAAATTAGGAATCAGTTGTGGAGAGGGGAAAGTATGTGTAGATAAGATCAAGAGTAGGATTTACCTCTCTCCATCTGTCCTACTCTGTCCTTCAGCCTTCTATTTATCTATACAGACTGCTTCAGTTTCCCAGTTGTTTTCTCATTTGTTGGGAGCACGCTGTGCTCTCTGTGGTTTCCTTTGAGAAGAGAGCTAAACTGCTTCCCACAAACCAACGTGAGATAACCAGAACCACACCAGAGCAACCAAAGCAAGACTTGCCAAGCCATTTCTTCAACTATCACCATAAATGCTCCCACCCTTTTCTGAACAAAAGTATCGGACTTCACATATCCTACTTCACTCCCCAGAAGCACTCACAGAAGCCTTGGGAGTGAATCAGGCAACCACCACGCACTAGAGTAAACTCGCATGAATATGCACAATGGACACCATGTGAGCAATGGAAGAATATCTTTTCACAAAACATTCATTCAACCCATTTGCAGTTCTCAAGTGACACTCCAACTGCCTCTAAGCCTGGAAGCTAATGTGCCTAACTGGGAATAGTTCAGAGATCCAAAAGGGATACTGGTGTTAGCATGTATTGTAAGTTTCTCCATCCCCTTCCTCCAGCTAACCCTCAGTATTTCAGCAGGCCATGATCAGATCACATCTCTCTCTCTGTCCCAAAATAGCTAGCTCTTTTTCCTCTCAAATCAACAGTAAAAGATATCTGCCTAATTGTTCAAGATAGTTAACACAGAAAAATGGCTAATATTCTCAGTTCATTTTTCTCTGTTTCAGAGTGAAGGACTTTGTCCTCCTGTCCACCACAGCTATCAGTCTGGATAACAACTCCACTTCTAATTAGAAACTTGACCATACATCTGGACACCATTCCAGACACAGCATTAATACCACTACCATATTTCTCTTCATAATGCCCCTTCTGATGAACTGAAGAAAAAACATAAAATGTAGCAGGAAGGATTAGGTGAAGAATGAACATTTTCTTATGGAAAAGCACATTCTTGTAGCCATATTTAAAAAGAACAGACTTAGCCTCTCATTCAAATGCAGTAATAGATCCTCAAGAATGTAAGAAATTGCTAGCAAAGCAACCAACTCAAGGCTCTGATCAATTTTTAATGTGAAAGCAAACATTTGGGGGGAAAAAAGATAAAAATATCTCAAAAGAAGCACAATAATTATGCAGTTTGGCTCAATTCTGAGATCCTGTCAGAAACGAGAGATAATTAAAAACAGTCTCTGTGTGAACTGACACACAGCTCAGCCTGGATGGATACTGAAACTGAATCACTAAGAATGTGAGTTGAGGCAATGACAGAGTGAAGACAGTGAGGCCTTAAAACAAATAAGCAGCTGCTACAAATCAGCACCCTCTCATATGTGCTGCAGAGTCCACTGGAATGGGCTCCATGGCAGAAGAACTGTTTCTGAAAAACAAATGAGGGCTCCTGTCCACTTAAATATTATCATATTATATATTAATCATATTTTATATTTTTGGGCTTTAATACGATAATAACATTACAGGAAAAATGTGGGGGTTTTCCCTAGTGTACTCTAGAATATGCTTCCTCTTCTCCATTCCTCTTATCACTTTGATGCCAAACTGAGCCTTCATTTCCTCTGGACTTGGATCTCACTCAGAGCCAATATACACCAAAGTTTGTGATTTAGTCTACTGAGTAGATATCTGCAGAAGACTGAACATGAGGCTATACACAGAGAAAAGAAATTTAGGACTATGAAATTCTACATGATTTTACATCTCTGCTTTTATTTCAGGAGGAGATTGAAAAATACTTGCATTTCAAAAGTTATAAAGATGTATTACAGCTGTTAACATAGCTCCTTCTACATCACAGCCTATTAGCCATCCCTTTACTTTTACAAGCCTTTCATCTCAGAAATGCAGTTATTAAGTAGTTTAACTGCTGATACAAAGCACCAGCAAGATTTGAATGTGAATTTCGAATGTGCCTCTCACCTCTCAATGTTCACACTTCCTTTTGCAAAGTGCCCCCCTTGGGCATGGCCTTAGATTCATGGTGCACCGTTTGGGGTTCTCTGAAGGACTAAACTTCCCCTGCCTCCCAAATCAGCTCCTATTCAAATAACTTAAGCTGTACATCCGAACAAAAATCATTCATCACTTTTGCAAAACATGTGAATTGTGTGTGTGTGTGTGTGTGTGTGTGTGTGTGTGTGTTCTGAGATAGAAGCACCTATTAAATAATTTTACCATCACTACCCTTGCTCCCAAGACCAGCCAAGGACTCTGTAGCAAAGCCAACAGAAGAATCTATGTCTACAGAATTACGCTAGTATTTTAATCAATATATTCCATGTGATGGATCTCATGCAGTTTAGTGGGCTGGTGCTGTGCTACCAGTTATTCTCAGATCTTTAAAACAAGACAAACTGTACAATCAATAAGAGGTCAAAGAAATGAAGTAGTACAGGAATCAGTCAGTCTGTTCAAAACACTGAAAGTATGTAACCTTTGACTCATAATGAATCACAACACACCCTGATGGTGTTAAAGTTTCCTGGTATAACCACACACGTGATTCCACTCACGGAATTGCCCTCTGCAATTTCTCATGCAGTGTTTAATCCTTGGCTTAGGCAGGTGACAATTTTAGTAATAGTGATTCTGGACATGTCAATCCTGAAGTCCTATAATAAGCTTTGCAATATACATATTTAAAGCAGCAGTAAAGCTTCCTCAAGAGGCAGAAAGACAAGCACATAGCATCAAGAACATATAATGCTCTGTGTTACACCTACAATGTGCAGGGTATATACAGTGAGTGTGAACACCACTGTACAATTTCCTGCTTTAACTACTTGGCACTGATGACCTTGTGATAATATTCAAATAAAAAGAAGTGCAAACAGCAGAGTCTGGAAAGCACAACCCAAGTTACCTGTCCAGGCCAGTGACATACACAAACTGGAATGGTAACACCCAAACAGCACATGCTACAGCTTATGCATGGGAGAAGTCCATAAAAATGGGTAATCAAGACTGGCTGGTTGCAAGTATTTAATTCAATTGAGAAACTGAATGGATCCAGTTCACATGTAGTTTTCTTTAAAAAGGGAACCAAAGGCTTGTCCATTTGCCAAACATAATTGCCTAAGCCTGGCAAGTACATTCTGGAGGTTCTCTAAGCACAAAATTACTTTTTCTGCTTTTGCTTGTAGCCTGCCTTCTGGTACCCACCCCTCCAGTCTCAAAAGTCATTTGTTTAAGGGACAAGGAAAAGGCTACAGCCTAGGGACAGACAGGGAACCATGTACACAAAATAAAGCTCCACTGGCTTTAAAGGTCGTAAGAAATTTATTAATTTTTAACTATTTTTAAAAACACCAAGCCTTTCAATTCTCTCATCATCCTCTGTAGACTGTAAAATTAATTTTTCCCTAGTATATATCTGAGAAGAGGACATAATTGGAGTTCTGCCATGTGCATCTGCTAAAGGCAAATTTCTTCTGGAGAGTCAGAAGACTGCACTGCTGGGGAGCCATTAGGACTGGAACTAGTTATTGCAGGACATGTAAGGGATGTTGATAGGGCTCAGATACACAGCAATACTGAAAAGGAACAGAGAGATGCTGCCTATCTCAAACTATCCCAGCTACCTCCTTCCATCTTCACTCCCTGCTCCACTCCACTGCTGGTGACTCCATAGCAGCTCACTACCTCTCTGGAGAAAATATTCCATGGGGAGATACCCTCCCACTAAGATGAACACTGTGCAAATACTTTAAAAGGTTAGAAAGAGATGAAGGGGGAAAGGAAGAGAAAGGCAACCATCAGTTCAACAGTAACCGTACTCTAGAACACTGGAATCAGGGTAAAAAAAAAGTGAAGTTATACATCCAAAAAACTCATCCTTTCACATTCAGGGAAAGTGCAAGAAGTGAACAAGTGTGCATATTGTGGTGTGGCCTAATTAGTTTGATCTACCCATCTAGCTGCTGCCTTGCCAATTAGGCATGAAATAACATCGTTCCACATCAGCAACACCATTTATCCTTTTGGTTTGAGGGCAATGCCAAACTAAAGACTACAGAAGGGAAAAGAAAGGAAAAGAGACAGGCATCAGATCTATTACACTTATTTTTGTGGATCTAACAGGGTACTTGACCCTTTGCCAATTATGAGAAGTGACACCATGTAGAGGAACAACAAAATGAATTCCCAGAGCATTACCAGGCACTCCTCTTCAGGCACTCAGGCCACTTGACTACTGCAGGTCCTTTTTTATGCAAAGAGAGATAAGCCTCTTTACCAGAAATTAATACCAAAGGCCAGTAGGGAGAACTGCAATTTCTAAATAAGCATGTGTGTGCCCAAATTCCTGGGGCATTTACTCACACCCTTGCATCAGGGTCAGGAGAAACTATTAATTATTATGATAGCTCCTCATGACTACTAACAACATTGATGCTACATTGTTTTGTTTGGTTTGGGGATTGTTTTAGAGTCTTTCAATGTTTGTTCTGCACCAAGTTCTACTTTGAAAGGCTTTGCAAGTTACTTTATCTAAATGATGAAACTTCTAAGATGGAAGTTTTCAGTATTGGTCACAATGACCACGACTTCCTTCAATGTAGTGTCTGGGAACTTTTAATTCTGTTCCAGCTAGTTTAGGAAATACCCTGTCCCATGTTGAATATTTTAGTATCAAACTTTTCTGTTAAAAATGAGAATAGTTGCTGTTAGTGTTAATAGCTATGTTTGCCTTAAAGCAAACAAAAATGACTTAAATAAAAACAGAAAAACACCCAACTCAGCTATCAAGAAGCAGCTATCAGAAGCAGCTATCAGAAGCAGTTCAACAAGGCCAACAAGAATAGAGCTACTCTTAATTATAATTTGACCTCATCTGCAAAGGACTGTGTTTTGTGTTACTTTGTTTGGTTTTTTTAAAGAATTAAACAAACATCAGAAGTCAACATTACATAGCACTTAACATGACAGTGCACATCAAAAACAGGCAGTGAAAATGACTGTCAGGGATTTATTTCTCTAAAGAAAACTGAAAAGTAAACAAGTGAGTCACAACACTCCAGTTTAGGTTTCAGTTGCCATTGCTATCTTGGTAAAAGATGTAACTTTTAGCTTTGGAAAAATCTACCATACCAATTGAGGATCTGGTTTGTAATTTATCCAACTAACACAGAGCATTACAAAGCCATTTTACAAAATGGTTTCTGATCTATTTCCCATTCTGCAGTTGATCAAGAGCATATAAACTTACTGGAAAGTTTCTTAACAGTTTGGTTACATGCAACTGCCTGTAAATTGATTTCAATTTAATCCCACCTTCTGATGCTTTCAATCATGGCCTTTCACAACTAGAGATTTACAACATAAGAAATATGTAGCAGTGAGCACTGTTGATCCAATCATCATAATCTCCTTCTGAAAACTGCATCTCTATTAATATATTGAGTTTCAAATGAGAAACAAGACTAAGATGTTGTGCTCCCCTCTCCTGACCAAACTCAGGATCTCAAACATCTGTCCCCAAACAGCTCAAGGGCCTTAAAGTGAACTCCTTTTCTGGCACTGCCACTATTTACAAATCTAAATAAGGTAGTGCCTGTTGCAGGCTGTAAGGCTGCTCAGCCCTAACACAAGATCACCCCTAACAACTGAATGTTATTACATGTCTTTCTTCAGCCCAGTTCTGTATGTCTAAAGTGTCAAGGTTTCCTCAAGCTCTGTAAATAATTAATGCATAAAGCTAAAGCACTTGTGGTTTTTGAATCCTCTGAAGACATCAGCATCTTTTCTCTTTGTTTATGCTTAAAACCAGCACATGGTATTATTTCCCCTCACTCAAAACTTGGAACAGGTACATTTACTCACCTCCTGACAGCTGGGGCTGGGTAGATGCACATCAGCCAGGGATACCAGAGTATCAATTGCTTCCAGCTCCTGCTGGTAAAAGGACTGGATTTTGTTTTCTAATAGAAAGCCTTGCACTTTTTCATGCAGCATATGGATTGAGAAATTCTGACCCTCCAGGCCACTGTAAGGATGAAAATCAAAAGGCAAGAAATGGGGTTTAGAACAATTACCTAAATTCAGCCCACTAGACTGGTTTCAAAGGTCAAAAGATATTTTACTGTCTTTAAGGAATTTTAATTTAAATCCTTATTGAGAACATTTTTCTATGCATAAACATTCAATTGTTCCTCTTCAATCACTTGCTGTAACAGTTTTGTGATTTTAAGATCTGCAGTCTCAGAAATCACACTACATGCATCAGACCTCCCAATAAGCATTCATCTGCCCTTACACTGAATACAGGAATGGGTGGTTGCCTCAGTTCACTGAGGCCAGGTATTTGTGATTTGATGATGACAAGGACAGTAGAGCATTTCAATGGAATAGCTCCTTATCCTTAAACATAGAACGAAATCAGTAAAGGACACTTCTCCATCTGTTCTGCTGACCTCAGCCCCAAATCTTGCTCAAAATCCCATCCTTTTTCACTAGATGCAAGAGGTCTGTACACAGTATTTTACTACCTTCCTAATATTCACTTTGATTCAGCATATTTCTTTTCTCAGGTACCTGGACAGGTATCTCATCAATCATTTGGGAGAAAAGCAGGCTGCTACTGTATGTTTATTCAGAGTCGTGATCACAGTTGGGCCCTGTTCTATCTTTCTCCACAGTCATTACAACAAAATAAAAACCATCATAAAATCTCTCACTTTGCCCCAAGACGAGCCTGGATACTGCATTTACCTCTGTATTTCCTCAGGGCCTTGGAAAGGTTTATCATAAACTTCTCTATAGAGACAGGGGAGCTCCAGCATTCTTGAAATCTGAATATCATACACAGGATCATCCACTTTATCTGCAGCAGCAAAAAGAACACACAGTCTTGGCCAGGACTGCCACATCAACTTTTTTAAGCAAGCAAACCTGAGGCAGCATAACAGAACTTCACAGCCAGCATTAAACTGGCAAATGTTCACTATTGTTGTTATAAAAACAAAACCACAAAGGCCACTCCTTCTTTTACAGTTCACAAGGAGGTAAATGGGCTGTTGTGGGTGCATTGCAGATTATGCCTTTGTCTGACAACATATTTAACCAGAATTTATGATCTCTATTTTACCTTTCAACACTCTTCATCCATTAAATGAAGTTAAGACACAGCAAGGAGCCAAAGCGAATGCATTTTAGAGGCTGTTTGATTGCATGGCTCTCTTTGGTGCTGTTACCAGCCCCTGAATGGATTGTATATATTCATAAATCTTCTGTCTGGAAAAGAAGATTTAATTTCCTTGCAATTTTTACCTAGAGGTGAAAAATCTAGACTTTCTATCTGAATTACAGAGGATTTTTAAGAGGCAGGCTTCTCTCCACCAAAGAAATAATTTTAGTTTTATCTAAGAAAGATTTCAATGGGGAAAACCAACTCTTACACAACAGCACAGACACGGAACAGAGAAGAAGTTATGTAAGTGGAAGCTCCCAGGGTGTAAACAGTGGACTGCAGAGCTCTGCTGCCCAATGAGCTGTCAGAGTCAGAGGCAGCACCTGCATACACATCTGTGCCCGGATGACTGAAGATGAGGAGCAGTTCTGAGTCATTCTGCAGAGCCAGGGAGTTTAGGAGAACCTGGGCTCAGTGGAACACTGCCCTGGTGCTGTTGCCTGCCCATGGAACGGGTTGCACAGCAGACCTCTCTCCAAACAGAACGTCCTGGATGAAGTGGGACATAAGAAGTCACCAGCCCCTTTCTCATGGGCTTGGCTGGTCTGCTTCAACACAAAGAAATCTGAAGAGCAAGTCACTCCCACAGATATCCAGCCACAGTATCTGCATAGCATTCTTGTAAGCTTGTTAGTTATCTTTCACAGTTTTTCCAGGAATGCCTCATTTACAGGCAATCTAATCCCACACATTAAGTAGTGTGTCTTCTACCCTTACAGTGCTAACATTGAAATAAAGATATACAGACAAAAATCTCTTTAGAAAAATGAGATGCCAGAAAATAAAGTGGAAAATATTCCATTAATTATATACAGCTTAGATATTTTCACAGACAACTGAGTTATACATGTCACAGATTCATAACACTCACAAAAACATGAAGCCTGAATTTCTCTTTGCTGTCTGTAGGTTCGGATGTGACCTCTGACCCTGACAACATCCCCAAGCTCCAGCTTGGTTTTCTGGCTCAGTCTTTCTTGGAGTTTCTTCATCTGTTCAAACACAGGAAGACTGCTGAATGTGCTTGGACGACCTGCAAGCAGTGAGGGAAAGGACAACATGCACTGAAGTCAAGAGGACTGTCCTTTTACATTCATCCACCTATGCATCACAGGAGTCATATTACTGAAAAAGGGGTAAGGTCTCAGTCACCATGTGTCCTGGGTAGCAAAACTTTTTTGGTGACATAGTTTGCAGTATTATGTTTATTTAAATAGTTCACCTGGGGAGAGTACAGAAGCGAGAAAATACTGATTTACCACTGAAAATGTCATAGATGGGTTGCAGAATGGAAACATTAATTTGAAATGGTTTTTATCATTTTTTGATTCTGTCATGCTAAGATGGACAAGACAGGAAAAGAAAGGTCTGCTGAACTTTTTATATAAAAGAAGAATGAGTCATCTGAGGTGCGGCCAAACCATTCATGTGATGCAATTTGATGTCGACACTGAGGTGAATGCAATATCACAGAACTTCACATTTATGTAACATGCCTTTGCAGGACAATAAATCCTTCATAACTCAAAACCTGATTAATGATCCAAGTACCCCTGACCACAATTACAAAAGGCTGAGAGAAAGTTTCCTGTGCCACCTAGGAGCTTTCTTTAGCAGGTACAAATGAATTAGTTTCCATTATTAACATAAGATCCACCCAAGCACTACTGATGTACTTGTAAAATAAGAACACAAGGCTGAAACAAGCATTCTGGGCCTTGATTCTATTTCAAGCAGTATTTCATGCCTTTCATTTTAATGGATTTAAGTTCCTCATAAAAAACTGATTCATTGTGTGCCTCCTCTATTTTTTACTTTTTTTTTTTGAAAGCTGTGCCAGAACATCACCTCTCTAAAGTGGGAGCTGTCTCCTAGATTCCAATTGGGACTGTTTCTATCACTTGTCATATCATTGTTAAGTATAAGTATGAATTATCTGCCCGTATAAATTGGCTTGTTCCACAGACATGAGTTTTTAACTTTTACATCAAGCTTTCCTTTCTCCATTTTATGCATATGTATCCCTAACACTGCAGATGACACTAGTACCATTTATTTCAGTAAGATTTGAACAGCTCCATATTAGAGTTGTCAATCTCCTACATGGGCTTCCAAAAAGATCCAAAGTAGAAAGCATTTCAGACTTTGATCTATAAGAAACAGTGGGAGAAAAAGCAAAGAGAAAGCCAGACACTACTGAGATGTTCTGTTAGTGAGTGAAATAATAGATTACTTTCAAATGCGCAATTACTGCACATTTAGGACTTTCCCAAATTGTAAAAGATGGCTGGCATCCTCCCACTAGGTTTTAAGCTACTTTCAAGTTCATTGCTGACAGTGTATGTGTGAGCAGGAGAATATGAATACAGAGTGAGGATTAATTCTGAAATCACTGCATCACAAGTGCAGGTCAATGGACTGACTTTGGAAACAGGAGTTGTGGCACATTTCCAGCCTCGTTCCTCACTAGATGAAGTCATGAAAAGAACTATAAGAAGAGAATTCTCTGAACAATGTCACAGCATAGAATTGAAATATCATATTACTCAGATAAGGAAAAGGCAGGACAGGACATAACGTAATGGTTATATTGGCATCACCATTGAACACAACACAAAAACGAACACAAAATTCCCAAAATGGCCCAGGCTGTAGGATGTGATGGTTTACACTAATAATAGAAAAAGAATAGTTGAATTCACTGTTCTGCAAGTTTGACCACTTACTAAATTATGTAAGACAGACCTAGGTAAAAACACACAGTCAAAAAAGGAATTATTTATTTGAAAAATTACCTGATAAGGGTGTTTCTGCTACCATGGGATTTTTCCAGCAGAGACAATTTATAACTCCAGTACTATCATCCACTGCAAAAAAAAAAACAAATTGCAAGAATTCCAGAATAGGAAAGCAGGTAGACAAGTTCCAGTAAGTGAAGATAGATGTTGATAACTGCCAAGGATATCTCAGTCCAACCAGTTTGAAAGGGAAACTGGGTGTCCAACCCCTACTTATATATCTGAAAAAACTTCCACACTCGTTTCAGTCATGGAATCAGCTCAGCACCAGATGTACTTCTGTGCATGGTCACCAAAGTAAAAGATAGATTCTCAAAGAAAGATCAAGCACTAATTTAAATGATGAGGCTTCAGCACATATATTGAATACTCTAAAGGGTTTTAATCTCATTGACAAGCTCAGAAGAAGAATCAGTGTTGAATGCTGAAGTCAGACAAATTAAAGCAGGAAACCAGGCACAAACCAAAGAGGCATTTACTGTTACAGTGAGAAAACAGCATTTCAGCATTGGGGAATACAACCATGTGAATAAACCAGAAGTGCTGCTGCATTGGTTTCCATGCAGTGTTGTGTTCAAAGTCTGCTGGCCTTTCCTGTACAGGATGTTCAGGGAGCAGAAAGGCAGCTCCTCTAGCCAGGAAGGTCAGAAGGAGCACATGCTCATCGTTCTGCTCTAGGCCAGGAATTCCCAACTTAAAGCACAGGTACAGGTGGCATGCATGCCACTTCCGTTGCTGAAAAAGCTCCAGACCTTGTCCTGAGCACAAGAGCTGTCTAGTTTTTCCTGTTTTGCTAGTACCCAATCTAAATAAGTTTTACCATTTCTGCCTCAGGCACTGCACTGTCGGTGACAGCAGAAGAACACAAAACTCAAAGGAAACTAAAAACTATCAGGAGAATCAGTTGTTCTACAGGTCGAGAGACTAAATGTCTCTCAAGGATCATGTAGCCAATGCTCCAAGCACCCTTCCTTCTTGAATGTAACCATCTCCAAGATTCCCATTCCACTCTTCACAAATGGAAACCTGCAATTTTCCCCTGCTCCTTAAAAAACAGATCTATGACTAAAAAAGTAGCAGCCATGTTTACCAGGAAGGTGCTGATTGGTACCTGCAGTCATTTCCTCTGAGAACCATAACATCAAAGCAAAATGCCTTTGCATTGTCTCATGTGTTTAAAAACAATCTCCCCATTTAGGGGGTCTAATTTCAAATCATTGTCTTGCCTTCCTGTTTCCCAGTAGTTTAGCTGCACATTGCTATTAACAAACATATAGCATTTATAAGATGCAGGCAATTCCAAACTCAGTCACAGAAGAATACTCATCTCTGCTGTCCCCCTTTTGAGCTGCTGTGCCTGCAACGATTTCAGCAGCTTCAAGTCTGTACCAGAGCACAGATAATGATCTAGCTGGTAGGATTTCCTCTCCTTGGTATAGACAGACGGCAACTATTTTAGTACTCAGAACCCACATAAACCATTCCAAGCCATCCATGTAAATCAGCAATGGCAGTGAGAAACAGGGCAGATGACATTTCACTATTACATTCCTGCAGCTTCTCGATGTTCCAGCCTGCGACTGCCTGTTGCACCAATGGAGACAGACACGCTTCCTAAGAAGGGCTTGGAAACAAACCAAAACAAGGCTGAAGGATTAGGAGGCCAGACTCCTCCTCCTCAACCTAACAGCTGAAAGGGGAGTTCTGGAGAGACTGACCTGTACTTGACCACACAGGGAACCCGGTAGCAGAGCAAGGTTCTAAATCAAACTTTTGCCATCTCAGAGATCAAAGCTTTGAGCAAAAAGACAAGCAACTCCTGAAGCACAGATGAATGAGAACTCCTGCAATTGTATTCTAATTAGACAGGAGAATATTAATCTATTTTAAAGGGTCTACTAGCTTTTGAAAACTTCCTGTGCTCCCTGTGCCACCCTTCCTCATCTCTTTGGGTTTAAACTTTTGTTTATTTGGTTTTTTAGTGAGTTTGCTTTTTTTTCCTTCTGCTTCTTGTTTGTTTGGGTTTAGGTTTTTTTGACTCTTACTTAACCATTTCAGGAGTAGCACTCTCAAAGCTACTTGGTAAATGAGGTAATGGTGTTAATTTTTATTCTTTATGACAAAAAGGGTATGGTTCTTGTAAGGTCTGCCTGAAGCTACCGAGTTCCTGATGAGATTTTTTTCCTTTGTTTTTAAGGCAAGTGCCTTTCTTCCTTTCAATTCAGCTCTGAAGTATACAGAAAACCACATGTGATGCTTGACTTTGTCAAAGAGGGAAGGGGAAAAAAAAAGAGGTCAAAAAGGTGCATAAGCTAAAATATGAGCTTGGTCAAAGCTATATTTTAATTAGATACCTATCTCCTAGCTGATCGTAATAACAGCTATAAGCAATTGAATCAAAATGTCAAAATCAGGTTTTAAAAAATAAAAATTACATGCTGTGCTGGACAGGAAAGAGTCAATTCACTCTCTTTCACAATTATTATTTTGTCAGCAGTTCTGGTTTTCAGTAGAGAGGACCTAAGATTCTTTAAAGTGAGCAGTGTGTATTCTGAAGCTGACAGATAGGAAATGAGGAAGGGGGGAGAGCGGCAGCGACACAAAGACATTTCAGTTCCCTATCAGAGAAAAAGTACAAAGGGAGAATTGCTTTGTAAGTCACTTTTAAGGAGATGGAAAGTGAGCAAGTCCTGAGCAGTGTGTGGCACTCCAACTGATGCAATGCCTGCTCCATGACTCACCAACTACAGTCTAGAACTGAGAAATGCAAGAAGTTACAAGCAGGAAACTGTCTAAGAAGTTAAAATTTTACACTGGCAGAGTCGGCCTGTTGAAAGGGAGGGCAGGCTGGGGAGGGGCACCCTGGCAGGTAGCCTCAAAGCTCAAACGAGGAACTGCTGGAACAAAGCGTGGAGTTGGATGTGAAAGGACAGCAGGAAGTCAGGCTCACTGAGAGCTGCACTTACAGGTCAGCTGATTTAACACTAAGGCCTTAATTCCACTACTCTGTGGGGGTTTTTTATTTCTATCCCTTCGTTTTCTGCCCCAGTCAAATATTTTCAGCAGGTTTACTCGTTACACAAATGCTAAGGGCAGCATGGAAAACCTTTATTAATACAATTGTTTTGCCTTGGTCGTTTTGATTCTGTCTCCCTCTGTTCTCAGGAAGTGATAACTGTATTTGCATACTAGTGCCATAAAAGAATAATAGCTTATGCTAACTAGAATGTTTCAACACTTCATTACATCATCAATTACATCTTCACCTCTTAACTTAGGCCTTTGTTTACCCTATGCTACTTTAAGTGCCAGAGAATCTTGTGCTTCAAAATATTTACTGACAACACATTGTTTAGCATAATGGTGAAATAATAACAAACATTCAGAATTTAGACTTCAGAAAATCTAGAAAATATCCACTCTAAGACATTTGCACGGAGAGCACAGAGTCAGCTCTGAGCAGCTGCACACAGTGCAGGGTCTGCTATCTGCACCATGTATGATGCACATTCAGGTGTTGTGGAACCTGGGACCTGGTTAAGTTGTCGGCTCTATCTTCACAATACTCCTGTGGGTCAGGGAACTGCTGCTGACTCAATTTTGTAAGCAAAGGAATTGGGAACAAGAGGCGCACTCTGACTTACGTCCATCATGTGGAAACCCATGGCAGAGGAAGACACATGGTTGTCAATGAGGTCTACGCATTTGGCTCCCCCTTCCTACTGTCAGGTGACCTCCCCCCACCCTTTGAAACTTGCCACATCACCACTACTCCACTCTGCTTTTTCTCCAGATGAAAAAGACAGCTGAACAAAATGACAATCAGATGTTTCCACATTAATAGAATTGTCTGAATACTGGGAAAAGCAATAGGGAGGAGACAACTCCCAGCTGGTGTTGGCAAGGACTGGTACTATGATGCTTAAGTTACTCTTATGCATCTAAACATAAACAAGCTCCTGACTGCTATTAAAAAGCTATTAAAAGCTTCCTCCAAGATATGACAAAACATACAAAAGTCAGAAGAGATTTCTAAGGTTTAAAAAAGAAGCAGTGATTTCCTATTTGCAGGCACTGCTAAATCTGTTTGTATCTGACCAAAGGAACGGCATATAAGTGAGAGGAAGGTGGGGGAGCCAGTGACAAAGCAACAACCAAAATTAAGATTTGCTACATGACCCCAAATGAATCAGTTACTCTGTTGTAACAATTCTCTGCTTTTGAAGCAGAGAGAAGCAGTAGCTTCCCTAAATTTGCCAGGTCTGAGCTGCAAATACATATTATATCAGGATAGGATCACAGTTGTTTCAAGAACAGACCATGACCAAAATAAGGAATCCTTTCAGTTCTAACAGTAACTAAGACTAGAAGGCTGATAACTGCAAGAAGAAAGAAACTTTTCTTACCTCCATAATTATAAAAGGCATCTCGCTCCTTCCTTTGAACCACTATCCCGACAACATCCACCTGTCTCACCGGATGGCCATTATAAAAGAATATGCCTAGACATAGAACATGCTTGATTAGTGTAACTATTTCTTTCAATATCCTACCCGACACAGTAACATTTGGCAGTAAAAAACATACTTTCTTACATATTTAATAAAACTTAAATTATGAAATGCCTACATGGGCAAAATCCCCTGGATACTCGACACCAGGAACACTGAAAGGGAAAAGTATCAGCTCTACTTAGGATACCAAAATCTTGCTTTTGTAGATTGCCAGAACTTGATGAACCTCTTGTTTTCACACATATTTGGATCTGAAAAAATCTGCAGGCACCAGAGTGTATTTTATTTTTTATTTTGTTGTTTAATTTGGGGGTTTATTTTGTTTTGCTTTGCTTTGTTGTTTGTTAGTTAGTTTTGATTTTTTCTAACTTCATCAGGCTTCAGAATAAATAATAAAACACAAAGGAAGCAGTCTGAGCTTCTCACAATGCAGCTGTTCCTGATTAAGGCAGAGCCTCTAAAAGGAAAACTAACATAATTCTGTCTTTCATTTCTAGAAGAACGGGAGCCATGGGGGCAGGGGTAGAGCACCAACCCTCTCAGACTGTGGAATACACTACTGCAGTCATTGTGCTCTGCATCCCGAACCTCAGTTTGTGAAAAAACACATTCTAAAAACATCCCTTCAAAGCTATTTTTGTGCATCTATAAAGATAACTTGAATAACACATAGAAACATGTCCAGGAAAGAGTGAGAAATCAGAGCCCAGTGGACTCTGGCAGCACTGAGGTTGCCTCATTCTGCAGTCCCTTTCAAGAGAGTGACAAATGTTATTAACAAGCACCAATGTAAACATTATACACTGAGGCTTCTCAGTCCAGTAGCAGGGGAATAATAGGGCAATAAGCTCCAAATATACCCTGGGCTGGCTAGTTCTCAGTGAATGAGTTTTCCTCAGTTTTGAATACTGCTGCTTTACTGAAATATGCCATCTGGGATGTTCAGTAACTGTCTTCTGAAGGCTAGATAACTCAAGGGACTCAGAAAGGAACATTTGGCTCCATACACTGTGGCAAGTGTTATTCTTACAAAGGGAAAGAGAAACAAAGCAGCAAGGGAGTCAGAAAAATGTTCTGCATAAAAAACCAAACCAAACAAAAACCAAAATCCAAAAATAACTTGTCCTACATAGCTAGCAGCCTTAAGTGAGACTGGAATTAACTTTCTTCACACAAGACAGAGACAAACCCCAAAAGTTTCAGAAGAAATCATAGGTGATCAGCCCAGCAGATCACAAAAAGAAGTTTTGCTCATGAAAATTCACTTCAATGTCTTGAGGATGCATCTGTCACTCTCATCTTTGATCTGGTTATACTAATCATGCAGCCACTGGTCAGGTCTGGCACAGAGAATGTTTGGCAGGTCTGTCCACTCTTCTCTCATTTACCAGGACACTGCTACAGAAACCCTCAATGGAGGTGCTCCCAGTGTATATAGTTATTTGCTGAATCTCACAGCATCTCAATAAAAGGCCTGGGCCAGTTTCAGGGTAAGTCTCTAGAGCAGAGCCTCCAAGCTCCTGATTATGCAAACAAGCAACATGTTATTATGTTCATTTCCCAGTTAGTAAGCTGAGTTTTAGCAAATGACAGAGACTGAATCAAACTGGTTCTTTCCATCCCCATAAATTCACATAGAATTCCATCCTTACTTTCTGAGAAACTACCCAAATTAATTTGAAAGATGAAATTATATTTTACTTATTGAAAGTTGTTGGACTTGATGACTTCAAGGTATAAATCGTTTCTCCTGCCAGCTTATTTGTTCCAAATACGTCCATACTGGTAGCAATAAAAATATACTACTAAACATTTGAAGCTATGGAAAACCAGATTCAGTGAGGCTCCTAATAACCCAGTAAACAACACATACAGCACTAGGCTCTTACAACAGGAAGCCACAGCAGGGGCTACAGACAGAGTTCTGTAGAGCAAGTACTGGTCATGTCTTTACAAGCATTACTGAGCACAGAGCTGTTTGACATTGCTTTAATTGTTATTACCTCCTTTTATGCTATCTGTAGCTTCCCTCTCTTGTTGATAAGCTGTCACAATGCAGTGGTGCATGATAACTCTGAGAAAAGCTCATTTCCATGATGTGATTATGTGTTACAACTGAGTTTGACATCCACTCGCATTGCAAGGCCACTAAGACAACACAATTGCTGTTTTTATCTGGGAGGTTTTCCAGCCTTCTTGTCACCATTTATAGCAGGAGAGTAATTGGCCAGGTTTACTGCTTTCCTCCATGTTGTTTAAGGGATTAGTCATTGTAGCATCAAATCCTAATGCTTAAAAATGGAAAGAAAAAACTCATTAAGTCATTTAGTCCATTTCCTCAGGGCCAATACAAGACCACTTTGTACAGTAAATTCCTGGCAATCTGTACAGTCAGGATATAAACAATCCCAGTGAAGGACATCCCACCTCCTTCCTGGGAAGGTTGTTCCATGGTTTAGCAGGTGTCATTCTAGGGATGTTTTTCCTGACATTCATTCTGTGTTTCTTTGCATTCCTCCTAGTTACAACTCTTTGTTTTGCAGTCATTCATTCTTAATTACCATTACTTAATGACTGATTTATAGCCAATCATATACTTAGCTTCAGATGGTCTTTAAAAACCCATTAAAGACAGGAAACATTGACAACAAACACCTACGTTCTTCCTTCCCCAAAAGATTTATTTTTTTAGTGTTTCTGTTGTGCTGGCATTTGTTGCTAAGATATAAGATACACCAAAAGAAATCTGGTTTGGTGTATATACACAGCACCAGGAGAATAAAAGATAATTCAGGATGTTTGTTGGATGAAATTTCATTTAATTCTTTAAAGTTTCGTTCAGAAAATGACACGGGATTGCAAGCAGGCTTGGATGTGCAGAAGGCCAGGTGCACAGGAAGTGGGGAGAGCTCACATGCACCAGTTGTAAAGGCTGTGTCTTGACATGCCAGACACCACTTCCCTAGGATTATCTTAGGGAAAAAAGATAGTAACAAAACTGCAAGAGTTGCTGAAGCAGAAGCCAACTCACAGGAAGGGAAGTGAGAAGGGAAATACAGGTAATTTAGAATTAAAAAAAGAGAGCAGTATTGTTCTTTCTAGGACTGTTCTTGCTATCATGAAATGTTTGTTGTGTATTTTTACATGTGTATGTCCTAATGTCCAAGTCCAAACTACAATCTTACCCTGCTGACATTGAATTGTTTGGTATCTTGTTTGAAAACAATTAAAATATCTCTAACTGAAGCAGAACAGTTTTTAACAGATGCATTTGCTACACCAGTACTACTGCAAAACTTTTATAATACACTTGAAAAAGGCATCTAAATAGTACTCACTGTAAGATAAACATCAACAACAGTCTGTAACCTAATTCTTGCAATGAATTTAACAAAAAAGTCTCCCACCATGGTCAACAACAAAGATATCTATATACATATATATAATGTATGTGTATATATGTATGTATGTATGTATGTACAGGTATATACTGGCATTTGTGGTTTGTGAAGTCCCTATGTACATAAAAATGGTTGTGAGAACAACAAATCCACCAGTCCTTCATTTCTGCAAAAATAGCACTGTTGCTATCCTTGCTGTTAAAGAAAACTAAAGAAGAACAAACCCTACAAAGCAGAGCATATTCAAAGAGCCAAACAGATGTCCCTTGTCTCTGTGGACAGAAAAAGTACACAAAAAACACAAACACCAAACCAAAGGCACACACTCTGCTTAGGGTTTGTTGCTTTTTTCTCATCAGTTTTAAGTTCTTTGTGTTCATCCCTGATAATCTTGCACCTTGTCAAGCTTCAGTTTGGAGCAATGAACATACTGTAGTCTCTTAAAGTCTTTGCAGTGAAAATAGAAATTCAAGATCAGATCCACGTTGCTTCAGACAATGTTCATATGTGGGTGACTCCAGCTGAAAACCAGCAGGACACAGAGTGCAAAGCAGACAAAAGCCAGCAATGGCTCGGACATAAAAGGTGTGGTATGAGACCCAGCACAGATGCCAGAAATTACAGTAGGCTGTTCAAATGAAAAAAGAATGTCATGTATCTATCATACCTAGAAATTAAGAAGACAAAACCTCAAAAACTCTATGTTTTGTAATACAATAATATCCATAGGAAAGAGCAAAATACACACACGCAGCAACATCATAATTGTTGAAATTTTACAGAAAAAGGCATAAAATCCTTCTCAGATGTGGTAGAGACAGTGGAAAGATGTAACACATACAGCCAGAATGGACCAGCATTTTTTAAGATTAACTTTATCAGAATGTAACAAGCACTACCACACAGAGGAAACACAACATTACCTTAATGTAAAAGAGGTTCTGGATCCATATATAAGAAAGAAAATCCACTGTAACGAATGCATTTTATATTTCACATACAATCTGTTGTTCTTAGAACTGTTAAGAGATACTAATGTCACTTAGCTTAAGAGTATAGAAAACTACTGATGTTCATGAAGCACCAAGCAATCCTTTGATAAAAAGCACAACATAAATCAATTAGAATACTGTGTGTATCATAATCAGCACATATCAATACACACCTGGCACCTGTTTAGATTCTTTCATTTCTTTTATATCTTTAATATAGAGTCTTGCAAATGCAGAAAACACAGGATCCATCCCCCAGTGCAGAGAAGGTGTCTCTTCTTCATATTTCTTGGATTCAGACTGCATTCAAAACCTGTGAACACAGAGGGACTTAGTGTTTTCTATACAAGTAAAGAGCTGTTCAAATAAGTTCCAATTGAATGAAAAAACAGCTCATGAGTTTACACACAATAACACAGCAGAACTGATGATGAGACACAGGAGCTTATCTAATGCAACATTATATTTATTTATCAATATTTCATGTGTCACCACATGAAATATTCAAAGTATCAATACTCATGATTTGTTTAAAGTACTGAGAATCAACAGCATTTTCCCCAGTTCCTTCAAATATATCAGAATTTCAGGGATTTTTCTCCTGGGAATCCACAGACAGAGAACCAAAGACAACACTTCTTTGAAAGAGGAGGATTGCAGGATGCTAATTGGCTACTTCCTGTACATGTAATTATTATTCCTCCCATCATTATCTTTCCCTCCCATAACATATTCTTCTCATTGTTTATCCTGTGCTTTATTGTGGAGGTGGGGGAGGATGACTTTAGATAAAACAGAAGCAGTGAACCTTCTTTATTTTGGACACAGTCTCCATTAACTTGGAAACTGTAATTTTCCCCTTTTACCTTTTCAGATTTTGCTGTTTAAGGCTTGCTGTCTTCTGCCATTACCAGATCCAATTCTCTGCTTTTCATGGTACTGATGTCAAAAAACCCAGCACTCAATTCAGAAGGATTCTCATAAAGATTTGGAAGCTGAAAATACATTCTATTAGCTCCTCCTGTATGGATAGCTAAATTGTTCCCCCAAACCTCTCCAGGTCACTCTCCAATGGGCATCAGCCCCTTACAGCTCTTGGGCAAAGGTTGTAAGTGGACTGATTTTGAGAAGTGTCTAACAGGGATGAGATGTGGCACTCACAGCCTCCTGAGAGGGAGCAGCTCCCAATTATGGGTGGCCAGTGATCTGTGCAGTCTGCAGGAGACATTTCTAGCTACTGATAGAGAGGCAACACACCATGAATAGCACAACAGCATCTTGATTCTTGGAGAAACTACAGAGCTTGGATTCTGGATAATTTCTCTTTCAACACTTAAACTCCAACTGGAGGGGGAAAAAAGGGTGTAGCACAATATGGCGGAGTGTTGCTGACATCTACTCTATCCTGTGTAAAGAACTGCAGACAACAATCAGATTCCTTTCCAACTTTTTGTTATTTAAATAACAAAATATTAGTGTTACTTTGGTCACTACATTTGTGAGATGTTGAAAATATTTGATTTCGTCAGTTCTACTACTCACTTCATTGAGTAATGAACTAAATAGTTTTGTTCACACCTGGGTCTACATCTCGATCCCCTTTACAGGCTTTCCCCAACCTTTCCCTTTTGCACTTGCAAGTCTCACTTAAGTCTCCCCACGAAGCACCCTTTTTCTGCTGATGAATTGCAGACACTGCTCAACAGAAATTTATAAACAAAGCTGTTAAGTGTATGATCTGAACACAAGCTGCTATTCCTCCATATGGCAGTTCTTTGGTTGTTTGCTATAAGCTATGTCAAATTCAGACCATGAAGTTGCCCAAGCAAACAAATGGATTAAACCTGAATTCTACTTACATGGTCATTGTCTTCACAAAATTAGTCTCCTCATCTCTCTCTTTTTGTTTGCAGTCTCTAATACAAAGTAATATTCCTTTCTGCATCATGCCCCCCAGTTTACTCTGCATGGTTGCAAAAAGCCTGTCACAGTTCAGCACTCATTTTTACTCCTAGACAGACAGCAGACTGGGTTAACATGCCAAAAAGAGACAATCAGGTAACAAGTCTGTCTAACCTGTTCTATTTTGGATAAGCAGACACTCACTGGGGCAAAAAGCAGAAGTCACCCCTGCATGTGTGTGTCTGAGGGGAAATTAATGAATCAGCTCCACTGGATATTAAAAATATCTGCATTTTGATATTTTAGTAAACAGTTGTCATGCCTGAAATGCCCAAATGTTAACAGATCACGTCTAAGCAATGCTTTTAGCTTAAATGAAGCATCTCCCCAAAATTTTTTTACTGCTTCCCTGTTCCAAAAGCAGAAGGATTTCTGCAGCAAAAGCTCTGTCTCAGAAACTACTGGGAGTTAAATCTCAAGTTCTGGAGCTTCCTTCTGATTCCCAGGCCTTGTTAAAGTTCTTCACGGGGAAATATTTACACCTGCCTCATCTGTCTTAATGTACGGACCACTCTGCTTGGTTCAAGACTGCCACAAACACACGAAGTTTGATCTTACAGATCTGGCAAAGATTCCTTGACAACAAGCAAATCGTGCCTGCAGCACTGTGAAGGCATCACAAGATCCCTTGAAGTTCACAGGACAAATTTGCTGAAGTCTTGATTTACAACCATTCCATCCACACCAGGTGATACCACACTCCAGCCACCCACTCACCTTCAGCAATGTCTGACAGGCACACAAAGGGTGTTCTGCAGGGCAGTCTCCCCTGGCCTCTTCATGGTTCCAACAGCCTTCCCAATCCCTGCCAACACCCAAAACCAAGACTATTCTTTCTTCCCTCCCAAGTGGCCATTTGGTAGCTATATTTCAACAATGATCTATTTAAAGCCAAAGCTTCTGGTCAGTTGGAAGGAAAAAGCTATTTACTCCCTCCTGGATGTACTGCTTGCCTCCACACACTCCTATTACCAGTCCACTCTTCTCAGCAGTTGTCTGTTTGCTCCTATAGCAAAGGAAGATGTTAACCATTTCCAAAGTATTGTTCGATGAGTTTCCGAGCTGGCTTCAGGCAGATGGAAAGTATTAGAAAACATAAATCCTCCGAGGCAGACAAAATTCTTCCAATCAATTTATCTTTTGCTATATAACAGTATCTTCTCGTAACTTTTTCTTAAATTGGCACAGGAAGCCTCTCCATCCCAAGCAGAATGTGCCAGGGTTTAATTAATGAGTCATCCTGGCAAAAGTAGAACTTTCCATTATGTTTGAAGTGTTTTCAGCTCCGAACTAGTACCATTGGTGATATGCTACCAGCAAGGAAGATAAGAGTTGCCTGTACAACAGAGATCCAAGGGGCCAATGGCTGGCACTGGGGAGATACACAGTGTCAAAACCCATGAGAACACAGACAGCAACAATAGACATTTCTGAACAGATACTGTATGTACACCTGTTCAAGAAGTAAAGCGGCTTTTGCCAGAAGATGGTGATCAGGCTTGGCAATACAAAGAACAGGGAGTCCTAGCAAAAGGTCATCCTTTTCTGAATTTTACTTTAAATGCAGTGTAATGATTTCAGGGTTGCTGTAGTGCAAGGAATTCAATCCTGCTATAGGAGAAAAAAGGCAAGAGAAGCATCTGGTCCACAGCTTAATTAAATAGAAGATATCTGTATTCTATTTTTAACTCCAAAGAGAGGGTATAAAGAGCCATAATCAAACCCAAAAATAGAATTAGGTTCTTCTTGGGAAAATAACTCTGTTTCAAGGGCAAAAATCTGAAGTTTACATAGTAGATATCTAAATACAAATAAATGAAAAACCTCAAATTGAGATTATTCTAACCTATTAAAATAAGGCTGTCTCTTTCACCTACTGCTATCAACATTAGCTTTCCTGACTGTACCGAGAAGTAAACCAAGTCCATAATCCTCAGAGTTAGCTCATGAGCTCAGCAAGGTATTATCCTAAAAAGGAAAGAAGGCAAACCAAGGAAAACTGGCACCCTTCCCAACAATGCCACCACCCAAACCCAAACCCAAACCCGTAACCATTCTTCTGTCCTAAGCAGCCTACCTGGTAGCCTTGTTAGAATAGCTTCCTATTTAATACCAGAGTGATTTATTCAACAGAATTAGCTCTGGCCAATAAATTTCTTTGCTCATATTGGGTCTACCATGTACTTTTTTCAAAAAAGGTAAATAGTTGTCTTCCATTGCCAGTGAAATGGAAACTTCAAAGAAGAGTATCTGTTTTAATGGTTCTTGTAGTATTTTCCCCAAATTCGATTAACAACTAAAGCTCTGGGAGAAACTTGCCTTAGTTTGAGGCTAATTGTTTGGAGCCAAGAAAAGGTGTCTTGCCAGCAGTTGTCTGCAACTACTCTGCAACTGCTGGCAGGCTGCTGCAGAGATTCCTTCTCAAGTTAGCTGTGAATCAGAAACAGAATTTATGCATTAATACAAGCAGGTTAAACATCCCACCAGGCCTTCACTCTTCTCCAAAGACCGCCACTAGTTATACTAGCACTGATGATTTCCACAGGAAGCAGCTCCTAAGCTGTGGGAGTTGCCAACCCGGTGCATTAAAACAACTTAAAATCACTACTGGTTTACTTGAATAAATTAGGCTACAAACTGTGGCTGTCAAAGAACTGCTTCATAGGTCAGCCATCCCTGCCACAGAGAAAGCAGCTTGTGGAAGGAGGAGCAGAGTCAACAGCTGGGTTTTGTAACACCCTCTGTCATCTGAATTGAAATCATCTGTGTCTGAGTCAACACCCTACATGACAAATGAGTATTATTCAACTCTTCATGATCAGCAGAGGCAATTCCAGCATGATACAGTCAAAAACACCATATTTCAAGAAATGTTTTTAATTACCCACAGCCACATACAACATTTTAAATTAGAAACAAATAAACCCACTATATTATTGTACAAGCAGATCTTATTGAGCTGAGAAGTAAAGCTTTTGGTTACAGTTAATATGAAACCAAGACTCTAAAACTGAAAAAAAAAAAACCAAACCACAAAACCATTACTCAAAGACAAAAAAAAAGGATTCTGGAAAAACAACTATTGCTATCAACTTAACAGCTGGGCAACAATAAGGTAAGTTCAGTTTGAATCCACTTTCTGCATGGTTATTCTATTAAAAATCAAGGGAAGATAAGCACTTTCAGTCTTTCCTAATAAACTACCTTCTGCTTCAACCCATTTTAAATCCTGTGTTTGATGCTACATGCTAAAACAACATGTTATACTACATGTCCTGTAGATCTTATATATAAAGCAAGCACAATTCCAATTTAAAAACATGATCTCAAAATAAAATTCTCAACTTCCAGAAGTTTAGCACTTCCTAAAACGTTACTTGTAGAAGGGTATAATGTTCATCTAAGATCTTCAGATAACATAGTAACCAAAAAGAAAGAACTACAGATTTTTTTTTTCCCCTTAAAGATACTCCTTGAAATTTTAAACATCATACATCTTTTAATTACATTATATTGCAATACACTTGCCTGGCAATGGCAGTGCAAGGCAAAAGGCCCATCACCACAATCTGTAGGCAGTAGGAACTCTATCAAGAACACAGAAAGGCATTGTCCACAATACTCATAATAGTCAGGATACAGATAGGAGCAAGGAACCCTTGTTTTATCAATAAACTGACACCACTGTTGTGTAATAGACTTCCAGCAGAGTTAATGTCTCCATGTCGTAACCTGTAACATGTTTCCCTCTCTCTTTTTTCCTTTCCACAACACTGCCTAGAAAACCTTCTGGACAGGCACATGTGGCTGCAGGAGACCAGACAGACTGGCTCTTCCAACATCTACAGTCTTAGAAGGAAGAAGGGGGGCAAAGCTTGCAGTCCCAGATTGCCTTCTTTGTCATTTAAACATGGTTTATATGCAAGTTAAACCTTGTAACAAGGTTTCAGCATTCTATTTTCCAAAAGCACGATTCTGGAAAACTAACAAGGAAGTGTGAAACAAAATAAACAGTAGAAGTAGCTCTTTCTGACCTTGTCCCATGCATTAGTCACAAGGTGATTTCCTATGAAAAAGAAATGAGCAAATTGCTCATCAGACCAGTAAACTAGCTCCATATGTGTATACATGGTCACCTGTAAGCTTATCAGAAATAAGGTAGTAGCATTCACTACTGATATTCAAAATCTTCATTTACTTATTCACTTCACTTACTTGTACTTTAAAGCTATTGGATAATCATACTGAAGTGCCTCCAACTAATTCCCTAACCTCTCTCAAGCAAGGGCAGGAGGAAGCCTGTGAAGATGATTAACTCTCCCTGAAAGCTCTTAATCACCCACAGTGCTGCCGGAACCAGCTGAGCTGCTGAAAAGACATTCTTTCCCTGGCAGAGAAGGTTCTCAGTTGCTAGTGATAAATATAAACAAACAAAAGTAAAAATAAATTACTTCTTACAAATACTAAGCTTCTTGCTTGGAAAAAATGTGTTATGAAAGCTTTGATAGCACAAAAATTCCAAAGAGCCTCTAGGAAAAGGAATTTTTTCTGATAGATAAGTATAATAGGGAAGGCATCCTGCCCCTCTACTCAGCCCTAGTGAGTCCTCATCTGCAGTGCTAGGTCCAGTTTTGGGCTCCTCAGTGCAACAGAGACATGGAGCTCCTGGAGAGGGTCCAGCAGACAGCCACAAAGATTAGGGGTCTGGAGCATCTCGCTTATGAGGGAAGTCTGAGGGAACTGGGCCTTCAGGCTTGAGAAGAGATGACTGAGAGGGGACCTCATCAATGTCCATCAGTATCTGAAGGGAGGGAGCCAAGAGGATGGGGCCCCTGCTTGGTAATGCCAAGCACTAGGACAAGTGACAACAGGCACAAACTGATGCACAGGAAGTTCCACCTGAACATGAGGAACAATTTCTTTACTGTGTAGGTGACTGTGCACTGGAACAGACTGCCCAGAGAGGCTGTGAACTCCCCCTCACTTGAGATATTCCAGAACTGCATGGATACAATCCTGAGTAACGTGCTGTAGAGGACCCTCCTTGAGCAGGAGGTTGGACCTTTCCAACCTTACCCATTCTGTGTTTCTGTAATGTACTGATACAACATAAAGGCATATTATCTCCTTCAAGTGAACTAACAGAGAAAAGGAAATAAAACTTAAATCACCCTGGTTTATGGTAACACAGTTAGCTTTCCAACTTTGGTATAGCAATGGAACACAGATTTAGTGCCCCTTCCTCAATGAACACTTTCAAATTTCAGAAGTTTGGGTAGAAGTGGTAAGCATTGGTTAATACCTTTCAGAAGTGACTGGGCCTGTGAACTCCATGACAAGGTTAACTCAGTTTCTAAAGGCAAGTGTTCCTGCCCATTTCCCTCCTTCCCCTTTAAACTGGTTTATGCATCTGGTGTAAATTAGAACAGTCTCTGGAATAAGCCAGAATTTATATATGAACATTCACAGCACAACAGAGCACTTAGTTACAACCAGAGACTTCAATACAATCAATTTAACATTTGGTCTAGGCACACAGTTGTGTGTTCTGAAGTTTTGAAAATATTCTGGCACATACCAAAGCATTAGATTATAACAAATGCACTTAATCTTCTGAAATCAAGTTGCATTTTTCTTTGCTATGTAAAGAAACCTTTTAACTATTATCAGAACACTGTGAGATGTGCTTGAAACATGGTGCAAATAGCACCATTGTTGACACATACAAAGTAATTCAGACTAGAATAATTTTGAAATCTCAGATCCAAATAGGATCATCATATATTTTGTGAGCATAACTAAAGCCTGAGATTTCTCATTTGGAGCTCTTTTGGAAGATTGAGACATAACTGTAACTCCTATTAATACAGTTAGCTTGACACTGATCTTTGATTCTAGACCAGCTACATTTATTCTTTGGGGTTTTTAATGCTATTCCACAAATTATTTTTTTTCAGCTCCAAATAAAGACTTGTAATGCTTTCTGTCTGAAGACCCTTCTTGTAGAAAAATCCCCAAAGTCAAATCTGTGCAAAATGAAGAGTACAAGGGAGAAAAACAAACAAACAAGCATTTAGACTATTTATTATAGTATTCTCTCTTTTAGTTGGGGAAGTTTGAACTATCATCCCACATAAGAACAAAGCTTTACTTATTCTTTTCTAATGCTCCTCCCACACATCCTCTGAGCCAACATCCAGGAAAAGTATCAAAAGGGTGGGGGGTTTGTATCAAACCCAGTACAATTCTCAGACTGCTGTTCTCTGAATTTCTTTTGCACTGTTTCCTCCTTTCTGAGGATTAGAACTTTTACACCTGAAATCAAGCACAGGATTTCTTAGTCACACCCAGGTTGCTCTGACCTGGGCTCTAAACCAAAAAGTTCTAGAAATGCCAAAGGTGTATTTCTTATTCCTTAGGACAAATGGTTCTGCACAGTCCTTTATACTGCATTCTGTGAATAATCTGCAGAGTAGTTTCCTCTTGGCTAAGGAAAGCTGGCTCACAATCCCTTATCTTCAGCTGCTAAACTATGGGGATGTGTTAAAAATTCAGAGATTGTCCTTTATTAACTCTGGGTCAGCAATTTTTGCAATTCTCTGAGGATGTTCTCAAAAAATGAGGATCTTACCGACACTCCGAGGTCTGCCCAAATCTCATCACTGAGAGCTGGTATAGGACTGACACAGAACAACCCCAAACTGCTCAGGAATAGCCATCCTGCAACAAGGATCTTCTTGGTAGCTTTTCTCCCCATGGAGCAGAGGCAGCAAGGCTTGTAAAACCTTTTTCCAAATCCAATCGAAAGGCACTAAATGGACATAACACTGTTAAGACTATTGAAGGAAAATACCTCGCTGATAACTGTGGCTGTAACTTCTTCGGTGAATCCCTGTTACAGCTAACTCGATAAAGTCTTTACTATTTCTGACTTCTGGGTTTGTAAAAAACCAACAGCCTTTTATAAACTAATTCAACTGTGTCCTTTAGTGCATTTGAATAGATGCCACTCCTTAGCTCATGCTCTGAAACGAAGTCACTCCTGTATACTTTATCCAGAAAAACATGTTATAGCTCAGTCAGAAGCCACAGGAACTATTTTTCATATAGGTAATTATATTTTCTGCTACAATTCAGTCCACTTAATGTAATGTCTCTTTTTGGCTTAATCCATAAATATCACATGGTGTACTATAAAAAGTAATTTTGTGGATTTGCTTTTAAAGGTCCCTTCTGTCAAACCCCCAAACATTTCAGGACACTTGAGACAAAAAGTGCATCACATCACAATGCTCCATTTTGTCATAAGCAAGTGGTAGTGCCCAAAGTTTGCACATACTATTTATTGTTGAACACACAATAGCTGCTGTTTGCCTTAACAATTGACATATTATTACAGCTCCACTCATTGCTGATGTACCAAGATGAGATCCTACAGAAAACCAAATTCTACTTTACAACACATAGTCAACTATTCTTTTGCCTCCAAAATCAGAATTGCACAATAGCCTAATAAAGTCTAGGTAAAAAGAGAACAGTGCACACACAAAACCTATTATAAACATGGTTGTAATATAAAAATTATTCAATGAAGAAACGTGTGGTCCTTTCACTAAAATCACTTAATATTTTAAAGTCCAGTTTTGCATTAATAAACAGTTGGTATCTCACATTCTATACCTTAATTCTCCTTTTTGCTAGTAGACACATCTCCAGTATTATCCCACTGCAATGTCTCTCTTTGGGATATTACTAAATAATCAATAGTTTTTAGTGCTACCTTTTGTCCTTTATTGTGTGTGTGAAATGTTCCCTACGTTCAGTATGGTATATTTTTAATAATAGTTGCAGAAGACACAATAAACTTCCTTCTTATGCTCACCACAAAACCAGGACTGGGTTTGCTGGCTGGCTAGCCAGCCATATGAAAAAGCAGATTTAAAAACAACTAGTTTTCATATTACAGAACAAGTTATTTGGTCCCAAGATTCCAGAGCCGATCAAGATCACAAGAGAACACAAAGTCCCTTCTGGAAAAAAAAGACTCCTGGGAAACAAGAGGAAGAAATTCAGGATTTGCAGAAAGAAAAGCAGCAACACATGTGGGGTTTTTGTTCAGACATTTTTTGTGCCAGTATTGACTGAGGGCAATACTGAGATGCAAAGCTATCTTTATCCCTTAATAAATTTCTAATCCTTGCTGCTATGTGGACTAATGCAAATTTGAAAGCCACAAACAAAAAGACCAAATCAGCTCATGACTGCTGTGCAAGAGGAAAAGGTCTAATTACCATCTAGAGGAAAGACAAACATGGTGAAGCATTTGCAATACATCCTTTCATGTGACTTAACTAAAGCTTCTAATATCCGTCAGAAGGAGGGGGCTCTGTGAGTTTTAAAAACTTTGCCTTGTGTTTATGTATAGTTTTGATCAAATAAATGTTGTTTTAAATATAATCTCAAATGCTTAAAAGGGTTAGAAAGAATACAGCATTATAGCTAAGAGTAGTAGTATTTTAAAGGATATTATTTTAAAATAAATGAGTATTTTACCTCGACTTATTCCTGTGTGGTTCTGTGGAAGAATGTTACAGTCATCACAATGTGGAGAGAACTTCTTTTACACTAACTATTAAAAAACGTAACTATCCACCAGTGCAGCTCAGTATTTTAACTGAAAATCCCTGTAAAAGGAGTTTTTCAAAAAAGTACAAATTAAAAGAGAGTCCAACTTTCTTGAAAAAATTTATCACGAGGATGTGAAATTTTCACTTGCATTAGTCAGTTAATCAATAAAGAGAATTAGCCATGTGAGTTTCAAGATGTTGACACCTTCCATTAAATCTGAGGTTTGTGTCTCACTCCCCTCCAATGACAAGACTGTTTCTGAATAGCAGCCCTGAAGGTGATTTTCTTGCAGATCAACCAGAAGCATTAAGAAAAAAAACCATTTCTTTTTGCAGTAACTTCAATGCAGTTAACATGTTAAAACTTGAATACCTTTGACCCACTATGTTTCCAAGAAATATTCTTAGACTATTTGTTGAAATATCTGATCCTTATTCAACATTTCAATATTTAAATTACTGCTTTTTCTTCTGCTATTTAATTTAAGAGAAAGTCTATTCAATAAAACATCACATGTTTACTTGGAAACATTCAGGTAATTCGGCAACTTTTGCATTTGGTCTGTCATCATTCTCAGAGGTGTTGCCTGCCATGAAGAGAACTGCACTCCAAGGGTTCTCCATAGGCAGGAAGAAGAACTGTCATCACAGGTTTGCAGGTAAACTCATCTCCCACAGTGAAATACTGGGATGAAGATTAGTATCTAAAATGGGGAAAAGTGAACTGCCCTCTGAAGATAAATTTCCCCACTGCCTACAGAAAAAGTATGGCAAATTTACAAAAAACACACAGATTTTTCTGAAGCCAAGATTAGATCAATGCTGTTCCTAAACACTTTAACACTTTTTTCTTTTTTTTTACTGCAAACATCTAGTAATACCCTCACATGCTGAAGCTTCCACATGTCACGTGTTTCTACGGCAATTCTTAGAATAACTGGTCCTGCAGTGATGCACTAAAAAAAAAATTAAAACAAAAACCAGTGATCATCCTGCTGTACTGATGAGGCCACACTTTGAGTGCTGTGTTAATTCTGGGCTTCTCACTCAAAGGATATGGAGGTGCTGAAGCAAGTCCAGAGGAGCACAATGGAGCTGGAGAAGGGTCTAGAGAAGACCTACAACGAGGTGAGGATTTGGGAGTGTTTAGCCTGGCGAAGATGAGGCTCAGGGGTGACCTTATTGCTCTCTACAACTCCCTGCAAGGAGGGTGCAGTGAGGTGAGGGGCAGCCAGTGACAGGACAAGAGGACACAGCCTTAAGCTGCACCTGGGGAGGTTCGGGTTGGACATCAGGAAGAATTTCTTCACTGAAGGAGTGGCTAAGCATAGAGACAGGCTGCCCAGGAAGGTGTTGGAATCATCATCCCTGGAAGTGTTTGAGAAAAGACTGGATACGGCACTTGGAGTGTTATGGTTTGATTGACATGGTGATGTTCAGCCAAAGGTTGGACTCAATGATCCCAGAGATCTTTTCCAACCTAAATGATTCTATATATAACAGTCTCCACTCTCAAGCCTTCCAGAAAATGGATAAAGAGCTGATGGTCCTCGAAGGAAACCACACAGCCAAAGGCCACTTTCATCACACAGAAATAAAAAGACTTTTAGCCCTCTTTTGTACTTCCTTCTTCACCTTGTCATAAACACAGTTTATTAATTGATGTTACTGCCAGCTTCTTTAGACTTACCACCATTAATTAGGGCATTGAGACACAGGAGTCAGGTACAACACAAAAAGTGCAGAGGGGATCATAGAAAAAGGACAAAAAGTCAAAAATTTGGCACGTACACAAAGAGCATGGAAATATCATGGAGGTATGAAAAATAGTAACTTTAAAGTCAATATACAAGACTGAAAGCAACTGAAAACATTGTGGTATTTAAAATCCACTGAACTGATGTGCTCCTGTGAGAAGCCAACATATTCAGAACAGGAAAGGAAAAATGGCTCATGATGAATGAGAGAAGGGAGACCAAAGTCAGGTATGGGAGAGTCAACAAAACTTTCTCATAAAGGCAAAGGAATGAGGAAAGTTAGTAAAGTTACAGTGATACAAGACAAAGTATCAGAACTTAATTCCATAAAATCCTGAACTCCAAAGAAAAAGAAGTCAGACTCAGAGGGAAGCAAGACAGCATTTGGAAATAACTTCTGATACTGGGGCTGCACACACAGGGTCTCGTCAAGAACTAAGAATGCAAAAAGGAGGTTGGAAAAGAAGGTGGTGAGTTAACCAGAGGGATCTGGAAGGTGCAGGGGTGCTTAGAACTGAAATGAGACTGATACAGCACAAAACTTCAACTCTGGGGACGGATCAGAAGAGAAATGGTAGAGCCTATGAAAAAATGCCACGACGGAACTGGAATCCATCAGTAAAAACTCTGTGTGCATCCATTAAAGAAAACAGAAAGGACCGTGTTGGGTGCCAAAGGTGACAGACAGACTAAGACGGATAAAACAAGAATTACACTTCAGATTTAATCAGGAACAAGCCACCTGTGACCTTACAGCAGTTCAATGAACACAGGCACCAGAAAGAAGGTTGGAAATCAGTGAAAGTGTGGGTGGACAGAAAGTCAAGACAATATCAAAATATACCATTAAATATTTTGAAAGAACTGAGGACAAGATGTAGGACTGCAGTGAAAGGGCAATACATGCTGTGAAGAACATACTTCAAACTAAATTTCTGAAGTGTTTACTTTCAATTAAGAGACACTGGAGCAGTTTAAATAAAACAGAAGTACACCTTAAAGAGGGAGTTAGGAACAGTAGCAAGTGTTAAGTGATTGAGGCAATAGGAAAGGATGGTGATATTAAGCAGCAGAAAGGACACAGAAGACTTCTAAACCACAGAGACATGAAAAAGACTGCCAGAAAGTGTTAAGGCTATTTTTGAGCCAACATATTTGATGAACAACCAAGATAGTTCTTTAATATCTCCACTTTAACATCTCACAGTGACATTTAAAGGAAGCACTGAATTTCCAAAAAGCATTGCCTTAAATTCCTGAAGGAGAAATTTTGTTATAACTCACTTTTACCTTTTTATCCTTACCATCTGGAAACATTTATAGTTGCTAAAAACTCCTCCTATCAGAACAAAAAAAATCACACACACAAAACCCCAGGCTTCACACAGCCTCCTCCATACCAGGAAGTCAAAACAAATTGGGAAAGATTTGCTACTACCACTTAACCTTCACCTTACAGAGTTTATTTTTAAGATTGAGTGGCAAGCTGTAACTCTAGAGTGAAAGAATAAGGGAAAAAATGAGACTGAGCCACAGATTCCCATTTCAGACACTCTGGTTTTATCTTGAATTACTTGTTAAAGTGGAAGCAAAAAAAAAGTTAAAAGTAAAACTTTATCACTAGATTAATTTCTCCTTTCTTGTGCCAGCCTTTCATCTTATATTTTCACTGTTATACAAATTAAAAGCTCCCTGGAACAGGAAGACTCTCTTTATAAGTCTAAAGCAAGACATTTGCAATAGTAACTACTGACTTTTAGCCACTGTTGGATGGCCCTTCTGTTTCATTCTGCTCTGGGTGAACCTCTCTCATCACACACAAGTTCACAGCAAAATGGCACATTACAGAGATGCTGTGTGTGAACTACTTACAGTCCAAGGGTCATTTATTGAAATGAGAACCAGGCCCTGCTATCCCATCCCATAACTGCCATCTCAACTACACCTGTTCACACACAGCTTATGAAATTATTTTTTAGTTTTGCATTTATTTCTAGTTATTACAAACTCAGACATTCACACACACACACACCCACACACACACTCCCCTCCTCTGCCCTATGACAGTAACCCTGAGGCTGAAGAAGACAATCTTGCTTAAACACAAGAAATTCATGCTATGACTTTGTATTCTTTTTTTCCCCATCCTCTATCAATCAGTCAGTTTAAATAAAACTTATGAAAATTAGTCCAAGAGAAAGACAGTTAAAAACAAAATAACCAATTAAAAATACTAAAGAAAATTATTATTATTAATGCCATCATTGTATTTTAACATCCAAAACAAAGTTATCATCCCACATGAAGGTTAGAGAGAGAAAAAAAAATTGAACTTTGAAAATTAAGATTTCAGAAGCTAAATTGCTGCTTCTGAGCACTACAGAAATCTTATCAATCACTTTCTTTATTATTGTATTTAATCCAAACAATCTCCATGAAATTTGCAAATTAAGCTAATAGCTGGAGCCAACCAGCCAGATCACAGAAGAGAGAAAACAAGAATTTGGACTGCATTTGTTTCTTGTTATTACCCTCAAATGAATAAACAGTTTTGGCTTTAACACCCTCCTCAACAGTTTTACATTTTATGGCTGAGCTGTCAGTACAAAGGCACCACAAAGCCCAACAGAACTTTTGAAAAGCAAACGCTGATTATTACAACAAATCAGGTTAGCAAGACTTCTTGAAAGGCTCTCTATTCTTGGAGTGGTTCGTCCCTTGAAACTGATTTTATACAGTTTAAAGAGATTGACTCATGACACAACCCTGTTGTTTGATTCATAAACTCTTTGTGTCAGGGGCCTGGGATGGGACAGTGCCTGGCACAGGGTGTTCCAATGCACTGTAAATGCTGTTAGTACCACTAATTACTGAACATACACCACCAACATATTCTTAAATGGCTTCTACCCCAGCAGGTTTCAGCTAAATCCCAAACATTGCTAACACATGATGCAAAGTTCAGTTTCAGGCTATTTTGATGCCTTTACTTCCTTCTGAACCACCTTTCTAACATTCACTACAAAAACCTGTTATTTTAGAAAACGCTCTTGTTGAAACCCCTTTCTTGACTCAGCCCAGGATTAGCTGCTCCCAAGAAATGCTTCTTTCAAGGACACTACAAAGGCTGCAACAAAAAACCCATCACGGGTGCATCTCAATTCCTCATTATTATTACTGAGTTTACTTATGGACTACTCTTGCTAGACAGCAAACTAGTGTCATGCTAATCAAATGGTCTGAGGGATGACAGACACCAGAGGCTGGATCTTTAGAAGCTCATCATGCAGCTTCAATTAATGGCAACCGCAGGCACTCGGGTTCATACGAGGATAAGGCACTGCACGATTTTCCCTGGGTGTTGGTCTCATTGTCAGATCTCTCTGAGGTCTCTCAGCATCGCCTCAGCTGCTGCATCGACTCCTGCCTGTCACAGCCCAAACTTTTCTCCATGCCCAACAATCGCCCTTTATCCAGGCAAGGGAACGCCTCGTGCTTTCCACTGAAGAAACACCACACACTTGGTGGCATATACACGACTAATAAAATACAATCATACTTCAGGGTGATGAAGGAATCACTTGTGGGAGGAGAAGGTTGTGAGATAAGGAAATTCAAGCCTGTCCCGGTGATTAAATAAGATACCGAAGATACCAGACGTGCAGCACATGAACATCACACCCAGCTATGACCGAACGCCGTGACCAGCCAAGAGCAGGTCTAGGAGCACCACTGGCCCACAAATAAAACAAAGTGTTGCAGCGTCGCCTTTTTGCTGTCAACACCTTCCTCGGAAAGCCCCGTCCGAGCCCAGACGCTCCGGAGGCCGCGCCTGCAGCTCCGGGCACAGCGCGGGGGGCGGGCTGGGGGCTCTGCCGGGAGGGCAGGCCCTGCCCCTGCCCCGGGCACACCGCGCTGTGCCACATGGAGGGGACACCTCCCGCACGGAACAGCGAGCGGCACCGGGAGAGGCGCGGGGGTCCTGCGAGACGAGCAGCAGTCAGGATAGAGGGTCGCTTTGCCACACGCCCCT